>OX463857.1:27096474-27549484 GCA_949825065.1 Odontocerum albicorne
TGAGACATTTGTTAAATTTGAACACTTTCATATAATTTCAACTTTAAGTCAATACACTAGAACCAAGAATATGTTTCGTAAACTAGATATGTGCAAGGTAAAACAATCTATAAATTTTATTGTCTAAGTCATTATTTTTAAAAAACATAATAATTTATTGCTAAAGTATACTCCTAAGAGTGTAATGTCCTCCATAAGAACGTCAATAATTATACTCCGAGAGAAATCGTTATAACTTAAGGTTTTCAAAACATGAAGGACAAAAAGTCAAAATATTTTTTCCATAAAAGTTTGAAACTTTTTAACGAAATGCCAGAAAATATTATTAACATTCGGACTTTTCGTTGTCTATATATTTTATATATTAATTATTATATTAGTAAAAAGGATCCAAGTTATTTTATAATTATTTTTTAAACCACAGTAAATAAATTAAAAAAAATAATCATATTATTTTCTTTAAGAGTCTTCAGGTATGGTAAATTTTCCTTCAGCGAAGCTTTGATATGTTATTTTAAAGAATTTATGAGAGAAAAATAATGATGACATTATTTATGGGAAAAGTTTAGAGATGTACATGAGAAATGGATCAAGGAAGTACTGAAAAAGCCTGAAAAACTTCTACTGAAGTGAGTTCGTGGTATTTAAATTTGTGAAGAAATGTTTACTCGGAATTGTGTATAAATCGTGAAAGGTTCTCAGAACAGGGTTTCCTATCATCATCACTATATTTTATTCTTATTGGAGTTGATAGAGTGAACCGATTTTAATTTCATTCTATCCAGGTTTATATATTTCGTTTCCGCCACGTTAATTACCCTAGTCATGTAAGCATTGCTATATTGAACGTTTTTCATAGTTTCCTCAAAGTTCATGTATGTTCAATACTACTTATATATATTTATTTGTAAACCTTTCTACGTGGCCAAACCATCTGACTGCTCCTTTTTATTTACTAAACAGCTTTTTTCATCATGCATTATTTATAAATGTCACGTGGATAGATTGAAAGGAATTCTCCCCAGATAGAGGATTGGCTCAGAGGATCCCCCACTATGCATGTGTGATGAAATTCAATGAATATCGCACCTGATGACTTATCCACTGTGCCTCGTTAGCTGCTTGGAAGAAGATCTATTAAAATGAAGCCCCAATGACATCACTGTTGGATATTTTTGCGCTGATCAGTATGTGTAAACGATCGGAATGGAATGAATATATACAAATATAACATATTTTTGTGATAGGTAACATATTTTTTATAATAGATAACATTTTTTTATGATAGGTAACATATTTTTTATAATAGATAGCATATTTTTATGATAGGTAACATATTTTTTATAATAGATAACATTTTTTTATGATAGGTAACATATTTTTTATAGTAGATAACATATTTTTATAATAGGTAACCTATTTTTTATAATAGATAACATTTTTTTTATGACATTGTAGGTCATATATTTTTTATAATGGATAACATTTTTTTATGATAGGTAACCTATTTAGTATAATAGATAACATATTTTTATGATAGGTAACATATTTTTTATAATAGATAACATTTTTTTTCACAAATTTTACGTTACTCTCTTATTTCTAAAGGATCTTTCAAATTGAGCGTTTTTTTTTACTTAATTTTTTTAAATTCTTGAATATAATACACAATTTGCTTTGATTTTAAAAATAAACATTTTATTGGTCATTGAAATATAATGTATGAAATTTAAACACAAAAAAAAACAATATCCCCACAAATGTCCACCTCTTGCAGCTCCACAAATGTTCACTCTTTTGTCAAAATTTTCGATAACATTTTGGCATAATTGCGGTTCCATGTTAACTCACCAATAACGCGAATAATTTCGTCCTACAGCTCAGGAATTAATCGGGGGTCATTCTTATAGACCTGACTTTTCACGTGACCCTAAAGAAAATAGTCCAACGGTGTCAGATCACATGATCTTCGTGGCCAATTAACACCACCGTTTCCAGAGACTACAATATATAAAATAATTAAAAAATTTGAACGCGTTATTGTATTGTATATGACTGAGTTTTATAAATGTTATACATTACACTTCTCAAATGTTACAAGACCCAGGCAAGTTCGCGACGCCATCTATGTTTTATCCAAGAATTAAAAATACCACTCAATTTGAAAGACCCTTTACTACATTTATTTATATCACTTATAACTGATATAGTCAAATTGATATGGTGAGTTGCGGGCAGCTGACTAGGAACGACCTAGTACCATGTGATTAACTGCGTTTATTGTTATTTTTAAAATTTTTTGACTAATGTACTTATTTATGTATTTTTAAATGTTTTTTTTTGTATGTGATAAGTGTATCTTTTTATTTGGTTTTGTCGCATTATTATAAATGGTTTGTTTTCTGTTTTAAATTTTTAGATTTTGTTATTAATATTGTAAAGAAGCACTATATGAGCAGATAGCTTGGCTTCTTTTGAAATATTTCGGTTTCTTTAACCTCGTATTTACTCTTTTGCCTACTTCTACTCTTCTTTCAACATCACACAAGTGACCACCCGATATGAACATGCGACCACCCGATATGAACATGGGACCACCTGATATGAACATGAACCACCCGATATAAACATATTAAACATGCGACCAATCGATATGAATATGCATCCAAAATAAAAATATCTACATTTGGTCTACTAGGTTACCAGAAATGATGCAAAAAGAACTGAGAAAAAAAGAAAAAAAAAAAAAAAGAACTGCAAAAATAATATGTGTGCAAAATATCAAAAGTCATGTGCATATAAGCAAAGGAAATCCGTATTTTTGTGTATAAAAAATTGCTTTCCATTCCTTTGTCTAGCCAACTGAATGAATTTTTGTGCGGTTGCTTATAAAAGCTATCGAAAATAATATGTCATGAACACGCGTTTCTTTTGTGAAACCTTAAATATTTTTAAAGGACTCCAATATTATGAGAATTTGCAAAGGACTTCACAAAGGATTTGGCGTGTTAAAGCGAAACAAGCACTTGCTCAATAAGTTTTCATTTTCCGGAATTTAAAAAAAAACTGGAATATTTTTTAAATTTTATTAGAAAATCTTTATTTAAATTAAAAAAACTATAATTCGTGACGTCACTTATTAGATTCATAGTAAGGTATTGCTGACAATAAGAATAAGAAATTTTGTTTAAAAAATAAACGACTGGTATACAACACCGACCTAAAAAATTATGTAAATGTTTGGTTATATTTCTAAAAATATGAGATAAAAGATATGAAACAAAATGTAATAACAAAACATTATTGAAAAACAGCCGAATGCTGTTGAAATGCATACACTTAGAAAAATACATGGGGTGACAATGTGGATTGAAGTGATTAAGGGCGAGTGTGAAGTAGAGATTGATGTGTTGAACAAGATGAAGAACACCACTCTGAGATGGTTTCAGTATGCCCAACGAATGAATTAAGAAATACTGATAAAATAGGCAGTGCTAATGTGAGTGGAATGTGCTAAAATGAATAATAAGGAATGTATGAATGGATTAAATGCACGATTTTTGAAAGAAATGTAAAAATTCAGAGAAATTGTAGGAGCTGGATGAGAAAGTGTATGGATATAGATGAGGTGAAATATGTGTATCACGATAGGACAGTCTGACGTTTTCTTCTTTCTGCCTACCTTGATAGGGAGATTTTGTGATGGTATGTATGTAAGTTGAAAATCTATTAATTGAACAAATATCGTTTCGATACTAAGAAACTCCTATCCCACTGGAACCCAGATTTTTTTTAATAAGATTTTTGTAGATTTTTACTTAAGGCCTCTTTAACACTTTTCTGGTTGGTTGGAAGAGATTGCCACATGGCAACACGCCCACCAGGCTGTACTGTATACAATGAACGTGTAATACAATACAATAGTAATTCTTTCGCTCACTTAATATTTTATCTGTCTGAAAGGTCGGAGTTGAAGCGATGACTAAATCCTCATCTATTTATCGCCTTCCACTTCGTCTCTTCCTTCTATTACATCATTAAGAGCCTGGATGAAGCATCTTCTTATTCAACATTCTTGTCCTTCTACAGGCTTTGAAATATTACCTCTGCTGTTTGTTTTCTATTTCTGCTTATAGACGGCTACTCTAGCTATCTCTATGCCCCAATCGGTATATGTTTCCTCCCAGGGATCACATCTTTAATTTTTTTTAGTTTTTTCTACTTCCACGTTTTATTCCCATACAAAAAAACCCACGTTTAATAACCATACAAAAAATATATATAACAATGTAAATATCCTACCATTATAGTAATTTAGAGGAGGATTTAGCATGGCCTATGGCAAAAGTAGCTTATTTCCTTTATTATAAATTTCATATATTTGTCTTAAATACTAAAACACTTTGCAATTACATCTTAACACACATATCATATTTCCCAAGAAATCACACATACAATTCTAACCACATCAGCATTACAAAAACTACACCAAAATCATGCCGAACAACCTCTCATCAAAAACTATTTGACATTAGTGATTCACTCACATGCCAATGTGGAGACCTCCAAAAGCTTCAAAGTTATCACACATAAACCTCCAACCAAGTTATCATCTCAACAACTACATAAAAATCATATCACACAACCCTTGATCACAAACTAATTGACATCAGTTATTTACTCACTGACCTATTTACTACCTTTAAAGTATGAGCCTCGCATATATTGCTCAAATAATAAATTATATCGCTCAAAACTTAACGTGGAACAGGAAATGAGGGTAGTTGTGTCTAGTTTGATTCTCTTATTTAAGTAACTGTATAAAGAACTACAGACTCACTCATTCCACTAATTATTGTTACGTTTTTTTAGTGCGCCTTAGAATAAAAAAAGCTAGAAAATCACTTCTCCCTGGCTCCATCCCAACTCACTATCTGCGAAGACTGTCAGGGTCAGATCTCTTCGTCCTCAGGTTGTATGCTCTTCTGTCCCGGACTACGTGCCCATGGCCATGCCTCTGCATCGGGTTATCTTTTTGCACCACCCATGATATCTTTGGTCTTCCTCTGGTTGTTATTCGAGGAAGATCCATGGAGATTGCCTGATTCACAATGTGATCGGGTGCTCTGCGTGGGATCTTACTGTTGATGTCTGTAACACCTAGGCTTCCACGAATGCGTGAGTTTTTTGTTTTGTCTCTTAAGGATACACCAGCGCGGATTTCAGCAGTTTCTAGTTGCATATAGTAAGAGTTATACATCGTCCAGCATTCGGAGCCATAGACGAGTGCGGGTCTGACAATCGTTTCGTATACTTTTCTTTTTAATTTTAGTAGCATTTTCGGATCACTTAGAACTCCCGTCATTGATCTAAACTTCATCCATCCTACACTAATTCCAATAGAAAACAACTGCCGTATAAAATAAACTAATATCATTTATAGTTAAAGCATTAACATTGTAGAGGTTTAAGGAAATTGTAATTTGTTTTATCAAATACTGTTTATTCCAGTTTTTGTAACAGTATACCCTACCGGTTTCAAGGCATTCACTTTATCACGGTGAGGTGAAAGCCTTGAAACCGGTAGGGTTTTACCATTACAAAAAGTGGAATAAACAGTGTTTGATAAAACAAATAACAAAACTATATCGTTTGAATAAAACTAATTATTTACGTTGTAAGTTTCATTTTATTTTAAAAAGAAAACATGTAATATAAATACGAATTCAACAACAATAAATCAACAAAAAACAATCTTATATTTTAGCTTATTTACAGAATACAGCACCGCTCAAATAAAAAAATGAAAGAAAGCATGTGAAAAACACAAAAGAATTTAAGCTGAGAATTTTTAAGTTAATTTATGCTTCCTTAGTTTAAAAGAACATCACAGATAACAAGCATGACACTGAAAACGTTTTTTTAATTTTTCAGTGACTTCTGTTTGGAATTATCAAACAAATAATGAAGAACTTCAAATTCATATTTGCTTACCAAATGTAAGTTGAAGCTACCTCAAATATAAAAACTGTATTAATAAGTGATATAAAACAGTTAAAAAAACAAATGAAGGCATAAAAAACAGCAGAGCAACAAGTGGAAAAAATTAACAATTGCTAAAAGATATATTAAGAAGAGAAAGTAAAAGAAATCGAATCAAAAATGTTTCATAGTTTATGAATCAACTATATGTCATCACACTTCTTCATATTCAACTGGCGCTGCTTCTTCATATTCTTCCACTGGGGCTTCCTCAACAGGAATGGCTTCCAAAGGTGGATTTTCTTCTTGGATTGCGTCCTCATCAAGTGGCTCTTGAGGAGATCCTACTGATGATGCAGGAGCGAACTCTTCAACGTAGACTTCAGCATCATCATGATGACCACCGCCTCCATGACCTCCACCACCACCGCCGTGACCTCCGCCGCCGTGACCTCCACCGCCGTGACCTCCGCCACCGTGACCTCCGCCACCGTGACCTCCGCCGCCATGGCCTCCACCGCCACCACCATGTCCACCGCCGCCATGTCCGCCACCTCCATGACCACCACCTCCATGTCCACCACCGCCGCCTCCATGTCCACCTCCCCCATGTCCACCGCCGCCACCTCCATGTCCACCTCCACCATGACCACCGCCGCCGCCTCCATGTCCACCGCCTCCTTTACCACCGCCGCCCCCTCCTTTACCGCCGCCGCCTCCACCGCTGCCCTTCTTAAAGCTAAACTTCTTGCCAGCTCCCTTATCACTCTTGGTTCCATATCCTTCATGATGGGCGTGATGTTCATCATGGCCTCCTTCCTTCTTGTGACCCTGAAATAATCAACAAATAATTTAATGTGTAACGAGACAAGACTTTATGATTGAATTCATATTAGTTATGATTCTGACTCGAATTCACAGTTCAGTCTAAATGCTAAATTCTACTTTTTGACTTTAAAATTTAGTGTTTTGTCTTCTGAGAGGGACCTTTTATGATTCTAACTTAAAAGTGACACAATAAAACTACGTGACTCAATTATTTAAGGAGGCTACGACAAATTTGTATAAAATTTGTTATTCAGAGGTCTAAATACTCTAATTTCATGTTAAAATTCGGACCTTAATCTTGATAAAATACGAGATGTTGATGATGAAATTTAAACCAACTAAAATAATCGGTACGAACAATATGCCTAGAACCGAAGTAAGATTGCCGATCACCGTAGTTAGTATTCATGCTAAGCAAGCGGGTGCCCCTGGTTCGATACCTGGCGGTTTAACTTCTGAACAAATTTTATTCTTAGGTTATTAATATCTGAATTTATGTTTTTCTGTAGCTTATATGCTGGATAACTAGATAGCGCTCTTGTGTTCCTCAAGTTAGTGTTCCTCAACTACACTTATTTTTGGTAATCTAATTAAGAAGCGCTCTTGAGGTGATCAGACTGATCGGGAAAGAGCGCCATACCAAAATCAATCAATATATGTTATGAAAGAATTTAATGAGACTCTGATATTTCTTTTACTCTCATCTAGTAAAAGAGATAACATCTTGCTTAAAAATTGTATCATGGAGAGATCCGTAAATTAAGAAGAGTGTAGAACTTTAATTGAAAGACATAGACATATGAAGTTCCTACCCTGTACTTTTTATGCAAGTATAAGAGAATAGTGTATATTAATAAATAATTATTAATCCGCACCGTGATAGATTTTAAAGCGGGTTGTTACCTCTTTTAGTCTCTGTGATCAACCACGATGCTGGAGAACATATTTATCCAAAAATCTATTCTCATTTTTTAATACTTTGCTCTTCGGAAATTTGCAAGATTTGTATATATGAAAGGCATTGAAAGATGTCATACAAAAATATAAATTTAGTCAAAATTCTAGGAATGACGTTTCATCCTTGTTTATCTTTGGATTAATCTTTCCAACAAGACTGATATGAGGACAGTTCTTGAGTGTGATCCTTAATCCTGCTACCTTCATATTAAAACCTTTTTTCGGGATAAAAAAATATCCTTCCTCTTTCTTGTGACATTTCAAATAATATTTCCCATCTCTACGAACGAAGACGCTCTTAACGTTTCATAAAATGTTTATTGGAATTTGGACGATATTAAAATTGAGAAATTGTAGAAAAATTAAAGTGAACGAAATTTAATAAATAGTAGAAATAAGTTATAAAAGTCAAAAGGCGTGTTTATATCTACAAGTCAATAAAAAAAAACATATTTTTCAGAAGTTATGGTGAAGGTATGAAATACTGAATACAAAATGTGGAATAATCTTCTACAAGATTTATGATTGTTAGTAAAAATAAAATTCAGACTAAAGTCTCTTGATATACTCGTAAATAATGAAATTGTAGAGCGAGTCCAACACTATAAGTTCAGGGATGCTGGCTGTATAATCAATTTAATTTGCCTCAAGAGATTGTAAGAGGAAAGAAGGCAT
Source organism: Odontocerum albicorne (assembly GCA_949825065.1). Taxonomy (NCBI): domain Eukaryota; kingdom Metazoa; phylum Arthropoda; class Insecta; order Trichoptera; family Odontoceridae; genus Odontocerum; species Odontocerum albicorne. The sequence goes on from OX463857.1 coordinate 27,104,917, forward strand.
CAAGTCGTTTCTTCAAAATGCAAAATCTCTGCAATAGGATGTTTAATCTCGACTAACATGTATGAATTTTACATTGCTACATATTAATTTTCTATGGTTGAAGGGGACACTTACTCAGGTCACCATAAAGCAATTAGAAGCTTTTGAAATGTGGTGCTATCGTCGAGTCTAATGGATTGACAAAGTTCGTTATAACGACATTCTAAAACGGATTAATAAAAAAGTATTATTCACCATTTTTATTATCCACTAGTTTGTATTTGACAAGTATTTAAAACGCATTTTGGCACGTTTGCGATTTTTTCATTTAAAAAATGACTTGATAAGGACTTTTTTTAAATTTTACGCCTTATGAAAACGATCAAAATTGTAGGCAAACAACCCCTGGATTTTGCACCACGATTCGTGATTTTTTGGCCAAAATCAGAACCATCGTGATGCTCCATCCACCATATTCACCAGATATGGCCGCCTGCGACATTTTGCTTTTTCTGAAGATTAAGAGGACACTAAAAGGACAACGTTTTGTGACCATAGAGGAGATAAAGTCAAAACCATTGCTTGAGCTAATCCAAAAAAGTGCGTTCCAAAAAGTTCCGTAAAGGCTATCCCAATAAGTGCGTTCCAAAAATGTTTTGCGGGTTGTATGTTTTTAGCCAAACTGTATTGTATCCCATATCCTACTACTTTGAAATGGACCATATTAATATTGATGATTTAATAAATAGTTTTTGATAAATATAACAACTTTTGTCATATTTCTATCAAACCTTGCATGTCCATATTTTATCCGTACACTTAACTTTGTGACGACCTTTGTGGTCTGGTAATTAAGAATCGTGATAATGGATTCGATTTTCATTGGTATCCGATGAAAAAAGGGTTCTAATCTGGTTTTTACTCTAAAAAACCATTCTGGTTGGTTGAAAGTGATCATAGGGCAAAAACCTACCAGGTTCAGTATATACAACGAAACTATAAAACGATACAATGCAAATAACTTCTCTTTGAGAAAATAAAATGGAAGAAAAAAAAATACGTGAAAACTATTATGATTTTGCAAGATAATACAAAACACCTTTGTATAATGAGGTCTGAGAAATAGTTAAAGTGATTTACTTGCACCAGACATTTTGTAATGTTATTATGAAAAATCCTTGTTCCGGCGTCAGCTTTGTAAACAATCTGCAATTTGCATGTAATATCCTCACAGGACATCCGCTGACGATGTCCTTTGAAAGCGGATCTAACTTTCCACCACGATTTTGCATAACATCATGGGAGTGTTGCAATATTAAATCAAATTATTTAATAGTATATCTTAGATAAAGATTGAAACATTCATATTCTTGTGAAATGATATAAAACTTCCGATTACTTGCACACAATTTAATAGTATTATATATCTTATATAAAGATTAAAACATTCATATTCTTGTGAAATGATATAAAACTTCCGATTACTTGCATACAATTTATTTAATCAAAAGGTTATCTTTCATAGCATTATAATTGATTTTTACAACTCATTGGTTTATATTCTGAACGGATAGTGTTAACATTTTTATAGTGCTTATGAATAATGATCGAGAACTTTGAATTTCTAGAATTGCAGTTTCTCGGTCCTTGTGTATTCTGTAATAGAATATTGTGTTCCCTTTTGACTAAGAAGCACCCTTAGATAAACCTTATTGATATTGAGCTCAATTAAGACAGTGGTAGTTATACGTGTAGTGAAGTGAAAACTAGATTTTTTTAAAAGACCTTTAAAAAACGTGGCATTACCAAAAAAATATATTTTTTAAAGAACGAACAGTGAAATGGCTTTATATATACTCGTATGTACGAGGAGAAGGGAAATATGCGTCTCAAGAAAGAATAAATTGTAGATCTGTCCTCTGTGCTTATTTCAATATGGACATGGCGTGATGATGATTGATCATTTTGTCAGTTTCAATTGAAGTATTTTAAATTTATCTTAATTTTTGTTGACACTTATGTCAGCTTATGGTACTGTACTTTTAAAGGTTTTTTGTTTGCATTTTACATGAGCTTCATTTTTATATGAAACACAAAACGAGAGTGTGGAAGTTTTCTTTGAAACTCGAACAAAGATCATGCTATTATAAAATTTATCAGTTGAGCAATATCCCAGACCTTTGAATGAATCTTTATATTTTATATTTTTTCACAAGGAGTTGTGCACTAATGAACAATGGATTTTCTACCTTCAAAGAGTAAACAGGTAAAAACTTGTAGCTAGAGAATCTAGCTGGAGAATCCTACGCGATAATTACTTTTTGATGAGATTAAAATTATTTTGAAACTTCATTTAATCAGTACCGTTCGGTATAAAAAAATACTTATATAAACAATTATCGGTGTCAGACATTATATTGTCAAATAACAAAATATTTTTCAAATTAAATATTCGTAAAATTGTGAAATATATTTGTATCTACCCTTAAAAGGTCGACTTTGTTTGTAAAAATATTGTTGAAAAAGGTTAAACGAATTTCAATCTGATTAAAGCAGTGGGGTCGAGAGGATATTCTTCGTTCAAGGGCAAGATACAAAATGTTCACCCGATTGCATTAAGTGTAAGGGAATAAGGTGAAGGTTCTACTATCAAGGCAAAGGGTGTATTTTTTGTTCAATATGAATTTTTACATGCCTCATAAATTATTTTCCTTTTTTATTTTCCCATATATAACACATTTACGTTTTATGTATCTAACAAAGTTAACTATTAATGTGGCCAATAATTAAATGAATTAAAAACCCTAATTGTTAAGTTGAAAAAAACTGCAGTATGAAAAAAAACAGAATCAGTCATAGTTGCATCGATTCAACATTCAAAAAGTTTTTACTGTAGTTTTCATCTCCAAAATAAAAGCAAAAACAATGACGACAAATTTCGTTTGGAGATTTGGTTTAAAAAAGAGTAACGTCGACAGTCGACAGGGTGTGGCCAAATTAAGTAAAATGGTATGTCTCCATTGTCGCCATTGTTGGGCTTCTTAGTCGAAGATGCCATCATCAATTCAGTTAAAAAGCGAAGCTGAACCGTGGAGTTTTTTTAAAGTAAGTGATCCGTTGCACACTAGCAAACTCATGGGCTACACTGCTGTACTGGATTCGATGGCACACCGAAGTGAGACGATAGGAGCACACCGGCATCTCTTTTTTTTGTTTTTTTCGTCATCCGTTGTATGTTTCGAATCTGTATCAGTGAAACGTTCTTTCGGAGAGGAGTGGAACTTGGAGATTGATTTCATCGAATAAATTGATTGTTCTGAATCTATACAATAGGGCGGAGTACATACTCGTATAATATAGAGCTTTTGCCGTTTCAGGTCCAGTAGCGTGGAATGACATACTTCTAAGTGTTAGATATATAGGAGTGTGTATCTTTAAGAAGCACTTTTAGACAACTCTTTTTGGGAAGTCTTATTAAAATTTATGTTCATATATGAACACTATATACATACACTACACTACACCTAAAGCTAAATGTGTCACTAACACATATCAGAAGATCTACAAAGGCTTTTTTGTATTTTGTTGTCCCTTGGTAAGTTTTGCGCAGTTTTCTTACTAGATATGTTTTTTTTAAATATATCCATATGTGAGAATGTAACTTGTCTGCCTGGCGCAGGACAGAAGGATATTTAGAATAGTTTTAAAGACACTAAGACTCGTCCTAAGTTTTTCAACAAGTATTGAATGAACGAGAGTTGTAAAACTCAATGAATTAGCAAATTTTTATGATTTAAATAACTTGCCTTATGTGCTGAGTGATGTCCTCCCTTAACGCTGTGTCCTTTCTTGCCTTTACCAGTATGATGGTGTCCAGAATTATGGTGGCTTCCCTTAGATTCACCTCCCTGTAAAGTTTAAACACAGTTGAAATTATTTTATAGTAACCGTAATTATAGTGAAAATTATAATTTAATGAACTTTACAGCAGACATTTTTTAATCTTAAAAGTTTGATTTGAAGAATAACGAGGTTAAAGAGGTTTGCCAATAGTAAGGTAAAAATAAATGATATTCCAAGATTCATCGACTGCTGATAGAAATATTAAAATATAGGAATTAGTCTCGCTTTCAAGTATACACGATACACGCATTTTTTTCAGTAGTCCTCCGTTATCCGTGGGTTATGTATCAGCGGTTTCTCTCAATCGTGGTTGACTTCTTGCGAAAATTATTTAAAATGTCGCACCGTATCAGTAGAGTGGGTTTCACGAGAGTTTGCACTGCTGGTCTAGGATGACCATATTTTAATTTATTTTATAATTTATTTTTAAATATTGTCTATCTAATACTTTCTATTCCAATAAAATACTTACTTACCATAATAATAATATAATATCAGATTGAGGTATGTACCTAATGACAATAATGAAATCAATGGTCAATATAAAATTAAATTATTCATTCAATATGCAAAAAAAACACAATTAACACCAATAAATACTAAGACTAATTAAAAATGACTTATAACTAGGTACGTATTGTAAAAATAAATAAATGCCCTAACACTGATTCAAAATAATAATAATTATTATATTCTTCCTCACTAAGTATTTACATAGATATACAATGCATATTACCTGGTTACCACATAATACTCTTCCTTTTCCTAACTTCAGACATTATGGTCACCGTATTTTTCGTCAAATAAACAGATCACATTAACCAATCACGGCAAAATTGAATGTCAGTTGAATACTAACGGATCACATCAACCAATCACGGCAAAGATATTTACTAATACATTGACACGTTTTGTATATTACGCGCTAAGCTTGTCAATGTGTTAAAAAGTGCAAACTCTCATGAAATCCACTCTACCACCAATGATAAAAACAGGGCTACCAAATACCAAAAGATTCATATAAAATCATCCACGTAACCAATCACTCTCTATCTCTCCCTGTGACCGGATCGTTTCCGTTATCTGAGAGTGTTTTAATAACCTTCCATAGTTTGTGACTCAGAGACTGCAAACATATATCATTAATCATCGAAATAAGTAAAAAAAATTAAAAATACGTGATTAAGTATGAAAAATAAAATAGGATAATGGTTGCCGTCGCTAGGATGTTTGGAAAGAACGAATTTTATTTTCGTGAAGTGTTCACGTAGAGAAAAAGATACAGAAATTCATACTAGTTTGCTGTTGAACCTTCACACTCTGATGTGTCACCACCAAAAAAGACTCCCTTAGGGTAGTTCCTTCTTTGTCACTACGTGACGTCACGCTCATATAAAAAAAAGAAAATCTCGATCTTTTAGTGTAGATCGCACTGGATGAGGACTTATTCTGTCCCCCATAACAGTGTTGATGCTGGTGAGATCGAAATGAACTATTGCACTCCATACTGCCAAAGTTACATAAATGGTGGTACAAGTTGAACAATTTAGAAGTGGTTCGCTATTATCCACGAATTTACCATCCACGGGGACCTTGAAACCTCTTACCCGCAGATAAAAGGGAACTATTATATATATTCTATAGTTATAGCTATAAAACTAATAAATTTAAAGAAACAGTTATATGAATAAGAATTCCGCATAAAGAAGAAAAGTTGCAGTGAAATATTACTTCTTCATTATTGTGATCAAATAAAAAAGTCCCAGTCTAGTAACAATACATGTACGCGCTAGACGCGTGCAGCGGGGGTGCTCATTCCAGCAAACGTTTCAAAGAGCAAGAGATCATTTGTACAGGAAAGGGATGGTCGATGACCACAAAGATCATGATTCTCAGCATTAAGGGATCTCAGAACCTCAGAACCAAGGAGAATAATAAGTTACTGTTATTAAGAAAATTCTAAGAAATAATCTTTTCTTTTTTTTGAAACAATCCAGATAAACTATCCCTTCTAACTGAAAATAATAAAGACACTCTCTGATTGAAGCAACACAAAACCTTTATTTGTCCTTGGGGTTGACAGACTTCCTCGCTAAGAGGTCCGAGCAAAGGTTTCTGAGGAGTCTCTATTTGTGTTGTCTCCCTTGGGATTAATTTCACGTTTGACAGTGAATGGTCCCAAGACAGACAATTACCCTTTTTACTGGAATTACGTAATTCTGTTCAAGTATAAGACTTTCAGTCGATATACAATTAAGGTTCTTGTTTTTCTTTTGTGTCCACATTAGCAACTTCCCATTGTTTGAACGTGGCTTAGAAATTTTGTGTTTTCTCACTATGTTTTTTCCTTTAAAAGTTGATATAATGCAATATATTAAAATTACTCATGATGCTTTCTTGTCTATAATTTTAAAAGAAAATAATGTTTTCCTCTACATATGCAGGTGCAATTTAATGGCCGTAGTCAAGACCTATCCATACTTTCAACTTTTTTTATTTTTGTACAAACATACGAGTACAATACCATCAAGCAGTTTCCCTGTCAGACTAGGAAACAAGAGGGAAAAGCTCCAGACCTTTCCTGTCACGGCACACATATTTTGCTTCTTCTACATACATACACCTTCTCATACAATTTCAACGATTCCTTTGATCTTTTATATTTCCTTCTTTCAAAATAGAATTATTTTTTGTATAATTTTAATCTCACAATTCAGGAATCGAAACAACTCTTGATTATATTTTGTTATCTAGAAGTAACTTTGACAATTTTCATGGCCTTGTTGGTAAGAGACTTGTCTTCCTAACTGAAGTGTGTGGACTCAATTTCTGTTGGTACCCAATTTTAAAAAAAAGTATCAGTAAGGTTTTTTTTTCAGATATACGAGTATTAGGCATCAGTTTAGTTTGTTCTAAGATATTAAAGAAACGTATTTGTAATACTTCCTCTTTCGTGAAAAGACAACACACGTACACATCTAGCACACTTGAATATTGGGATCAAACTCTTTCATCAAACCAAATTGTATTTTATTATCTTAATTTCTTTTTGGTTACCATCGGGAATCGAACCTTAGACCCCCGGGTGGTAATTGAATTTCTTACCAAACTAGACTACGGAAGTCTTCAAAAATAGCTTTGCTAATTAAGCCACTATATATTGAGCAAATTCTGATCCGATTTGTAGTAACCAAGAAAAGTTCATACCTTGTGATGTCCATGCTCCTGGTGGAATCCTCCATGTTTCTCTTCTTCGCCACCGCCATGGTCTTCTTCGAAGAATTCTATCTTTTTTTCATACTCGTCTTTCTTGTGTATGTCGTGAGATCCCTTGGTGCTGTGCCCCTTGGAGTGTTTGCCGGATTCTGCGTACTATTTTGGAAAAGTAAAAAAAATGTATTGAAACTATTTCCATTTTCCAAAATGTTCATCATTCAACCTTTTATTTTTTTTAAGGGAAATATTTATAAAATTTATTTGTTTGATTAATTCTTGTTTAATAATTTAATATTTGAATAGTTTTGCATTCTTTCTTATTCTTTTCTACCAATTTAAAAAATTAATTTATCAAAAGTTAAAACTTTTTTAAATGAATATTTCAACAAATATCTAATTTGACTGATTTTCGTTGAATCGTTTACTATTAGAAAAACTTATGACTTATGCCAATTTTTTTCTTAAATTTTTCATAATTGTCATTATTCAAATGCTTTAATAAGATTATTTTTACAATTTGATTATTTTACTAAGTCTTAATTATTAATCTTAAAATTTTTATGAAACCTACCATTTATCATCATTTCCTTTCATTCGATTTCCAAAATTTTCATTATTAAAACGTATTGAATGTTTTTAAATCGACATATTTATACAAATTAATCATTTCATTAATTCTCTTTTACTCGTCAATAATTTAAAAAAATATCACATACATATATTTATCAACTTTTTTCATGTATTTAAAAAAAATCCATTATTTAAATAATTTATTTTTTATGGAAATATTTTCAGTGACTTATTTGATTCTTGTTGATTATTTATTTAATCTATTTATTAACATTTTTTTGTCTACGTGGTTAAACATGATACATCTAACGGGCTTATATTTTCAGTGACTTATTTGATTCTTGTTGATTATTTATTTAATCTATTTATTAACATTTTTTTTGTCTACGTGGTTAAACATGATACATCTAACAGGCTTATTGCTATACAGCAATTTTTTCAAACAAACCAGGTCATCTCGGATACATTGCACTATTTTAATCCATGACATTTTTTAAATACGTTTAAACGTTGGTTATTTGAAAAAAAATCTTTTTCATTTGAGATTCCCGAATTTTTATTCCTGTAACGTTTTTTTTAATGTTTGGTTTTTCGATTAAATGTCATTAAATTTGATAGATGGATGGTTGGCATAGAGACTCAAATAAAAATATTTTTCTAAAATGAAAATACTCATAGCTACAAATTAATTAACAGGCGTGATATACCTTCTTAAAAAAAAAACGCAAAATTTGGAGGCTTTGCCAAACAAAATTGTGTTAATTTTATAAAATTGCTTATAAATCATTAAAAAAGAAATTAAAGTAATTAATTTTTCTTTGATTAATGTAATTTTTCAACCCCTGCACTTGACCACACATAACTCAGTGGAGATCAGCGCTGGGTAACAGTGGTTATGACAGCTTTAGGGGTAGTATGCTAATGTGCTCTGAATTTAATGACAATTGTTTCGACACTCGTAGAACAGTTTCCACTTCTTCCCTAAGGGGTCTGGAAGAGGATTTTACAAGAAATGTTTCTGTTTTCAACGATTTTTTCTGCTTATAAATTGAGGGTGTCAATGCAGGGAACAAATTACTCAATTACCCTAGCGAATTTTTAAGCAGATCGTCAATTACTGTATAAGTAATTATCAAAGAAAATAAATAATAGGTCAACTTAATTACTCTTTGAATGACTATGTAAACTTACACCAATTACTATTTGAATGCCTATGTAAACTTACACCAATTACTCTTTGAATGCCTATGTAAATTTACACCAATTACTCTTTGAATGCCTATGTAAACTTGCACCAATTACTCTTTGAATGCCTATGTAAACTTACACCAAAAATATAATTCCTGTAAGTGCCAATTGATAATTTTCAGATTGGTCGAAAGAGATTTCCACAGCAATAAACTACCGAGATCGTATTGTTAACAACAAAAGTGTAATACAATAAACATAACCCCGCTTTTTACTTTTTCACTAATTTCGCACTTCAATGTAAATAAGCAAGTTATCTTAATAAAACAGTTTTCAATATTTTATTGCGTGGTTAGGAATAATAGAGGGTTCGCCTTTTTCCAAATAAATTACAAATTGACCAAATTATTATATGACCAAAAATAAGCGTCTTTCCAATCATGGATTAGCGCTACGCTCAAACAGAGATTGTTTATTGGCCTTTCCAGTTCACCGCTCCTCTTTCTTTACGTCGTCCTTTACTGTCCATGCAGTGAGACTTTGGAATCAGTCACTAACCAATATAAGACTCGCTCCGTCCTTGGCATGCTTTAAGAAGCGACTGAAAAAACTCTTAATTTCTAGTCAGTAAAATAACGAGTTTCATTCCTGATTTTTCTTTTCCTTTCCTCTCCACCATCCTTTCCTTTCCTTTTGATTGATGATATCTCACTTTATATGAAAAATAATGTTCGGGTGATTGTCCGTCTTTGTTGGGTTCGTGGGCATGTTCTCACGTATATATTTATGTATTTCGTTAGGATGGATAGTCATTTGAATGATTTATGCGACCACATAACTTGCTTCATTTACTTTTGTCTGGTTGGTTGGAAGAGATTGTCCGCCAGATTGTAATGCAATAAAAGTGTTAAATAAATAAGAGTATTTAACAATAAATAATTTGACTATTCCATTAATAATATTATTTCCTACTACACATTTTTCAACCTCCTGTCCCGAGGCTCTCTGCATTCCACTAATAATCACATTTAGAGTTTCAGAAAATTAAAGTCGAAACATTTAATAAATTATTTGAGTATTTCGTTATTTAACTTGGTTGAGAGATGATATGACGTATACTTTTTTATTTATATTGATATTTTTCTATCAACTTCTTCAATATGTCTCATCAAGTAACACTCAGCCCGTATATTACTTTGCCAAGTTTAGACTCAAATGTTATCTTCTTAGCTTAATCTATTAATTTAAGCATAAAAGGTCGTCATTGAATACAAAAGCTTTCGTCTATGTTACTCGGCGCACTCCCCCGTTTCAGTTGAGCATTGACCTTTAAGAAGGGGTGAATCTATTATGGTTTACCTGTCATCGTTATCTTTGTCTTCAAGAAAACCACTGTCTTCAAATTTGATTAAGAAAATATAACTTCGATTGTAACTTCGTAGGCAATTTATAAATTACCCATGCTCATTTATTTTTTTGATATTATGTATTTGATAAAGAGAATTAAGACTTTTGGATGTTGGTAACAAGCTGAGACCTATGCCATAAGAGTTGTCATTGAAAATCAAGGTATCAAAAAAATATAACACATCGTGGGAAAGACCATGGACGAAGAATAAGAGAAAAAAGTATATATTTAACAAAAATATTGTATGACTAAATTGTGTCTTACAGGGTTAAAAATCAAAATTTTCTATTTGGACCAGGAGACTAGTTGGTCTCCAAATTTATATGTGAAAATCTTCAAGATGTCATATAATACTGCACGTTCATGACGCCACATCAGAATTGATAAATTAATTCATTTATATTTTCATTTTCTACGGCAGGGTCTTCAAACTGTTTAGCCTAAGGGCCACACTGATTCCTCCACTAAGTTCCAAGGGCCAAGACCTAGCTAGCTCATCATATCAACATACTGTAGTTTTGAATTACGCACATATTTTCTTATTGGAACTAGCCGGCGAGTGAGATATGTATGGCGCAGGGTGTGAGGGTGAATTCCGTTCCGTTCGCAATTTCGGTAGGTGCTTACGGGCAAGTGTCAAGGACATTTCAATGCGGCGGAGATAGCCGATGCGCATTCTGTGCGTTACGTATTGTCACGACTACTTACGACCATTCTAAATGTATAGTAGTGACATCTTGCAGAGAGTAGAGAAGTGAATTACCAATGTATGTCACTTATTGTAAACTTTTAGGATAAATCTCATATAATTAATTACAGTTAAAATGTCCACTTTCATTTTGTATATCAGTTATTGTGTTTCTTAATTGGTCGTTAAATAAAAACATCTGATTATTGTTTTGTATGATTTACTTACATTGTAAATTTTACAATGTAATCAAAATAAACTATGACGGGCCGGATACCGGGCATATCCGGCCGGATTGGTGGTGCTAGCGGGCTGGTGTTGGCCCGCGGGCTGTAGTTTGGAGACCCCTGGTCTAGGGCATTATCCATGTTGAAAATCAGGAAACTGAAGTTGGATTGTTTTGAAAATATTTGCTAGATTTAAGTAAGATGTCCATTTTAGAAGAGGATTCCATCACACGAAAACACGAGGATCGGGACTCAACGCAAATCTAATTTATTTTAAATAATTTAGGAACAATAAACTATTTAAAATACACGCTTTTAAAACATTGTAAAGAATATGAACATTTTTTTTTAAGTTGTTATTTTGACAATCATATTCTCAATCACTTTTGATTTATTAAAGAAGAAACTTTAAATTTAAAAAGAGACAATCGCTCAATAAAATAAAATGTTAATATGAAACATTAGTATAAACATTGAGAACAAATTATGTTTTTTATAAAGGGCTCAAATAACTATCACACCGTATTATATAATATTATATATGAAGATGTCTTTATTAAAGTATTTCTCCGGAAAATGCTGTTTGTAAAATGATATTTTATGATTCAATAAAGAGGACTTTACCACAGTCGTTGAGACATTATTTGTAACCGAACCCTTGTATTCTCCCACGAGGATATCGTCTCTCGACCTTCCGAGAACAATGCACAGCCTCAGACCTACCTTTAGTCTTGTGGAGTGCCTCTTAAAGCAGGCTTTACCAATTTTTCTAGTAAGTTGACCGCATTGAAAAGTAATATTTAAGAACTCACTTATATTTCGGTAAAAAAAATCATTTAATATAATTGAGAATTGCCTAGGCTTCATAAAAATAACTAGCAATATACTTAATCTCAACTTCAAATTTTCTGCCGGTGTTGAGAGAGATAATTAAAAAAAAGAAAATCAAATTTTGAGTTTTGAACTTTGTCTTTACATGTGCGGCAGTATTGCTTAAAAATGTACGTAGACAAACTGCTAGTTATGTGTCTTATCCAGTGGTTTTAAAATCTAAAGGTTCGATTAAAAGGGCCAAAGGTTGTCAAAGTAATAGCCATTGTTTCAAATTCAAGAATTGTCAAGGAGTTTTTTTTCATAGTCACGCATTTTGTTGTCTAAAAAATCAGTTCAGATATAGTATTTTCTTAAAATATTAATTTCTTTTCATTATACGGATAGTTGAAAGTTTGATTATATCGCACTTCAATTTCGTTGTATATAGTACAACCTAGCAAATGGTCATGTGACAATCACTCCATACCAACCAGAAATCCTTTAAAGAGGTCTTAAGAAAAAACAGACAAAAACTCTTTTCATTATTTTATTTGATTACCAATGGGAATGGAAACGCAATCTCTTAAAGACAGTTGTTTTATCAAGTAAGCCACGGAGTTCGTCTTCTTCGGAAAGTTCTTTAGAGCTTGTATGTCTCATAAAAAGGTCTACATGCGGACCGCAGGCCATCATTCCTCCAGGGCTGTCAAAGAGGGATAATATAAATAAATGAGGAAAAAAAAACGATAAGGGGTTGGTTTGATAAGATTATTGTTTACCCCTTGACGTTGTTTCAACGAACGTTTGAGACTGTCTGATGAGTATAAATTGAAAATAGATTATTGAAGTATATTTTTACGAAAGGGAAAGTTAAAAATATTAATTATGTATTTTATCACAAAGTACTCGTAAGTAAAATGAATTTAATTTTGGTAAAAGTTTGTTTTGTATTTATTTTAATCATCAAGAAAATCTGTGCCAAGTTGTAAAGACGTTTGATTTTAACTCAAGTGTTTCAAGTTTGATTAACAATTTGGGGTAGTAACTGTAAAAATAATAAAACAAGTTTATCTAGTGAGTTGTCTCTTCACATACAGTAGTATTGTCAACACGTGCGATGACAAACTGCGAGTTCCGTGCGAGATCCAGCAGTGCTAAGCCTGAAGACTTAATAATGGGATCGAAAACAATCTAGTCTTCCGCTCACGCTTTTAAGTATTTCCGTCTCTCCAATTCGAATATAATCTTGTGAAAGAGTATGTCTGATTAAATATTCACTCGCGTTATAAGTGTGCGAGTGTTATTCTCTTCACGTATGAGATAGTGTTTCAAACATGTGCGATGACGAACAGCGTGTTCCATGTCTATTCCAGTATTTCTTAACCCGAAAACTTGATTAATGGGACAGAAGACCATGTTATCTTCCGAACACGCTCTACAACTTGTCCAAAATCCCTTATACGAAGAAATTGAAGGATACTCGACGAATAAAATGAAAACAAGTATATAATGTCATTAGCGGCGGCTGGTCTGGAGGTGCGTTAGTGCGCTGAACCGGAGAAAGAATTCGCAATAATTAAATTATACATTCGCAAACATGACTTGCAAAAATGTTAAATATTTGTATAGATTAAATATATATAAGAATACTGATAAATAGTACGAGTATTTTTACTTAAGTGAAATTTAAAAAAAAATAACGTAACATTTAAAAAAAATATTCCTTTCAAATTGACCGGCCAAGTTTGCCAATACTACCAGAGCGATCTCCAATACGCACCGGATGGAAACACAAATTCATATAGGGCAGACCAGCGCACTAGCGCACTTCAAGGCCAGCCGCAGCCACTGATGGTTATAATATATTATTGCTTTAACATTATTATTTCAAGAAATGGCATCGAATTATTTTTCAATAAATACTAGCTGTCCAAACACGTGCGATGCCGCCAGTAAAGTACTTAATTGAATTGTTCTAATCCCGAAAGTTCATTTGATGGGACCGAAGACAATATTGTCTTCCGATAACACCCTTAAATATGTCTGAATCACTATTAAGGGTTTTTTGAAGAGTAAACTTATAACTGAATGAATGGATATACTAAAAAAGCACATGTAAATTTCCTTAAGAAGTTTTAGCGAAGAATTAAAATTACGAGTGTATAATAGATTTTCTAAACAAGGTCAAATTATATTTATGTTAATATGAATATTCTAAATCTCATGGATTTACCTGAAGATATAACATTTTAAGAAATCATAATTTATCGTCCTTGATATGCTCGGAACACAACAAAGCTGTCATTATTTAAGATAATTATTCAAAAAACCTTATTCCCTGAGCGACGCTCGTAATTCTTTGATGAGTCGAATTTGTCTGAAAAGGGACAAACATTAATTACGACGTCAAAAATTAAAATCTCAACCCTCGTTTGTGAGAATTAATTATGCGAAAAAAAAAATAACAAATTACATAACGAATACCACTCGAAGAAAATAAAATCTGTGTTACGTTCTCTCTCCTTTACTTTGTACGATGAACCGCCTAATTTTGTGGGGTAGATAGTGTTTTTTTTTTGTAATTTATTTTTATCAAACACTGTTTATTCCACTTTTTTGTGACGGTATAACCCTACCGGTTTCAAGGCTTTCACCTCATCTTCAGGGGAGCGCAAACAAGTGTTTTTTTTATTTGACATATCAATTATTTTTTACTCAAAATACTTTTCGTCGTATTTTGAATGAAATGTAAAAAAAAAATTATGAATCGCGGTCAAGTTACGATTTTTTTTAATAATTACACAATAGTTCTCGAATACATTTAGGAGGTCTAATCGAAATGTATGATAATAACATATATGAACACTATAGCTAAAATCGAATGTTCTATTTGATGTGGATTTCATCTGAGTTGAATGAATTTATTGTTCCGAATCGATTCAAGAAGGTTGGATATTATAACAGGGTTTTTTCCGTTGCTAGGTGTGTGGTTTCAAATGGTCGGCATCTAAGTGTAAGATAAGTGGGTGACATGTGCAGCTTTAGAAAACACTTCGAGACAACCTTTTTTGAGAGGTTTCATAAAAATGTATGATATTATATGAACTTAACATCCATACACTACACTCCACCTAAATGAGAATGTGTTATATACTCGTATTGTAAAATCTACAAATATTTCTTTAATGTCTTCTTTCTTTTGTAAGTTTTCTGCAGTTTTCATATCAAATGTTTATCTAAAAAGATATTGATACGGAGAAGTGCCTTATCTAAGGAACACAGACACCACCTTCCGATTCTTATACTCAACATTTTTTTGTACAATTTTAAATTTGTCAATAACAGTTTGTTCGGTTCCCGAATTAGAGTGACCTCGACTAGTCGACTCTCTAAACGGCGCTACGTAAATTATCATTATATATAAACCTTTCTGTAAAATGTAAGAAAAAACGCACTATAAAAACGGCCTATTTAAATTCCATTTAATTTGTTAAAACATCTTTTGAAAAAAGATTTCGTGAATACAAATTCGCCTTAACAAATGCTCTAATTTATTCTGAAATGGCTAATCATTGTCACCGTGAAAACCATACTTTTTCTATCGATGGTGCCAAATTCTTACATATCAGTAGTAACGGAAATAAATTGGACAGATTAGAGGCCCTAGAAATTTCTAAGTCAGTAACATCGGTCCGAACATCTGTTGAACAGTTATTTCCCAAAAATCTCTCCGCTCTTGGCCGAAATTGTCTCATGCCTCCCTCATCCCTCAGCCCCCAACCGTTGAAGCGTGTATATCGGTACCAGTTCGAAAAGCATTTAGTCTTGTTTGCGCTCCCTTGAAGATAAGGTGAAATCCTTGAAACCGGTAGGGTTATACCGTCACAAAAAAGTGGAATAAACAGTGTTTGATACAAATAAATTATAATGTTAAAACATTTCTTTGAGCAAGATGAGGATGCCCTAAAAGATAAATGTACCAAATGAAGAAGTTAAAAGAATCCTCTTCAAACGCTGCTAATATGGTTTTGGACCAAGTTCCATCGCATGCTAAGGACCATGCTGCTCAGCACGCGATGAAGACAACAATTATTTACTAAGCGCCATTTACTGAATTAAGTCCGAGTTGCAGAATGTTTCAATAACCATGTTACATATTTCGAAACGGGTCAACTTAAGAAAACATTTTTTAAAATATTTATCAAACTTCAATGGTATTTTTTTATTAAATTAAACATCAGAATAAATTACAGGTCAAAGTATTTCATTCATTTTATATTTTAGTAACAATAATTAGTGAAATTTGACATTGGCGTCTATTCCCTTTTTATTGGATTTATTAAGGATGAAAATATTCAATTATAAAGAATAATTTCGCATTTTAGAACAACAAATTCATAAATATTGTTCTCAAGAAAAAATGAGAATCGATATTTGTATACGTATTTTTATACATTTTGACTGGACCGTTGATCTATTAAATGCGTCGTTTGTTTGAAGTACAGTCCAAGACTTCCAGTGTAATTTTGAGCGACGTAAAAAGTCAACGTTTGCGATCAATTGACTATACTTGTCATGAGGAAATACTAGTAATCGATTTGAAAATGTGTGGATGTATTTTAAAGGATTATTATGGCTACAAAACGTTACTTTTTACATTTGTTTTACTTCTTTAAATGTTGAGATGTAATCAAATGTTAAGCGATAGTACCTTGTGGACAGTACCGGCCAGTTTATTGTCGCCTAAAAAGTACCCAAATTCTGGTTCACTTACATCTTCAACTCTTCGTATTTGGCTCCAAGTAGCTGTTAGTACAGAAACAGCGGTGGAACTGCGCTGGCCAACAGGCTTAATTAGTGAAGGGGCATAGAGGCTTGTTACTTTCGCTTCAGTATTTTCCCTATCCTCTCTCCTAATTCTTCCAGTTCCTATCCACATAAGTATATCCCAAAACATTTCTACAGCACTCCTGATCCCACTTAACATCCACAAGTGCACATTTCATCTGGGATCTAGAACTTCACCACAAAATATTGTGTACTGGCAGCAGAGTTCACAATATATACAACATCTATACTATTCCTACGGTGAGAAAGGCTATGGAAAACCACCGCAATGTTTTTCCCAAGAAAACCTAATGAATATGACCAACAATTTATGGGCCATGTTCCTCAGCATTGATGCAAGACAAAAAAGAATTTTGTATTTACATCATTCTATACAAAAGATACGATATATTATATATCACTCATTGAAGTATGCTCATTGCCTGTTCCGAGACAACTTATTTACCCCTGCGCAATTCTCATCAATGTCCGAGCCGCAGCCTCTCGTAACATTTGACAGCTCTCAGTAAAAAAATATACAAACCTTGACTTTTTGGTGATAGGAATTTTATCTGGCTTCTTAATCATTATAATGTGTCGTTCTGTATGCTTATAAATGTTTTAGTTTTGGTGAGCTGACGAATGGCAGAAAAAAGTACAAGATACATCGCAAGAGATATAAGAACATACTGCATAAGATGCAATAAGAACATACTGCAGAACGCGAAAGAGTAAAAAGAAGATCTATAAAACGATTTATATTTGTTTATTTAAAATTAAAATTGTTAAAGAAATACATTGAATAGAAACAATTTCTTAACATAACGAGATAAATAATTATTGTGTTTCATAAAAATAAATGTAATAATAACATATATCCTATATTTGGATGTAAATTCGATAAAATTGCCATCACGTGTCACCGATTTCTTTGGAAAAGTAATTACGATTTGAATATATTAAAGAAGCATATTTATTTAGAAGTTCATACGTAATTTTTAAATTACACGAAAAGAAAAACAGGCAATTTGAAGACACGTTTGATCATAAAGAGAGTGAAATTATTTTTTATATTTAATTATGTATGTAAAATAGAAATTTAATCACATATCATATAAGAGAGTGGAGACTTTTTCAGCGCAGCCAAGGATAAATATAATATACAAAATTGAAATTATGATTTGAATATAAAATATAGTGATGATACTTATCGGTTATTTTATAAAATCGATTAAATAGCAAAATAATGTATTAACATCAGTACCTCAACTATTATATGTATCTATCGGAGGTTGGCCACCATTATAACAATCGTTATTCTATTTACTGCAGCTTGTAATTTATTCAGTAGAACAACACTCAAACCATTCCTGCTTTAAACAAGAGATACAACGTTTTCCTCTGCCTCATTAACTCTTCCTGTTCTGTGATGTGTAACTTGTACACATTACTTCTAAAAACTTTAATATCTCTATAAATATAATAAATACTAGGTTCAG
Source organism: Odontocerum albicorne (assembly GCA_949825065.1). Lineage (NCBI taxonomy): Eukaryota > Metazoa > Arthropoda > Insecta > Trichoptera > Odontoceridae > Odontocerum > Odontocerum albicorne. The sequence goes on from OX463857.1 coordinate 27,123,235, forward strand.
ATTTTAGGTAATCCTCCGTAATATATTTACGCATGAATGAAAAAGATAATATTAATAATAAATAGCACTTATCGGCCACATCTGATATATTTTGTGAAAATCGGGAATAAATTCACCAATACAATCAAACGTGTGCCAGTGTGTGACGTAGGTATATTCATTCTAAAAACCACTACAGGTGAGGAAACGACGCTATTCACGTCTCACTATCACTCTATTTCGGTATATGGGAACGCAAAAAATAGAATCACAGTTCGGTCGCTTCTCTGTTTAGTAGTCAGCCGGTTTTCGTTCGAGGTGGTCGTCTCGCCCGTTTTGTGAACGTCGGCCGATGTTTTTTTTTCATGTTTTCAGCAATTAAATTTTAATTATTATCACTTTTAACTTAAACTTTAATTAATTTAAGCGATTGGCTATGAATATTCTTATTTTTCCGATTTAAAATTGCTCATTTTTACGTGTGTATTGAATACACAGCACCGGAACGCAAGGATTATTTTAGCACAGGAAGGGAAAGGTTAAGCATTGATTTTTTTTCTCAAAACGATCAGTTTCGTTGTAATATATCGTGTATTTTTCATTATGCGATAAACATATTTGCAATTTGCGAAATTTGACAGTTTTAACCATTTCTTGTTCCTTGTATTGTAAATCGTCATCATCTTTGTTGTGCCTAGTGGACTACGATCCCTTCGCCAGTTTAACGTCCATTTAGTTGTTTTTATGAGTAAACCGTTGTATATCAGCAAACTCACCGGCCACGCCTCTGTACATGATCTAATGGCATACCGAAATGCACAATCGGACCACACCGACATATATTTTTTTTTCAAAGAATTTGACCGATGTCATAAGTATTCTAATACCCCCGAATACTAGACGGAAAACAATCCTATATCATTCTTGGGTAGTAGCACAGCGTGGACTTCGAACCGGTGACCTTCAGAACGGAAGTTCAGCGTATTACCACGCGGTCATCTACGAGTACTATATAAGTACTTCAACGCTATCGACTTTGATAATTTTTTAAATTTAGTTTAGTTCTTATTAAAATTATTTTTGTACAGCATTCTAAAGTGTAACGTTACATACATACTACTATATCACGCCATATCCCTATTGGAATAGGCAGAGAAGAAATATCTCCACACATTTGTTTCCATACAAACAGCTTTGGCCTCATTCATACTTATGCATCTCGTCATTCAAGTTCTTCGGTTTCTTATAAAGGGTCTTTCAAATTGAGCGTTTTTTTAATTATTGAATAAAACACAGAAGGCGTCGCGCACTTGCCTGGGTCTTGTGACATTTGAGTAGTGTAATGTATGACATTTATATAAATGCAGTCGTATACAGTACAACAACGCGTTCAAATCGTTGAATTATTTTATGTATTATAATCTCCGGGAACGGTGATATTAATTGGCCACCAAGATCATGTGATCTGACACCGTTGGACTATTTTCTCTGGGGTTACGTGAAAAGCCAGGTCTATAAAATGACCCCCGATCAATTCCTGAGCTGAAGGACGAAATTATTCGCGTTATTGGTGAGTTAGAACCGCAATTATGCCAAAATGTCATCGAAATTTTTGACAAAAGAGTGGACATCTGTGGAGCTGCAAGAGGTGGACATTTGGCGGATATTGTTTTTTGTGTTTAAATGTTATACATTATACTTCAATGAACATTAAAAAGTTTTTTGAAATCAAAGGAAATTGTGTGTTTTATTCAAGAATTTAAAAAAATCGCTCAATTTGAAAGACCCTTTATATTTGTTTTGTAAACTTTTCAGAACTCATTCTCTGGATATGTTCGATCATCTTCAGATTTTTTTTATTAAGTTTGTTTATGACATTTGACTTGATTGAACAATTATCCCTTATTCTGCTATTGTTTTTTGTTAAGTCTGTTTATGACATTTGACTTGATTGAACAATTATCCCTTATCTTGCTATTGTTTTTCATTAAGTATGTTTATGACATTTGACTTGATTGAACAATTATCCCTAATCCTGCTATTGTTTTTTGTACTTTGTAAAACTGGATATTCTTCACAAAGCACGCATTTATTGTCCTCATATAACTCTTTTTTTAATGTTTAGGGTTCACTTCTATATATTGAAGTGGGCACTAACATTGCACTGCGTATTTTTGGTCCATTACGTTAATTCATCCGAACAATACTCTTTAGAAGACCTTGAATAAATTTATTAAAAAAAATAAAATAAGATATACTTGCTATTAAAAAAATGTGCTTCAAAATATTTTAATTAAATATGAGGAATTCCAATTAAGCTGATTCAAATTAAAATAATACATATTTACTCTGACGTTGCCTTGTGCAAGGTAAGAAAAGAAAATACTTTATATTTCTGTCGACGCACAATCTTCTATTGTTTGTCATAATATTTTTTTATAATTTTTTTACAAAACACATTCAGATAAACTGCATTAAATATTACGCGTTAACATAAGTTGTGTCCGTTTTTTTTTTCAAATTTAAAAATGAGCACCAAAAGTAAAACAAAATGGTACAGATTATACTTCATTCGAAAGAAAATTTTTTGCTCTACAAGATATTGTGTTTGCTTTTACGTTACATATATTATTTTATTTGATAACAAGCCTTCAAAATGGAATGTCAAGTAGACGAAAGTGAACATTTCGACACCTCCTTCTGTTCACGTTCAATCGAGGGAATAAAGCGGCCAAAGCTGCTCGCGATATTTGTGAAGTGTACGGTGAAGATGCTATGAATGAAAGGACAGCTCGTCGATGGTTTTTCCCTCAATAATGACGTCGAATTGCGGACAATGGTTGGACGAATTCCTCGAGTCAAGACCGGATGGTTTATATCGCACAGGCATTGAAAAACTTTGGCAAGAAGTTGTAAATAATGTAGGAGAATACATTACTAACTAATTTTTTGCAATTTTTTTTTGTTGTGTCCTCTTCGTTTGGAAAAAAACGGGCACAACTTTTGTTAACACCCAACATTATTTTTTTTGTATAAAACTTATTTTCTATGTTAGTATAAATCAATTTTAATTTTTTTAACATGCAATCTATCCAAACTAGGATGATTTGTGCAATCAAACTCAAGTCATTATACAATTACTTAAGTCAATATAGTTAAACAATTTTTTATAGGTCCCTATAATAATCGATTAATAAATTTCACAAAAACCGATTCAGAGCAACACTCTTATCATTTGTTTCACTGTCAGTATATGCACAGCTCAAGTTGTGGCGTCTGAAAATGTTGTTCTTTTAATATGAGTATATAAATTACTTGAGGAAAAAAATTTTTTTCGTGTTACGTAACTTTATACCGCTCTCAGTTCTAAATTTCAAGACGTGTTTTTTTACATAGTTTTTTAAAGCTCATAATTCGACGATCTTTGTGACTTAGAAAAAACTTGTCTTCTTGTCTGGGAATTACTGATCCAATTTTAGTTGTTATAACAAATATCGAAATTTATCTTATAATATTTTTAAAATTTTCTATCTAAAACGCAATATAAGATTGACAATTTTTGCTGTGATTGCAGAAATAATTTCCAGTTTTCAAGTTATAAAAATATAATAACAGAGCTGAAAAAATTTTGAATTCATACTGTTATTTTTTTGGCATAAATGTCAAATTGGTGTAGTGATATGCGGGCAGCTGACTAGGGGCCTCCCAGTATCAAGTGATAAGCTGTGTTTTTTGGTAATTTTTTGTGATCATTTTGACTTTTTTCAGTGTTTTGTTGTGTCTTTTAATTACGTATTGTCGAATTGTTGTCATACAAATTGTTTTTTTTTTAATTTTAAGATTATTTTGTAAATTTTATAAATGAAGCACACATACGTTTTTTTATTTTTGATAATATCTTATAAAATAAATAGCACCATTGATGATAAATACAATAAATAAATAAAACAAATTTTTAGTGCAAATATGAGTGGATGGTGTGATAGAGAAAAAGCAAAAAAAGTATAGTCGGATCAAGTGAATGATATTTTGAAAGAAAAAAATATTAAGAAAACGTAGAAATTGTAACCCTTAATCGCCTGGTTAGTTCTGATATCTGTGTAACTTATAATCTATGAAAGTCGTATAAATACTGAGAGATTTTTAAGAATAAATGCACGACTCATTTTTGAACTGATTCCTTTATGTATAACTTCTGTTCGTAATGCCAATAAAAAAGTTTCTACATAAAATACTGACTTCTCATAAACGTCATTACTCTCTTATCACAACATATACACGTGAATGCTTAAAAAAAAATAAAGAAGAAAACAAGTGACATCTAACAAGAAAGACAACAAGCGATTTTTTGCAAATAAAATGTGCAAAAAGAAACCATGTACGTCATCGCAGATAAGGAATGAATAAAATTTTCACGTTTTATTTTCCAGGAGTGCTCACTTTAGAATGGTTGGCTATTGAAAAACCAACGCAAAAGGGACATCGCGAGTAACTCCCCCACCATCCCCTGTGAAAGTGGTTAATGGAGAGGGTTGTAGGTTGTGCGGCCAGCAGAATAAGTGGTCCTCATTAGATACCATTTTTCGTCACAGGGGGTCCAAACCACCCCTATTTGAGACACGAGGAGGTTTTTTTTGTATCTATATATCAGAGGTTTGTAATATTTTTATTCGAATGAGATAATTTCATCTGGTATTCCATTTTAATCAACAAGGAAGGAAGAATGAAAAGTCTTCAAAAAAAATTATAAAATAAAGATCAATGCTGAAGAAATGAGAGTGTGGTGTAGAATGTAAAATAGTAAATGGAATGTATAATAAACAATGTATAATAGTAATAGTAAAAAACAATGAATAATAGTAAATGGAATAAGAAAATTTGGCATAAATACGGATTGAACGAAGAGAGTACAGAGCGCTATACTTTCCTATCTCGACACACATCCTTAGCCTCTTCTAAATCCATACAACTTCTACGACTTTCTACGTTTTGAATTTTCGGAATTTCATTCACTTGATTCAACTATACTTTCCATAGTCTTCCTCTCAAGCGGCTTCCGCAAATATTTTCCCAATGTATCTGTTTTATCCGACATTCTTAATTAATTAGTTCTTCACGCCCCAATCATCTCAGCGTGCTCTTCTTCATCTTACTCAACACATCAGCCTTAAGTTAGCATTCACCCCTTATCACTTCATTCCATACATTGTCATTTTATGCATTCTTCTCAATGCACACATTTCTACAGAATTGATTCAGTTTGATATCCCTCTTAAGTCTTCCATCATCAGAGAAAATACTATCCAAATTTATGAGGTGCATGGCCGCGCGTTAACGCATTGAACTTCCGTGCGGAAGATCGTCGGTTCGAAAGCCGCGCTGTGCTACTCCCCTCGAATGCCATAGGTATTTTTTTCCACCTAGCATTCTGGGGTATATGGATACCTATAACTTCAGTCATATCTATTCTTTCAAATAAAGGGAAAAAACATGCCAGTGTGCTCCGATCGTCTTACTTCAATGTGCCATTGGATCCAGTACAGTGGCGTGGCCGGTGAGTTTACTGGTGTGCAACGGTTCACTCACTTAATAAATAAACTCCACGGCGCAGCTTTGTTTTTCAACTGAATTTACATAGGGGATCCTCGACTACGAGGCCCAGTAACGACGATGACCCAAATAGTAGAATTCTTTAACTTGTTCCAATTAACAAAAAAAAAATGTATACGGAGGGTATAGCATGTACAAATAATACGGGAATATCTTAACCATGACCAAAATGATCTAATTCTGCAATATTTAAGATAAAGATGGGGGGATATTAAGATAATTATAAGTAGAAAATATGAATGATAGACAACTTACAAAATTTAGATTATTAACCTTTCCCTTCCTGTGCTAAAAAAATCCGCGCGTTACGGTGCTGTGTATTCAATAAACAGTACCGGAACGCGCGGATTGTATTTGTGTATCGCGCGCAACAGTATGTATTCAATACACATGTAAAAATGAGCGATTTAAAATCGAAAAAATAAGAATATTCATAGCCAATCGCTTATATTAATTATATTAGAAGTCAAAACTGATAAAAATTTAAATTTAATTGCTAAAAACATGAAAAAAACAATTGCCGACGTTCACAAAACGGGCGAAGCGACCACTTCAAACGATAGTCCGAGAGCTACTGAAGCGAGAGTAAAGAGCGAACTGAAATTCTATTTATTGCGTTCCCATATACCGAAGTAGAGTGAGAGTGAGATGTGAATAGCGTCTCTTCCTCACCCATAGTGGTTTTTTCAGAATTAATATACCTACGTCACACACTGGCACACGTTTGATTGTTTTGGTGAATTTATTCCCGATTTTCACAAAATATCTCTGATATGGCCGATAAGTGCTAATTATTATATTATTAATATTATTTTTTCATTCAATGCGTATATGTATTACGGAGGAATACCTAAAATCTGAACCCAGTATTTATTATATTTATAGCGATATTAAAGTTTTTAGAAGCAATGTGTACTACTAACAAATTACAGGGAAGGAAGGGTTAAACAAGTACTATAGTACTTTAAAATAAAAGCGTATGCATAACGAACTGAAAGAAGCGAAATATTCGTGGCAGACTAAAATGAAATAGTTGTCTGTTTTTTCTATCAACGCCAATATGGCGATGATGGGGATGTATTTATATAGAAGTAACAAACATGCAACTAATATCCTCTCTTAGCAAACTTGATTAACCCATAACCGATTGAAAATAAAAGACACATATCCAAGTTTAGAACCCCTGGCCAATAATGTTATTTGTGATGAACTGACAAAAAGAAAAAGACATAATACTGACAATATATCTCGAAGGCGAGGAGTATTATCTGACTGGAAGACTTAAATGTCGCAAGAGATAAGTTTTTTCCCTTAGAATGGGGAAGTTTATCATTTGCAATGAAGTTGTTTGTGGAATATAAAAACATTTCACAACCTTCTTATTTGTGCAATTTGTAAGCATTAACAACTTTGTTATGGTTTTGAAACATGTTTAGTGTGGATTTTAAGTAAATATTTTCAAGAATTTAGTTGGTTGACTTTTATCATAGTAAAAAAGTTTTTCTTCTTAACAAATGTGCCATACATTTTCGAATCTTTAAAAAGAGTTTTGATCAAATTTGATTTTTCTCGTTGTATAATCTCTTATAAAAACATTGATGAAAGAAACATTTTGACAAATACAATTTTAGAAATTAAGTTGTTAATGAAAAATATTATACTATAAATCATTAAAAACGTGAAAAACCTGCAATTTAAAATAAAAGTTATTATAAATATTGTTTATAGTTAAAGTATTAACGTTGTGAAGGTTTTTAAGGACATTGTAATTTGTTTTTATCAAACACTGTTTATTCCACTTTTTGTAACGGTATAACCCTACCGGTTTCAAGGCTTTCACCTCATCTTGAAGATGTTTATACATTTTTAGTAAGTTAATAATACTCATTTCAAGAAACAAAACATACGAAGAGGTCAAATGTTGCAAATGAGATACATTGGAGAAACTGTGGAGCAATCGTAGATATGAGAGGAACTCAGGATTTAACCTGAAGTATTATGATAATTATATTCGTAAAAACTTACTAGTTAATGATTATTATGTTAGTAAAAACTAGGGGGCCATGAGAGGTAAAAGGTAAAGAAACACTGCTGTGTACAACGAAAAAGTTATATACGATTATTTTGGTGGCCCTTCCACCCTTATATGTCTGTGTTTGTAATATTTTTAAAAGAAAAATAAAGCCTTGATTTTTTAATTGTAAAACATAGTTATACAAGTTTTGTATTAGGAAATAGGAAATAACAAATAATATAGAAACATATAATTGATACTACTATATTTTAAGTAAAAATATTTTGTTGATGTTTGAAAGATTTCTAATACATACCCTGCAAGTATTTTCAGGATTCGAAAGAATTATGGCGTACTTATTTTCATTCGCAAAACAGCCATTTGAGGTTGCAAAGGTCAAAAATAAAGCTGGGCCCTTTATCATAAAAAATATAATTTGTTAAGGCAAGAAAAAACAATGCTTCGTAAAATTAATAACCAAGAACGCAATAAAGATTCCTTAAAGGAATTTCTGGTTTAACGTTGCTGTAATTTTCAAAATTTAATAAATGAATTCAGACAAGTGATAATATATTTTTTGTTTAAATGAAAAAATATTTGTCTAAGAGTTTAATCGGTTATCACAATAAAAAATAAAGCCTAATACTATGTTTTTTTTTTTTTACAGAAATGAGATAAAACTTAAGCAATCAATTTTAAATGTACGAGTATACTAGCAGGAGTGACAAATTAAAGGTGATAAATGATCACACCATTTCCTTATAGGGGGTAGGTAGATAGGATACACCGCCAAACTTTCTATTCACTGCTTATTTCCTTCGCCTCATCCACATTTACATTTTCTCTTCATACAGTTCTTTCTGAGTCTCTTTCTTCTAACCTTCCTTTCTTTTAAAATTCCACCCTTTCAGTCTTTCTAATACTTTTCTGAAAGAAAAAATTAACAAATTTAATGTACGTTACACTTGCATTATGAATATATTTAGTAAGTATTTCATTACTCGTCCATTCAAAATCCCCAAACTTATTCAATGTTCTCTTTTTTACACTATTTAAAACAGTATTTTCAGCTCACAATTATCATAAATAATAACATATATACCATCGCACCGTTTCCCTGGCGAGATAGGGAGAGAGGAGAGAGCGAAAGAGATTTCACCACAAATACACCAAAGAGGGTTTATTTGTATTTGTAATCGTAAGTGTTGTATAAGAATGCAACTCTCACAATTTTTCCGTATTTTTACATTTTCTTCTTTCTAAATATAATTTACTTGATCCTTCCTTCCTTTTTTTGTCTTCCTCTACCATGTTCTCCACTTAATTTTAAACCTACCAGAAATTGGTTGAAAATGCTTTAAGTTAAAACCAGACTGAATCCGGTTTTTTTTTCATCAACGGAAACCAAACCTGTAACCTTAAGATCGAAAAATAAGCGTTTTACCAAATAGATAGGAAAGGTAGTCATGGATATGACTTTTATTTATAATATTAACTTATAAGAAATAAAATAAAAATAAAAATTATGGTTTGATTGCTGTAATTTGTTTTATCAAGCACTGTTTATTCCACTTTATGTAACGGTATAGCCCTACCAAGGTTTTCACAAGACGAGTCGTGTTTGTGCTCCCCCGATGATGAGGTTAACACCTTGAAACTAGTAGAGGTATACCGTAACAAAGTCTTTAAATCTCTACAGTGTTAATGCCTTAACTATAAATAATATAGTTTGATTGTTATTTCTGACTGGGCTCTTATACTCGTATCACTGAGCCACCTGCTTCCAGTCCTCAGGCGCCCTCGTAAACTGTCCTTATAGCGTTTCCTCTGCTCACCAACTCTTCGCTTGCCCACCACTTCCCCGTACAAGACGCGTTTTGGGAGTCTGTGATCGCCCATGCGTATCACATGCCCGGTCCACCGCAATTTCGCCTTTACAACCATATTCTCTATAGGTTTACAGTTGAAGCGTTGCAGGACCGAAACATTTGTGTCACGATCACTCCAGTGGATCCGAAGAATTCGACGAAGGAAACGCTGGTGGAACATTTCGAGGCTTTGAGTGCGCGTTCTATAAGGAGGAAGAATACTGCTTATATGATGGCAGAAAATCTTTCAGGTAAGCAAGACTCATGGGGGTTGTAAAGTTGATGATAATGATTTTTTGATTATTAAGATCGACTAGCTCTACAAAAGCTTTAAATACCATAATTGTTAATTATGGTATCGAAAATGTTTACTAAGGTCAAACAAAAGTTTGCGTGTAAAGGTAAATTTAGATTAACCGGAATCATTCTTACCCTGTGGGGTTAATAAAACCCCTTTACGTCAGGCTGTGGTTTTACCCTAACAATCACAAATCAGGGTTCATCTCAATACAAGTGGGGTCGGGACAGGGGGTCTTTTGTCTCCTATCCAGTTTTAATGAGTGGGATGCTCAATCACAATGGACCAAAATATGAAATGTCCTTATTAATTATAATTTGTGTCTAAGAGAGTGAATTGAATTTACATAGTTTGAATTAACTTTATTGATTTCACAGACACAAGATAAAATTGGAGGTTCTTGTAAAAAATCTGGTTAATGATCCAACATTATAAATTGGTTTTAATTAAGCTTAAATAAATGTTGCGAATTTATTTCCCATTAGTATCCGGTTTTTTTAAGAAATAGAACTATTCTAGTTGTCATTAAAAACATTTTCAAAATCTTTCTAGTTGGTCGGAAGATATTTATATTTAGCAAGAAATCCACACACTATCTTCCGATCAACTAGTATAACAAATTATCAATGATTCATATTGTTGTTTATAGTTAAGGCATTAACATTGTGGAGGTTTAAAGACATTGTAATTTATTTTTATTAAACACTGTTTATTCCACTTTTTTGTAATGGTATAACCCTACCGGTTTCAAGCCTTTCACCTCATCTTCAGGGGAGTATTGCTTGTCTTGTTTGATAAAAATAAATTACAATGTCTTTAAATCTCCACAAAGCTAATGCCTTAACTATAAACATCGTTTTTTAATATTTTTTCTAATTGGCCGGAAAAGATTGCCATATGGTAAACTTTTTTGAAGTGAGCGCTGAATGACGTACATTTATTTATTTTGCACATTTCAAAAAATATATATCGCTTGTGAAAAAACAACAGGTTATTTAATTTGGACACACAATTTTACCTAGGTGTAGAGATCTCCAGCAACAGTGACCTATATAGTGAAGTACGAGAACAAACTAATATAGCGACAGCTTTGGCTGAAAAGGTGGAAGGACAGTTGGACGTCATCATCCCAGGACAGCCCACCGTCACAAACAGGTCATACGACCTAGACCAAGAAGAAGAAGAATTTTAATGGATCTGGGTTTGTTGCCTTTCATTTGTCGTATCCCCAGTAAACAAGGTTTTTGCCTGTATCTCACTAAGCATATATAGCATGAAAAAATGAATCGATACTCCTTTCCGATTTTTGATTATATAAAAACATTCAAACAAATACTTAATTAAAAATTCGATTAATGATATTAATAAAAATCAAATTATAAAAATGAATACATCTTTCAATAATAAGGCACCTTCTAAATATTTATTTTTCGTTTTTGTTTTTCGTGTTCATTATTTACGATTTCTCTAAAAAAAAAAAAAATTGTTTTGCGCCACCCATTAGCTTCTTATTGGGTATTGTAATTCTAATCGGCTGTGAATAATGAAATTACGCTCGTTACTCGTGAAGACAAAACCACCCTGTGGCACCCCATGTCCTACCTTGTCCCTCGCCTTAGTCCAAAATAGAGATAAGTGGATTTCCAACAATTCAATCGCCTTTATCAAAGTCTATTGCGTTGTGGCACAAGACTTTTTGAAACGGAAAAATGATGGCTTTGTAATATGGTTCTGGAGAGACAGTTTGACGCCAAAATCGACTCAATTTGTGTGACTATTTACTTTTAGTTTCTTTATGCTCTTAATTTTTAGAATGACATGTACAAAGCTCTCCCCTGCCTAACTAAGGGTACATCCGCTAAAAACAGGTAGATTTCACAAAACAAAATAAAAGAATTAAAGTTTAGATCCATTAAAATTGTGTCTTAATTAATTACTTGTTGTTCTTTCGCAAATTATGCATATTTCTTGTCATGTGTAAAAAAAAATTAAAAAATAAATACTCGTAGAGTCAAAATTCAAAATTACAGTTAAAAAGAAAAACCATTCAATTCCAGTACTAATAACAGTAATAAAATGGTAATTTATATAATTCCGTGTTGAGCGCAGACTCTCCTCAAGGGGGCCATACCTCACGATTCAAACTCACCATTATTGACATTAAAAATATTACAAAATTAATGTACTTAAGTTGAGTGTAAGAATTTGGAGGGGTAGCTGCAGCCAATCAGATCAGATACTTTCTCCCGTCCGCATGTATTAAGAAAACAATATTTGGTAAGGAAATTATAGAAAACTTGGAAAGCGAAAACGAACTACTCGTATAATGAAACCATTGTAGATCTTTTGTTATGTGTCAGTAACATATTGCGCTTTAGATGTTATGTAGTGTATATATATATATTTTGTTTATACTCGTATGTATATTATTGTAAATTTTGTTAAGATCTCTTCTCAAAAAGAAATGTCTCCAAGTGTTTTTTAAAGCTGCACATGCTACCCATATGCCTGACACTTAGAGGCAGATCATTCTACCCCACGGTACTAGCGATGGCAAAAATCTTGACATAACATTCTCCTCTATTGGATGATTAGAAACACCAAATTTATTTGAAAAAGTCAAAATTTAAAGGGCTTGAATACAAAAAGTTTGAAATCAATTCATTCGCAACACTTAAGCCCATGTAGACTTTTTTAAGCTTACTAACACGACAGCCTAAATTAACATAAAATAGCATTTAACTCAGAAACATTGACTTTGTAAAGGATCATTCATTGATTTGTAGACAAAAAAAATACTGATTTGTGTATGTATGTTTTTTCACGTAGTGAATTTGAAGCATTTAAACTTTGGTCCAGGTAAAAGAAAGTTCATATGAAAACCATATTTTTTTAATAAAAAAAGTCGAACTAGATTCTCAGCAGTACTTCCTTAATGTTTAACACCCATCCAAGGATTAACGAGGAGTTATCCAATTCGTTCTTAACAATCCCCATCATTGTCTTTTCACTACGTTACGTACAGCGAAACTATTCGTAAGTATTTAATTATCTAATATGACAGTTTTAACGTCAATTTGTATTGAAAAAAAAAACAAATTAAAATGTTCAAGTTATGATTTAAACTGGAAATAAGTGTAAAAATATTTAATAGACTAAAAGAGTTATACAAAAATATCTTTTTTTTTCAATAGTACAAAACGAAAAATTTCAAAACTATTGAAAAACGAAATGTTATTAACCCTTCCTTCCCTGTGATGTGTAACTAGTACACATTGCTTCTAAAAACTTTAATATATCTATAAATACAATATAATAAATATTGGGTTCAGATTTTAGGTATTCCTCCGTAATACATTCACGCATTGAATAAAAAAATATATAAACAATAATTAGCACTTATCGGCCACATCAGAGATATTTTGTGGAAATCGGGAATAAATTCACCAATACAATCAAACGCGTGCCAGTGTGTGACGTAGGTATATTCATTCTAAAAACCGCTATGGGTGAGGAAGCGACGCTATTCACGTCTCACTCTCACTCTACTTCGGTATATGGGAACACAAGACATAGAATCTCAGTTCGCAGTTGTTTCTTTCTTCAAAGTATAACATACACAGTAGTAGTGTTCCGAATTTCGTCTCAGTAGCTTAAAGGGCATCCATACGAGGTGGTCTCTGCGCCCGTTTTGTGAATGTCGGCCGATGTTTTTTCACGTTTTCAGCAATTAAATTTCAATTATTATCACTTTTGACTTCAAATTTAATTAATTTAAGCGATTGGCAATGAATATTCTTATAATTCCGATATTAAATCGCTAATTTTTCCATGTGTATTGAATACACAGCACCGAAACGCGCGATTTCTTTAGCACCGGAAGGGATAGGTTAAAAAAACACTTACATTTTCTAGGTGTATTAAATAGGTTTTATAAGAACATTTTGTATACTTTAAGTTGTGGTCATTGATATGAATAAAAATTATATAAAAGGAGGTTGATTGTACAAAATTACTTTAAAGCAATTTTATTGATCAATTCGATAGCATTACCATGAAAATGTTGAATTAATACATATGCGGTGGATGTTAATGATAAGAATGGACGAACAATTTGTATAGCGCCGTTTAAAGAGCACTCTACTTAAAGCGCTCTAACTCAGGATTAGAATCTACTCTAATTGACAGATCAAAAATATTAAAAAATACACTTTTAAGTTAAGTATCATCACAAGAAGGTGATGGCACATACGAGTATTTAACACTTTGAGACAAACAAAGATTGATCCAATCGAAATATTACTCGAGAAACGAATGTGAACCAAAGCCATGGATCATCAATTCGTTAAGTATTAAGCTATACTAATAAATTACCGTTATATCAAAATTAACACGTTAAAATGACGAAAAATACACTGATATCGACTTAACTCAATCAAGAAATATACTAATATATAATTATAATGGAATATTGTGGACAGCTTCTGATATAAGCAAAAAGGATAAAATCGAATTTATCAAACATATATTGTAGGTTGTAACGGTCATATTTATTCTTTCGAAATTAAAAAAAAAATGCCAGTGTGCTCCGATAGTCTGATTTTGGTGTAATTTTCGTGGTGCGTAACGGCTCCCTCATTTAAAAAAAAACTCCAACGCACAACTTTGCTTTTCAACTGAGTTGGCGTTTTAATGGCGAGAAGATCCTCGACTACGAGGACCAGCAACGACGATATAGGTAAATACGAGTAACTTAATCTAGACCAGTGAAGTTTTCATAGAAGACTGAACCCAAAAAAATAACAGATGTGATGATATTTAAAAAAACAACATTAATCGAGATAAATAAAGAAAAAATCAAAGAGAGAGAGAGAGAGAAAATAAAAGTCAAAACGAAAAGAAAACTAAATATTTAAGAGTAACTGAAAAAATCAACCTACTTAATTCTTTCTTGAACGTAGAGCAACTTATTTTGAAAAAAATATTAATTACCTCATTTGTATTTGACCTATTATACTAGTACATTGAAAAGTTCGTACGATCTAATTGCACGAATCAAGCAACGGAAACCTTTTTTCCCAAGTCAAATCGAAGAATCTATAAATCCATTAATAGTTTTAAACTAAAAACATGTATCGATTTTGGATCTGGAACGAATACTCGTGTGTAATATTTCATAGATACATGAATGTTTATATAACTTAACGTCCTTATCAGTATGTCGTCGCTGCTAACTGGAGTGTTCTGACAAGTGCAGGTTTAGATGATTTACGTGAATGGTTGTTATAAATATACTTCGCCTGATAAACGATTAAACCTAACTTTACCAGTTTTAGTAGAGTGACCAAAATTTGGTCAAATGATAATTTATGTTGAAATTGTATTAAATTAATTAAAAATACGTGGTGAAAGAAAGTAAACGTAGGAAAGTGACATTTTGATATAAACTTTGCTACACGATCCTTGTAGGTCCACTTAAGAAAATATTTTATTTCGTAATAGTGTCGTCATAACAAATTATTTGTATACCATACCTCCTGCAATACAAAACTTGGGACCACATTTCGTATAGTTACTGCATAACTAGACTTAAGGTGACCTTCGCAGCCTAGTGGTAAAAATTTTGACTGCCACCCGTAGACTTCAGGTTCGATTCCCGATAGTACCAATAAAAGGCAGATGTCTGGTAGAGAGTTTGTCTGGAAACAATACACAAGCCGAGCGGTAGTGTTGTCAACACTTTCAATGAAGAACCGCGTGTTCTTCAGTTTGGTTTTAACTTGAGGATTCTTTAACATCTTTCTGTTGATTGGAAGAGATTACCACACAGCCATAAACCCGCCATATTTTACTGTATACAACAGAAGTGTAATAATAATTATTATTAAAGAAAAAGAGTTAAATAAATAAATAAAATCTGTTAGAAAAAAGTATTTAAGATTGTCTGAATGTATTTAATAGATTTGAAATTTTTGTAATAATGCTATCATGGTTTGTCGTATATCAGTGCAAATTATGTTAACCCTAAATTGTACATCGACAAATTCCCAGTATTAGTGATACGACGTGTGAGACACCTATTGCCATTATAAATTAGCGAGACACTGTCTCATACAAATGGCGGGGTCTCACGGACCCTTGATCCGGACACGTCAGCACAGCATGCGTCTAATAATATTTAATAATCTACCCGGCTTATGTTTGCATTGTTTCTTCGAATACTTGTTCATTATCTTATTATGTGGTGATTACATACCCCTGTTTAGTCAATGATGGGTTTATGAGTTGAAAACGGATTATTTTGACGATTTCGTGAAATTAAGGATTATAATTTCATAGTTTTTTTATCGATAACTATGCATAAGGGGTAAGATGAGAGATAACGAGGTATAACATATTTAAACAAATTTAAATATATTTTTTAATTATCCGCTAAAATATTGTAAACACAATAAAATATTACGAAATGGACCCAATTCCCATCACACATTAATACGGTTTATTTGAGATATTCAAAGTTTGGACATATGCCAGCTCAGTATGAGGCATGTATTCCCATGCAAAGCAAATATATGTTGCATCAAACTAAAGAATGCATCCAATTGAAAAGGTTTACAGACTTACAAGAACATCTCCTCCAGACATCCGCCCCAATATTACATGCAGGAATAAAAAACACACTGCGATCCCAAAGACTGTATATGTTATATGACAAAATGCCAATACTATATTACTTAGACTGAGGTCTTGCAAGAGTTTAATGACCACCCACAACCCCCTCATAGGCTGTCGAAATAGGGAGCGGGTGGATTCTTGGTGAGCTAGAACTGAAAACCTTTGGATATGGATACATATGTTGGAGTCCATGTTGTTGAGACACCACATACTATGGATCTTTGAAGATATCTTAATAACCTTCGCACCCATATGGGTAGATAAAAAGGATATCTCCTCAGATTGAGGATTGAAACAAAGGATCCACACTATGTATGTGTGGTGACATTCAATTAATGTCACACCTGATGGCTTGTCCACCGTTAGTTGTTCGGAAGAAGACCTACTGAATGGAAGCCCCAATGATATCTACGAGTAAGTAACATCTTCGAAACGTTACCTGTCTACGATTAATTACCTGTCTTGCAATATTTCTTTAACCTGTTAGGAGTCTCCACTTCTACATCATGCCTCCTTATTTTCTATCAGTTCTTCTAAAGATGTTTCTCGCTCATTGCCACTTTAATTTATATATTTTTAAATTGATATCTGTGACTTTTGTTATTCGCTTTATTTTCACATTACGTACCGAATTTCTGAAAGATATCCCTAGAATAATATGTTGCACCACAATCTAATCTACACCTATTCTGTAATTTCTGCCACATACACACACATGTCTCATAAAAATATTTTATATTTTAACGAACTACTTTGTAGAATCGAAATATTTTATTAAATTGCCTATTTCTCACGTATTTAGATATAACCTTTACAGCAAAAAGAGGAATGATCGGATTAAAATACTCGAAAGCCTTCATTCCCTACTTTTGAATGATACCTTTAAAAAGAGTGAATGACGCAAAGCTTATCTATACAATTGAATTCAATTGATACGCCAACACCTTAACACTGAGGAAAAACTAATTTTATATGTTAAATACTTCCTGATGATACTATGTCATCCCGTTGATACTATGTCATCCCGATGATACTTTGTTAATACAATAAATTTTACCACATGAACAGAGAAACCATCCCTATTTGTTAAATGCAATAAAACGTGAGGACAGAAGAAAAATATTCGATATACTTCTACTATACAAAATCATTAATTCAGTGATTGATGCGCTTCACTTGTTAGCAATAATTTCTTTTCGTGTTTCCACTAGGTCCACAAGACAGTAAAATCCCTTTATACAGAAAATTACTACACTCATTATAAAAAAAGCCTGCTCTATAATTCGTATGCAAATATTTGGAAATGAGCTTTGCCACGATTTAGATATTTTTAATATAAGTATTTATCTATACTATAATATTATAGTATTCGCCAGAATATAACAACAATATTTAGAAATAGTAACTAACTTTGTGCTTTCCTTTATCAATATAAATAATTTCAATTTTTAAGTTTTGATTCTGCAAACAGCTTGCATCTTGTACTACAAATCCATGAGTTTGTTAATTTTTGAGATCTAGCCATTCAATTATTGAAAAATCCAATTCTTCTTCTTCTATGTAAGCGTTGTTCCATTCATAACAAATTTAAATACATTTTTAAATATATATGTGTTTCACAATTAAGTAAACCAACTTGGCTAAATTTAGTTATATTTTATAATGTACATACCTAAATTGAATTTAAATATACATTTTAATACAAAATTGTTTTAAACGATCACTTTGTAATTATAACAACTGATTTTTAAATAATCACTTTGTAATTATAACAACTGATTTTTAAACAATCACTTTGTAATTATAACAACTGATTTTTTAACTCGTACGTGCAAGTTTAAGATAGTTTTGTAATGTTGTAAATCATTTCAAGTATTTACGTACATATATTAAGCTGTCGTGTGTGCATTTGTTTGTAAAATACACTATTGTTTCGTAAATTAAACGAATCAAATAAATCTTAAAGCTCAAGTGTCGCGAAGGGATTGATTTCAAATGTCGTCTCTTTGTATTCAACTCCATTAAATGTGATGTGGCTTTTGTATTTCTTCCTATCTGTGTCTGAGAGATGCTCCTTCAGGGAGAAGTAGATTTTTGAAGTTGATTTTGTATTCATCGAATCAATTTATTGTTCCGAAAATATCCAATAGGGCGGAGTATTATGACACGGGTTTTACTGTTTCTGGTATTGTAGAGTGGACAGATCTGCGTATAAATATCCAATAGGGCGGAGTATTATGACACGGGTTTTACTGTTTCTGGTATTGTAGAGTGGACAGATCTGCGTATAAATATCCAATAGGGCGGAGTATTATGACACGGGTTTTACTGTTTCTGGTATTGTAGAGTGGACAGATCTGCGTATAAATATCCAATAGGGCGGAGTATTATGACACGGGTTTTACTGTTTCTGGTATTGTAGAGTGGACAGATCTGCGTATAAATAAGTGTTAGAGATATGAGTGGCATGTGCAGCTTTAAGAAATCCTTTTCGGGAGTCTTGTATGAGAACACTACTCACATATAGTGCACTAGACCTTAAGACAAATATGTTACTATCACATATCGGAAGATCTACAAAGATTTCTTAATAGTTCGTCTTACCTTAGAAAGTCTTTTGCGGTTTTCTTACCGAATACGTTTTTCTAAATATAATATATGCAAACATGGATAATACCTAGCCATCACCTTTCTTTTCTTAGACCTTCTACGTATTTATTTTTTAATATTTTAAATTTATCAAAAATAGTGAACTTATATTCCGAATAAGAGCTTCCTTGAGAAGTATCTATTCTCTAAACAACGCTATACAAATTGTAAATTTATTGTTATTACTTGAAAACATTTACTTAAATAGCCGTGAATGAAAATATTAGAACCTAAATATTTTTTATAAGCAGAAGACTACAAACTGCAGACCGACACCGATGCTTTTCCTAGTAACCACAGCTAGAGTGAACATTGGTCATTGTAGATTCATAAACAGTTATGTGCATTTTGGTTTTTAGCAGATCGGTCCTTGATGGGATAGAGATGATGATGGTTTGTTGATAAATAATAAAATACGTTAGATCGCAATGCGGAAAGAGAGTGGAATTTTATTAGTAACGTAGGTATTTATATATTTTTAGAATGTGCGCGAGAATGCGCTCGCGATATACCTACGTCTCGTTTCTGTGAATGCAAAACGATTAATTGTTGTATGTAGGTATCATTCAAATACGGAACTGGCGAGATAGCCGTGGTGCGTTCTTGCTCCGGCGTGTGATGCGGTCCGCTCGGCTATGGGTTGAATGGCCGGCGGATGAACTTCGGACTTGAATGGTTAGATTTCGTCGAGGAATGCGAAGGTCATTTCATCGGTCATTGACCGTATGTATGAATGCCCACAGTATTCGAGTGGGCGACCGCCACAGGTAATGGTGGATTTGACGCAGAAATAAATAAGAGAATTGCTATCACATGGTCAATTATAGATACGTTGAAGAACATATAAAGAGACAGGAAAATTATTAAATCTACCAAAGTATAACTCGTAAGTACTTTGATTTTTCTAATTTGTCTGTGTTGCACCAAATCATTCACACTGAGAAATAAGGAACTCAAGAAGATAGACACCTTGGAGTTGCGGTGCTGGAGATGTATTTTGTGTGTAATATGGACTCAAATTATTCTCAACGACACACAAATTTTTACTATAAATTGAATTTCCTTTCAAATTGGACAACATGAAATTAAACTAGTTGATTACTATAGGTCAATTTTCTAGCCAATCGATAAATATATCCTCATATTATTAGAAAGTAGTCGGAAATAAATATTTTTTTCTTAATCGATTGTAGTAGCACGGGCTTCGAACGAGCGATCTTTTATAAATCCAGTTTGTTCATCGCTCTATTATGTATTATACGTTTAACTATTAACATATTAATTTTATCGTCTGTATTAAATTGGGTACTTGCCCGCACGTGCGTTAGATTAGGTATTTCCCCGCATCTGCATGAGATTGGCTACTTCCCCGCATCTGCATAAGATTAAGTATTGTACTTTCCCGCATCTGCGTTACATTACGTACTTCCCCGCATCTGTGTGAGATTGGGTACTTCCCCCGCATCTGCATAAGATTGGGTACATACCCAGTTTGTTTATCGCTCTAGTATGTTCTTTTAATTATTATGTATTAATTTTATCCTCGTTTGCGTCTACAGTATTTCCCTGCATCTGCATTAGATTGGGTACTTGCCCGCATGTGCGTTATATTAGGTACTTCCCCGCATCTGCGTGAGATTAGGTACCTTCCCGCATCTGAGTTACATTAGGTACTTTCCCGCATCTGCGTTACATTATGTACTTCGCCGCATCTGCGTGAGATTGGGTACTTACCCGCATCTGCATAAGATTGGGTACTTTCCCACATCTGCAACTACAAATATATACTTCAAGAAGAAGGAAAGTGTTTTCACGGTTCAGAAATAATGCTATTCAAATACAACTTAAGAGCTTTCGCTTAATTATTATGTGACAGGAGTAATACATTTTCTAATTAATGTAGTATATGTATGCCAAGTGTATGAATAATATATAATTTAAATTGGAATTGTTTCAGGAAGAAAAGTGTTAAGGGGCCTGCACCGATGCGTGAAGGTCGCTCCTTCGTATCTGATGTCAGACCAGCCCACCCTTTCCGATCCCTCCTCCCCCTCCAGAGAGCAGAGTGGCACATGTCACGTAGAATATATGGGAGATAAGCAGATAAAAATATTTTCCACTACCCTAAGAAACATCCAGCAGTATCGTCACCTTTTTAACACTTAACTCTCGATTTGTAACATTTAATGTTTTTTTTTAAATATTTATCAAACTCTTTCATTGCCACCTGTAGTAACATACACTTGTGTTGTTTTTTTACATATATTAATTAATTTCTTGATAAAATAAATAACTATTAAGTGTTCTTTATATATCATGGAAATAATTAAAAAAACAATGCATCAACATCTTCCAAATAAAATGTACAATTAAGGACACATGTTACATATCTTTCGAAGTATGATGCATAAATATATCAGTGTAACATGGAAAGTAAAAAAAAAAACAATTACACAAGATGACATTTTCGCTGTGTACGGTATAACCTTGTTCTTTAAAACATGTTTATTTTTTATTTGTAATTTGTCATATAATATCCCCTTGAGAGATTCAATGTTAAATTTTTTATTTTTTTAATTATATTTTATATTTCTGGAATCTTAAAAAAGACCTTCGTTTTATTATGTGGTGTCACGTTTATAATTTTTTTATGGAAAACTATAAATGAAACACTTATTTTTGTATTTTGTATTCACCACTGTTTTATTTGAGTTTAGTAGCAGTTTCAAAGACCTTTATTTTCCTAGGTTAACTTCACCTGACAAAAAAGACCGAAGTTTTTGAAACCGGTGGTGAACTCAAATATAACAGTGGTGCATACAAAATAAAACATAGGTCTTTTACTTATTTTATTGATAATTTATATTATGCATGGTTAAGCAGTGGCATGTTTGATCATCATATCTTGAAATATGATCATCGTATCACATGATCATCATATCAAATGATGTTTATCATATCAGTGCTATGTTTGATCATCATATCTTGAAATGTGATCATCGTATCACATGATCATCATATCAAATGATGATCATCATATCAGTGGTATGTTTGATCATCATATATTTGTCATGAATCGTAAGATTTTTTGGAGAATGTTGACATGTTACCTTTTTAATTTTTATTGTGTTACATAAATAACATTTAAGTTCGTTTATTGTGTCAATAAATAAATAACCCAGTGGGTTTATTATTGTCATATGGTAATTATTTTTGGGTACGACCAGGGATTGAACCCACTCCTCTCAGGTTCTGATAATCGTTTTACCAACTAGATTGCAGAGACATCAATATCACATTCGTCCTTTTTCGTATTTTAATACAAACGATATTTTCGTTGAAAATTTAACGTTATGATTATACATCAAAATGCAAAAGCATGTATAAAACAGATTTTTTTCAACTTTTATTTTAAATGAAACGTAGTAAAAAAACAATTTAAGGGTTTTCTTTATGAATAATTGAAAATAAACAGGAGTTTATATCTGATGTAAGACGAGCATACACCTAACATACTTAAGTAGGGGAGGATTTGCACATTACATTTTAAAAATAATAAAGATTATATAAATTAGAAAATATATAAGTAAATTTTTTAAATTTCGTTAACGTAGTTGTTTAATAGGGACTATTTGGAAATATTATAAGTTCAATTATATAATTTAATTCAATTTCAAATTAAAAAATAAGAGTCCATTAACTCGGTTATGTAACGAAAGTAATTATAATGTATATGTAAAAAAATATTTTACGCCACTGTCTATTACTGCTTGAAGTCTTCTAGGAATATAGTCTATTTCATGCTAGAAGGTTCTTTCACCATTATTTTATAATATTTCTCATTGCGAAATTATAAAACCAATTTAAATTTGAATTCCAAAGTACAATTGAAGAATTTTCATAAGTATAATTCATTTTAAAGGAGAGCATTTGGTGTAACCAATCTACACACACTAGGATCATTTTATTCTAAAGGGAAGCATTTGGCGTAACCAATCTACTCATACTAGGACCATTTGGTGTAAACAATCTACCCACACTAGGATCATTTATGCCATAACTGTTCAAGCCAAAAATGCTTTTATAATAGAGTCAATAGAATCTCTTCTCTTTCGTAGTAATATAGCAATAAATAAATATAATAACGATAAATATATATATTGATCGAACATAAATACATATCTCTAAGATTAATTATAACTTTTATTTTATTGCTTTTATTAAGCATATAAAACCTTTTCCATATCAATATTTTTTTATATTATCTAAGGTTATTATAATCTTTCAGTTTTTTGACTCAAATTTAGAATAAATTATTTCGTTATTACTGATAATCTTTTTAATATAATCTATTTTAATAATTATTTTCCTAATCCTTTGGCTAGTCCTTTGCATAATTGTAATCGATATTTAAGAAGAAACTAAATAATAAAAATAAAAACAAAGGATAATTTATATAGCGCCGTTCAGAAAGCAGACTCTTCTCAAGGGTGGTTTAACTCGAGATTTAAGCCCGAGTAAAGATAAACGACTAAAAAACTAATAGTATAATAATATAAATATAATAATAACATATGTCAACTAATAAAAAAAATTATCTGTAAGGGTAGGAAGGTGGTGACTGTGACCATTAGATAAGGAACTTACCTGCATATGCATATTTTTTAGTTGGTTGGAAGAGGTTGCCCACCTGGCGATAAGCTCGCCAAATTGTTTTGAGAAAAAAGTGTTGAATCAAAATAAATAAATATGTTTAAAAAAATATAATTGGTAAGATAACCGAAGAAAACTGAGCACGGGAAGACGAACTACAATAAAATCATTGTGTATTTTCCGATTTGTGCTAGTAACACATTCGGCTTTAGGTGTAGTGTAGTGTCTGTGCTAAGTGTTATATTCAACTGTGCTAAGTGGCATATTCAACCATAAATTGTGATAAGAAAAAAGCATTATTATCTCAAAATATTCCTCGTCCTTAACTCCCATGCGATTCCCATCCTTATGTGTTTTCCTGGAGATCTATTTTTTTAATATCTTGTAAATAGCATTTTCACACATTACGTTAAAAAATTGTCATTGTATACCAATAATTATAAAGTTGAATGATTAGAAGAAATTGCTTTAACGAAATAAATCAATAAGATGCATTTGCATGAAAGTGTTAAATAAATGAAAGTTAAATATTATAAATAAATAAAAAAAAACATTTTTGAGTGAACTTGATTGCAAAACAATGTAATTTTTTATAAAAGTTAATTCTACAATTGACAGTACGGCTAACCTTTTCTCATCCCAATAAAATTTGCATCTATATCTGAATACAGAAGGGTTGTTTTTTCTCATTTATAAATAACTTAAAAAGGTATTCGTCGAAGTTTTCTTATAAATAACAAATTTTCTGCTGATTCAACGAAGTTAACTGTTTCTTACGCATTGTTTATGTATGTTTTCTTATGAATTTCGGAGTGAGTTAGTTAGAATAAATAACTTAACCTTTATAAGCTGATTGAAAAGTATTTGAACCCAAACAAATCTTTCGGAATCTTCAAATGTATGAAAGTGCCCACATAAATTGCAATTTTTTGTAATTTTTCCTTACTTGAAACGATTTATGTTTACCTAATACTAGCGAAATAGTCCTATATACTGAGGTGTTATTTTACGGGTAGATAAAAGAAATAAAAAAAATCTACTAACAGAAAAAAACACGCCCATTGGAGTTTGCGTGATTGGTCATGTGCAATGAATTTTACTAGCGACGGCTCACTAATGCATCCCTTTCAGAAAATATAAAAACGGATGATTTACGTAAAACCACTACAATGCGAGCTTGTACGGTCGAAACCGTATGTGGTTGTATGAACTTATATCCGGTGAAGGTTTCAAATTATCCAAATAAAAAAAAATACTTTTACATTATAGTGTTTGTCATGAAAAATCAATCCTATCAAACTGTGGATTTCAGTTAAAAGCCTTGCTAAGTAATAATTAAGTTATTCATATTTTGATAAGATGATCTTCAGAGAATGCTCTACAAATTTCCCCTTGCTTCTAAGAAATACAATATGATGATTTCTGTCAATAAAACAAAGTGTTTAACAATATCAAAAGAGACACTCAGATGCAAACTGATCATCGATAACGTACCCATCGAGCAAGTCATGCGATTCACTTACCTAGGTGTAGAGTTCTCAAGCAACAGTGACTTAACATATATAGTAAAGTACGAGCACAAACTAATAAAACGACAGATTTGGCTGGCTGCCTGCGGGACACTATATGGAGAAACAAACACATGCTAACCGAAAGTCAGGTCAGGATATATAAGACATGCGTCCGCCCCATCATGATGTATGGGATAGAAGCGAGAGCCGATACCAACAGGATAAAAAACCTTCTCTGAGTGGCAGAAATGAGAACCCTACGCTCCATCGCAGGCAGAACTCTTAGAGATCGGATCAGAAATGAGACGATAAGGTCTGTCTGTGGTGTTGAAGACATAGTGAGGTGGGGAAGAAACAGAAGGTGCTTCTGGAGGGATCATGTGGACCGCATGGAGGATATAAGACTGGCAAGAATCGCTAAGACTGAAAAAACTAACAGTTGGAGATTACCAGGAAGGCCGCCGAAAAGGTGGAAGGACAGCTGGACATCATCATCCTAGGACAGCCCACCGTCACAAACATACGACCTAAACCAAGAGGAAGAAGAAAAAGTAGAATATTTTTATGCATATATTTTAAAAATGTGTGAAATTATAAAAACAGTACAATATTTTAGAATTAGAGAAAATAATCTGATTGATGGTTAATTTTGATGGTTAATTTTGATTATTTATTTACTGGAATAAAAATACTATTATGTTTATAGTTTCGTATCTTTGTAGATAAAGAAAAACGTGATATGAACCTATTTTATACTGTCCACATATGGCCGGGTGAACTATGTCTTCCCGATGTGGCTGAGGTCACGCCAGGACGATACATACTCACATAATATATTACTGTTGCTCGCCACGCTTTATAATATGGGTGGCCCCTAGTGTGTACCTTACACCATGCGATAATACGTGACCGGCAGAATTTAACAACATAATCAATAAGGTTGCGATATCTTCATGAAATAAATATATTTCTTTTTATGAAAGTTAGAAATGAGGAGAATTATATTATATTATTGTACTCGTATCACAGTTTATGTAAATTACAAACTAACAAATTAATTGTTATGAAGCAATCTTTTCCAAACTAAAATAATAATGCTCATAAGTGAAAATCGATCTTGAATTCTTTTCTAATTAATTGAGTTCCAACGAGAATCGAATCCGTAACCTGCAAGCTGGAAGATAAGCGGTTGACTAACAGGACCAAGACAATTTGTTCAGGTATTTGAAGTCCACTAAGTCACAAATTTGTCGGAAATTCCACTCTACCAAAACCCTTATTCACTTATATTAGATGAACGACGAATGTATGGAGCTCTAGGAAAAGATGACACCTGTACACCAACTACATTGACCTACTTGAAAAGCACTCAATATACTCCAAGTAGGGGTAGCTAGATTCAAGATGAACATGAAGAGATGGGGGTTCTTGACCGAAGGTAGCATTGAATGTGATTATGGGGATATACAGGATTTATAACATATGCTAGATTGACCTAACATCGGGACTACTGCTCTGGACGGAACCTGATTGATGCGAATTATAGGGCGATTTTTGTTACCTCCTACTGGAAGCAAGTAGCATAGTTGATGGTTAACGGTCCAGATTCGGCAATGAATGGTATCGGAACAATTACTTAAACTTTCTTTGTGATATTTTTTTACGGTTACGTTTTTATAAATTAACAGATTCTGTAAAGTATACGATCTTATAACCACAATTACTCGTACAACTTTTCTCTCTTTACTTTCTAGTAAATTTCATATCAAAATTTTCAATTCAATCAATTCCTTATTAATGATTCTACTTGAAGAAATAATACGATTTTCATGAAAAGTATAGTTCTACTCAATTTTATAAACGATGTTTCTATTACTTTAATTTTAATTAATTCATGAAAAGTATAGTTCTACTTAATTTTGTAAATTTAATTCATTAAAAGTATGGTTCTACTTAATTTTGTAAATTTGATTCATGAAAAGTATAGTTCTACTTAATTTAGTAAATTTAATTCATGAAAAGCATAGTTCTACTTAATTTTGTAAATTTAATTCATGAAAAGTATAGTTCTACCTAATTTTGTACATTTAATTCAGGATAAGTATAGTTCTACTTAATTTTGTTAATTTAATTCATTAAAAGTATAGTTCTACTTAATTTTGTAAATTTAATTAATTAAAAGTATAGTTCTACTTCATTTTGTAAATTTAATTAATTAAAAGTATAGTTCTACTTAATTTTGTAAATTTAATTCATGAAAAGTATAGCTCTACTTAATTTTGTAAATTTTATTCATGAAAAGTATAGTTCTACTTAATTTTGTAAACGATGTTCCTATTACTTTAATTTTAATTAATTAATTAATTTTCTAAACGAGACTATTGTACTGTATTGTTTATAGTTAAGGTATTAACATTGTGGAGGTTTAAAGACATTGTTATTTATTTTATCAAACACTGATTATTCCACTTTTTGTAACGGTATAACCTTACCGGTTTCAAGGCTTTCACTTTATCACCAGGGGAGAGTCTTGTTTGTGATCCCCTGATGATGAGGTGAAAGCCTTGAAACCGGTAGGGTTATACCATTACAAAAAGTGGAATAAACAGTGTTTGATAAAATAAATTACAAAACAATTGTACTACTAAATTTTATAAAGATATTAAGGCCCTTAACGTTATTTTAGACATATTTTTATGTTTTTATTATAATTATAATAAGATTATAGATTATAATTTTAAAATAGATTATAATCTAAAGTACCATTATTGTAATAAATCCTTTAATTTCTTTAATGAAATTTCTGCACTGATAAAATTTGAGGCACTAGTATGTAAAAATATTATCTGTTTTTTTTTAAACTAAACCTTCAAAATTAAATGCTTCGACGTATTTTTATTGTTTAAGATAGCCTCACAAGCCAAAATTATCATCCAAGAAGTAGCCATAAATATAGATTGATTTAAATCCGTGTTTTAGTTCGTATCTAAATAATAAAAAAACTTAACATTAAGGACATTGAATTTTTGTACAAAAAAAATGCTTAATGGAAATTCGATGTAAGGAAATGAAGACTGTTTGATTCGAATACGTTTATAATTTAAGTGATTTCAAGGAAGACGTAATGTTTAATTATTAATTTTTAACTTACCTGAGCCTTTTTCTTGCCCTTTTCTCCCTTGTGATACTCTCCATGGTGTCCAGATTCTTCGTGATGCTTTTTCTCATGTCCTCCCTTATCTTCGTAATGTCCTGTGTGACCTTCCTTGTCATGGTGTCCTTTCTGTCCTTTGCTATGCTTGTGGTAGCCCTGTCAAGGTAATTTCAAGATTGCAAATTAGATTTCAGTGTTTCTTTTTATTCTTATTTTACGGAAGTGTTTTGTCAGTCTTGAAATTGTAGTGCGAGATTAAAGGAAGTTGGGGTTTTAAGAAAGGAAATTATCTCTCTTTTTATTGAAACCGACTTGAAAATTAATGGAACTTATTACTCTGTATAAATGACAGAAGAAAAAGATTTTTTTTCCAGACTGGTTTTTAGTACTGGATAAAAAGTTTTCAATTGTTGATTATAATTATCGATATAATTATTACACTAGAGAAATCAATTAGATTAATTATCTAATAAATGACATTTAACTAATGACAATTTAATGCTAATGAATCTTAACATACATAACATTACGTCGTTGCTCTGTTCGGAAGGGAGAGAAGAAAGATTATCAGACTTTCCTATCTCGATAAACATACGAGTATATCGCCTCTTTTACATCCATACACCTTCTTACACAACTCTTACAATCACTCTGACTTTTAACATCTCCTTTCTTCAAAACATAATTCACTTAATCCAACCACACTTTTCTTGTTCCTCGTTTACCACACACTCCACTCACATGTACACTGTTTATTTGTTTTGTTAGTCTTTCTTAAATCGTTTGTTCTATACACCCGAACCATCTCAGAATGCTCTTCTTCATGTTACTTAATACGTTAGCATTGAGGTCACATCAATCCCTTATCTTTTGATAAAATTAATCTTTTATGCATTTTTTGTCATAGTTGGTAAGACATCTGTCTTCCAGCCTAAGATCAGGGGTTCAATTCTCGTAGGAGTTCATTTTATTTTTTAAATGGTTTAGTCTTGTTTTCACTTAATGGTTATTTGAATGTATTTTTAGCTGGTTGGTCTAAAAATTAAAGTTCTAGGCGTTTGTTAGCTGCTATTTTGTAAGTTGAGCAAAAGAACACTTGACAATATTTTTCATAGTGAAATAAATGTAAATTTTCCCAAGAAAAATATTTTTATCAGAAAAAGGATTAAATTTCCTGAACAACTATCAAAAGTTCTTCTTCAACTTTCTATAGACTCAAGAGTCTGTTACTGCAGGATTGTCCTCCTGTGATGCTGAGCTCCAGCTATCTCTCCATCGTTTCGGTGGTCTCTCTGGTGGACGCCGTCTATCCGGCACCCTATGCAGAGCTATGTATGGAATTTTTGTAGAATTCATTCTCTGTACATGTGAGTACCAGTATCGTCGACGCTGTCGTCCCCATCTGACCACATCTTGGACCTCACAGACCTCTCGGATTGTGGTGTTCCTTACACGATCACGCAAAATCTTTCCAGCAATATCACGTAGAGTTCTCATTTCCGTTGTCCTTAGCATACTTTTGTCCTAACAGTGTCCGCCCTCGCTTCGATGCCATATGTGAGGATAGGTCGCACACAGGTCTTATAAATGCGTACTTTGCTATTCGTCCTCATATTTTGATTCCTCCATAAGACATCTCTCAGGCAGCTCGCCACAACTGTAGCTTTATCTACATGAGGCCTTATTTCTCTGGGGAGGTCTTGAGAGCTGATCATTTTACTGCCAAGATATCTGAACTGGGTTGCTTGTTCAATTGGCTCGTCACGTACTGAAATTTTGCACTCTAGTGGGTCTTTGGAGAATGTCATACACTTGGTTTTTGCTACGGAGATAATCATATTGTACTTTGAGCAGGATTCATCGAACAATGTGAACATTCTCTCTAATTCTTTTTTATTTTGCGCGACGCTACACTATGAGTGTAGCGTCGTCAGCATAAAAGAGAATTCCCACAGCTTCCTTGCCAAGAGTATACCCCAACTTGAGAGCTACAACCTCTGCAATGATATTATCCACTATGCAGTTAAAGATAAATGGGCTTAGGCTATCGCCTTGTCTGATTCCAACAGATATTTTTATGGCTTTAGTATCTTTCCCATTTGCTCTGATTTTTGTGTTACTATCCAAGTTGATCTCTCTTATAATATTAACGAGTGATGGAGGTATCGTTTTTATGGACAAAGTGTTTAGAAGGTCCTTCAACCAAATCCTGTCGAAAACTTTTGTAAGATCGACCAAACAGAGGTAGGCTGGTTTGTTGTATTCTAATGCTTTTTCTTTAATTTGTCTAAGAGTGAATATAGCATCGGTAGTAGAGCGGTTCTTTCTGAATCCCTGCTGTTCCTCTCTATTTGTTACATGTATTTCAAGTTTTTCCTTTATTATCATTGTGAACAATTTGAGAGTAGAGCACAGCAGGGATGGGATATTCCTCTGTAGTTTTCAGGATTGGTTTTCTGCCCCTTTTTAAAGATGGGTATTGTTATACTTGTTCTTCAGTCGTTAGAGATAATTGATTTGTCCAATATTTTATTAAACAGTTTAGAAAGCTCACCTACTAATCGATCGTCGGCATATTTTAGCATCTCATTGTGAATTTCATCTGGTTCTGTTGATTTCCGGTTTTTAAGTTTTGCTATAGCTGCTTTGATTTCACTATATTAAATAATTTCCGAATCTGTAACATTCTGAGGCAATGGGATTTCTTCCGAGTTATTATATAATTCCTGAAAGTACTTCTTCCACTTTTCTATTGTAATTTTGTTTGTTTGTACATATTCATTGATCGTTTTTTTCTTTTCTCTTAGCATTTTCCATACCTTCTTTTGAGCCCCGTACAGATCAAACTCCATACCTTTGATAAATTTAATCCAATATTCCCTCTTTATTCGTTTTATTTCCGAGTTGATTCTGTTTCTAGTTGTCGCATATGCATGTCTTTCTTCATCTGATGGTGTATTTCTATATTTTAAATAGTTTTTTCGTTTCTCCTCAGTCAGCTTTTTTTATTTTTTTGGTACACCAAAGTTTTGTCTTATTATGTGCATTAGTGTTCACTCCCTTCCCCATTTTATAAAACTTCAAAAGTTCATTTTATAAAAGTTATCAAAAGTTCGTTTTATAAAAATTCTGTAACTTGAGGATATATAACTACGGTTAAAATTAACCGGCATTCACGAAATAACCCAACTCGAGTTCAAGATAATAAAGTTAACCTTTTAAGTCTCCAACTGTTTTAATAAATACATTTTATATTCCTCACTTTTTAGAGCTCAAGTTCCCAGGCCTGAGGCTAAATGTTGGCCCTTACAAACATAATTGACCCTTATAAAAGTTTGTAGTTCCATTAAGATTCATTCAGTTAATGTCACCATTGTTAAGAAGAAATAAAGTACAATTTTCGATTTTTTGGACAAATGTTATTATGCATTTTAGTTTTTTTCAAGTTTTTTTGGACAAATGTTATTATGCATTTTACACGATTTACAAATACATTGAACATTATCATTCTTTGGGGAAAAGGAGTTTGTAATGTGTTAGTTTCAAATGTATTACACTTTAATTGTATAAAGTACAGCCTAGTGTTTTTTTCTATGTAACAATATATTTTAGCCAACCAACAGAATAGCAGTCATGAACAATTAAAAAAAAAAACTGGGTACCAACGGGAATCAAACCCGCAACTCTCGGGCTGGAAGACCATGCACTCTCTGATGAATCAGAAAAATATAAAATAAAATTAGATAAAGTAAAGTTAGGTTTTTTTATTTAAAACTGTCAGAAAAATATAAAATAAAATGAGGCTAGATAAGGTTTTACTTTCATAGTTAAATATTCTGACAAATGAAGATATATATTGTAAAAAATTAGATAAAGTAAAGTTAGGTTTTTTTCATTTACAACTGTCAGAAAAATATAAAATAAAATGAGGTTAGATAAGGTTTTACTTTCACAGTTAAATATTCTGACAAATGAAGATATATATTGTAAAAAAAATCTTTTTCATTTACAGCTGTCAGAAAAATATAAAATAAAATGAGGTTAGATAAAGTTTTACTTTCACAGTTAAATATTTTGACAAATGAAGATATACTCGTATATTGAAAAAAAAAATTCCACTTAAATTAAACGAAAACCGTAATTAATTTCAGTCTTAAGTTTCTTAAATTTCATAAATAAGTGGCACCATGTTTATAATGAACGCTTTCTCGGATATTATCTTGTCAAAGAATTTACAGAAAAAGATTCTGTTGACAGTTTTGTTTGGTCCTTTTAGGCAAATATAAGATAGCTTCTTAACTTTCAGACATAAATGTGTGCAAATTTAAAGATAACTGAATTCGTGATTAAAAAGAGTGGTTACATCTGCTTAATTTTTGGCAAAAACGGGTAAAATCTCTCAAATTGAGTCAGATGTCTCTATTAATCTTTACAGTTAAGACATTAACACTGTGCAGGTTTAAATACACTGTTATTTATTAAGTCAAACACTTAATTTCCTGGATAACTATTAAATATTCATTTCATAAAAAAACACTAACTTGGAGATATATATCATATAACTTTGGTTAAATTTCACCGGCATTCACGAAATAACTCAAAACGAGTTCGACATATTAAAGTTAATATTTTTAGTCATCAACTGTTTTAATAAATATATTTTATACTTCCTTGTTTGTGCTCCCCTTGATGATGAGGTGAAAACATTGAAACCGAAAGGGTTATACTGTTATATAAAGTGGAATAAACAGTGTATGACTTAACAAATTACAAGATTTTTCTTAACCAGTTAATCACATGTTTTGTCCAAGAATTTATTTCTTTATAAAACCTATAATAAACAGAATTCTAAAATGTGGCGCACGGTTCGTCTGGTCCGACATTCTCAGTTGTCGGAGTTTATAATTAGTTTCTAAATGTAGAGTTTCTTTAGACTCAGTTCTTGGTTTGTTCCGATTCTATTGAGAATTGATAAGTTCTTCATCCTCAACCTCTGGACTGTCATCCTAATAACTCTTACTTCTGATTCCTAAGTTCATAATTAAAAAAAAAACTATGACTTTACCTTATATCCTTTGTCTCCTTTGCCTCCATGTTGCGAGTGGTGTTCTGCTTTGTGTTCTTTGCCACCTCCTGAAATGGAAGAAGGAAAGAAACATTTAAGTAATTGGAATTAAATATTCACTTACCAAAAATAATGCCTAAATTCAGGATGACACTCAGAACCATGGAAATTAGAATTCGGAACATTTCATTATGAAACCGGAAAACAAATTAATGGATAAGACTACTATATACTGTATAGTTCAAATACATAGATGTCGTTGAGAAGGTAATCACCCAGAAGTAAAACTGGACAAGGAACATTACCAGACGTATATATGTGGAAAGCAGAAAAAGAAGGGAAGACCCTTAGCAAGATTGTCGGGTTTCATTTGAATTTATTAGTAGAACGCAACTTGAAGCAATATGTCCACGATATGAATGAGTGTAGGGGAACGAAGAGGCTTACATTCAACACTGGAGTCAACTAGACTGATGATGGTATTTCAAATTCAATGATTTTTAGTAAACATTGAAAGTAAAATAATTTTCTGTATATCCCTAAATGTGGAATGTAGTGCAAACAATTTCCCGATATAAGTGGGAACAGGGTGCCATATTTTTCGTTACTTAAACGATAAATGGTTCTTGCGTGTGGTGGCTTGAAGACCGCTTACTGCCAAAAATTCAGAAGACTTTTTTAACCAAGAAAGATGTTTAAGAGGACTTAAGTGAATATCATACTAAAACGCTTTAAACATTGGGTGAAAACGAGAATCAAATTCGCAGCATCGCCCTGGAGGGCAAACATCTTATAGACTATGCCACAAACATCGTCTTATAGCTAGCTACTTAATTGAAATTTATTTATAAATATATTTATTATTTTAGTACCGGAATTTTAGTACCAGCTTTGATGTATGGGAGATAAACGTGGACATAGAAAACTAATAGGTGCCGAATGTATGCTGTAGAAATGAGTATACTAAGATGAATATATGGGGTGACAATGTATGATCGAATGGAGTGGTTTGGGGCGGATGTGTTTAGTAAGATGAAGAGATGGTTTGGAAATGTAGAACAAACAAATGAACGAAGACTTACAAAACAAACATAAAGTTCAAATATGAGTGGAATGCGTAGTAAATCAAGACCAATAAAAGTGTGCTAGGACCAACATAACAGTATTTGGAAAAAAGAAAACTAAAAACGTAAAATAAATCGTTAGAGTTGTATGAAAAGATTAATGGATTTAGAAGTGGCGAAGGATGTGTGTCGATACACAAAAGTCTGGCGCGCTGGCCTCTCTGCCTAACCCGACCGGAAAATGGCGTGATGTCAATTGCGTATGTACCATTTCAAAGAACGGTTCCTTAAAATAATTTTATAAAATACAGGTTAAATGGAAACTTGGAGACAGTGAATATGTATGTTTTCCTAAAAAAAAACATTTTTACAATCAAGTCGTTTAATCACTTAAAAATTAAAAAAAAAAACTATTTAACTCATATCTTAATGTTAGTTGAAAGGTAAACGTTCTAGTCAGTGGTAGTGAGAAAAAACTTTCTTCGTCCTTTGAGCTAAAATTCACTATATTGTAAAGATATCCCGCAAAGGACAAAATTTAAGGCAGAGAAGACATTAGCGTTAATAATTTACTTTTTTTGTAAGCGACAATAAAGCACTTTTCTTTTTTGTTAAAAAAAACATGTCATAGTTCAACAATGGGGGAGAGAGGGACGCAAAGGTCACCTGTTCTGAGCCCTGTCATTAATTTGAATAAAATTTTATTTTCATTTCAGGTTAAACACACACAATAAGACAAAAAAGAGAAAGAACAAATGGATGACGTCAGACTTTTTTTGATTAAATTATTTTGTATAATTCTGAACGGAACCCGAAAAATTTCGTATTGTTATTAATAAAAAAAATGACGAAAAATAATATAATGACAACTTATGTAGCGAATACTCTCCTAAATGACGTAAATCTTGACGCGGACTCTTCTTACGCTCTAAATCTCGAATCGAACTCTATTATTGAAAGATTAAAAAAAATATCAAAGTTTTCGGCTTCATCTTTGTTGAACTTTATATAAGAATATTTAACTATAAATTACTTTGTTATTTCTCTAATTATGTTATTAGGTGAATAACAAACGATTCATTGTAAAATATTCATATGTAAAAAAATAATTTAATTTAATGATAGCAATGTGGCCCTTAAATTAACTAGTACTAAGCATCTTCATATTTAAAAAAAAACATACTTGGTAAGAAAACCGCAGAAAACTTATCAAGGTAAGACCTTCCGATGGTAATTGTGGTACCAGAAACAGCAAAAGTAGAAAAATAAAATAAATATATACTCGTAAGTAACACTTCGATGTAAACATAAAACTGCTTTTTCTGTCTTCATTATTATTTGTTTGCCAACTTTTAAATAATAAATATTTTTCGTTTATATACATACAAACATATCATTATGCCTTGTTACCCGTCATGAACATTATTTTATTATTCACTTTACAATATTTTGAAATTTGGTCGATTTGATCCAGTCCAATTTTCCTATGTCTACCCCTTCCATACACACCTTGACATATATCATATATTCGCTTAGTTATCATTTCTTAATGTATGCTTTCCACACGTCCAAACCATCTTAACTTGACTGAAAACATCTATTGTATCCATGCATTCATTTCCGATGTCTTCATTCCACCTTCTTTCATACACTGACACTCCTTTCCTTCCTTACATCACGAAATTAATCAAAAGCAACCGATTAACAATGTATTATAATACATATTTGTATCAAGAAATAAAGAACAAAGAATTAGAAATTTTAAATTAATTGAATTTAAAAATTTAACTCATCTTTAGATTAGATAAAAAAAACAAAGTTAAGTGCTTTATTTTAATTTCATTTAGTCAAAATTAAACAGAATTTTAAGAGAACGAGTTTTGAGAAGTTATATATATGACGCCAATTTATTCCTTTGCTTAATCTTTTAAATTTAATTTTACTCATAATTTTTTTATTTAACTTTACTAAATGACATTTCAGGCATGTGTAACACTAAACTGCCTATACATATAATTGCTTAAACGCAGATGTTTTATCTAAAGCTATTTTTATGAATTTATTTAAAAATTTTAAAAACAAGAAGCATTAAACTTATTATTACAAACATTTATGAAAGATCATAACAATATTTATTTAGTTTATAGCATCCTTCAATCAGACTCGCTAAAATACATGATATAAAAAAATACGTCGTCCTTTATTTACTATCCATGCAGTGATAATCTGAAATCAGTTACTAAGGACAGACTCGCTGCGTCAATGGCATATTTTAAAAACCTTCTGATAAATTATTAATTTCAAGTCAGTGATGTAACGTGTTTCATTCCCAATTTTCCTTTCTTCTACACCACCCCTTCCTCTTTCCTTTGATTAACGACATCTCACTTTTATTTTTATTATATACATTTTTAGTAAATTTTGTACAAATAAGTATTGATTTGAATCATTTTCGTGACTATGTAACTTCCTTGTCTAACTTTTGTATGGGTGATTTGAGAAGAATGCCAACTGGCAATAACCCCAACAAATTGTTAAACAATGAAATATTAAATAAATAAAAGTTATAAGAGCAAATCAATTTTGCACAATACTGTTACTGTTCATTAGTAAAATACAGGCAGATTCCTAGTTCACTACTAACATAAAGTTAAATTTCAATTAATATTATATATGTATATTAATGGCTACGCAAAGTAAAATGAGGTTTTATAAAACATGGCTTTGATCTTCAATATCATATGATATTTCAACTAAAACTGATACCCAGAAACGAAGACACTCATAATAACATAAAAAAATAAAGGCTTTGTGATGTATAGTTAATTAGTAAACCCTACAGAGACAGGATAGGAAATACGGAAAGAAGAATTATAAAATACTGAGAATTTATTATTTACGGGATCTCGTTGAAAGAATAGATGAAACACGGATTCTTAGAATAGTTTCAATAAACCTAACACCAGGCAAACACCGAAAAAGGTGGAGGAAGAGAAAGCAGTCTATATCTCAGGAATAATGTAAAAACAAATTAAAAATCTACTACACGATGAAACAAAAGAGAAAGAAAATTTATTATATTCCAGTAAGGAGGGTTACGTAAACTTTTTTGAAAAAGGCTTGGAGATATTTTAAAAAAGAAAACTTTAAACTTGAAGATTCCTGAATATTTAAAGAAGCTTACTCCGTATGGTACAGTAACCTTTTTATCACCATTCAAGAATTTACAATGCCGAAAGTTCCGCCCACGACTTGTATTTCGAAATGTCCTTAACAGTAACTCTTAACTCAATCATCGTGCTGCATATTTATTTATTACTCAAGGCGCTTTCTAACTTAAATACGCAATATTTTCTAAAAAAACATCGGTTAGAATTCTGTCCGTTGGGTAATATCTACAGCAATATGCAAATTACTCATGAATTGGTTAACGGTTGTAATTTGAAACTTTTTGGGAAAGTCAGAGATGTGATTCAATGAATAATGATAATTTGATGATATCAGTTGTTTTATAACGGTTATAAAAAGCGACGATGTTTTAAACTTTTGACGACCTCACGTGTCTACAAACCCGAGATTTAAAAAGAAATTCAGACTTTTTAATATTTTTCAGGTTGGCTGAAAGATATTAAAATACAAATAAACTCCCCAGGTTGTAGAAATAGATATTCCCCAGAGATATTCAAAACAGTTAGAAGTACTGAAGACATGCAGTTCCTTGCTTCAAGAATTTATAACACATTCTTGATGTAAAGTAGGGATTTTTTTAATGCTGCATCTTCAATTTTAATAAAAAATGTTACGAGGTGACTCATTGAAAGGGAGAAAGTTAGGAGTAAAAATTTTAAGGAGATTTCTACAAAGGCATGTGAGGGAATGACTTAAGCGAATGCAGAGCGTACGATGAAGAATTCTTGTACATGATTTTGATGTGGATGGTAAGATTATGACGCGGCTGAAATTATATGTGTGATAGCTTATAATTTAAGTGTCCGTAAAACGTTAATGCAGCGCATGAATGTTTCAGCTGAAAGCTTTAGTATTTAGGAAAAATGTATGAAATATAAATATGTGACAATCTTTTTCTAAACATTCAATAATGAACAATGTTAAAATTCTTGCCCCCCATTATTTTTGGTGTTTCAAAAGATTTAAAACAGTAGCTCTTAACTCAATCATCGCGTCACATTTTTATTCAATACTCAGAGTGTTTTATTGCTAGATTAGAAAATGCAATATTTAAAAAAAAATATCCATCACATTTCTGTCCACGGGGTAGTAGTTATAATAATAATATGGAAATAATTCATGAATTTGTTAACAAATTTTAATCTGATTTTTTTTAAATTTATAGTTTGTGAATCAATGAAATATAATTAATTGATTGGTGATATCAATTGTTTGATAATGGTCATAAAATATGTACAAGTATAAAAAAATTGTAACTGATAAAAACAATAATAAATTATATACTTAAAGTTGAGTATAAATGTTGCAGCTGAATGTTTTATTTTTGTAATTTAAGAGTGAAACATTTTGTCATATGCTTCACTTAGTGTAATACATATTTTAATGTCGTATTCTAAGTTGCAAAAATATTCAAACTGTTAATCCAGTATTTGGGGAACTAAATAAAAACCCAGTTTACTGGGGATACTACAAATGAAAGGCAACAAACCCAGATCTATTAAAATTGTGTGTCCAAATTAAATTACAAGTTGTTTTTTCAATTGTGTATGTCATGAGTAAAATAAATAAATACATAAATATACGTTTTATTTAGAAGAACCTTAATACTTTCCTTTTTATATAGCATTTTGTGATTATTGAAATGATAAATATGAAAAGGTAGTATTTTGAAACAAGATAAAAAGTTAAATTGGTGAAAAAGACCTAACTAAGTGGGGTAACCACTGGAGGGCTGTAAAATATTCCAAGGGTGTGGAAATATTAAGGAGAATTTTATTTGTGCAATATTGAGGAACGTGTAGGAGGTACTGGGGTATTACGAAATGTTTTCCCCCTTTTTCCACTATTGCCAATATTATATTGCATAAATTCCTATTCAGCTGAAATAGTTGTTTAAAAAAAAATTAACACTAGTTTGCCTTGTAATTAGCATCTACCGGTTCAATCCCACTATCAATAAAGACACCTCTTCTGAATTTCCGAGAGTTTTCCAGAACCGTGCCATAAAAATGTAAGTATGCCTGAAAGTAATCGAAATTCCTCTCGGAATTTAAAAAATAATGGCGACCCTTGCTCGGACACACGGATTATATAAACGTAACGTCGAGTAGTTGAGTATTTGCGAGTACTGCAATGTGTGTGTAATGCGACGACGAAATGAAGACTTTTGTGTTTTTAGAGAGTTGGAAGGAACTTTTGCAGGTTCAATTGAAAGAGTGGATTTAACGTTGAGTATTTGCTAGCACTGCGTGTGAGTGTATTTGCTAGCAATGCGTGTCGTGGTGAAGATTTTTGTGTTTTAACTGAGATCCGAGAAACTATCGCAAGTTCAATTGAAAGAGTGGATTTAAGGTGAGCCCATTTAAGTAAAATGGACATATAGTAACAAACTCGTTAAGTTATACTCTTTTAGGAGCAATGTCCTTAAGGGAGAGATGATGATGATTTGTTGATAAATAAAACTTGTTTTAGATCGCAATGCGGAAAGAGAGTGATTTATTTGGTAGACGTAGGTATTTATATCATTCTTGAAAGTGTGCGGGAATGCGCTCGCATATGCCGCCGTCTCGTTTCGGCATCCGCAAAACGATTAATTGTTGTATGTAGGTATTATTCAAATACGGAACTGGCGCGACAGATGTAGTGCCTTCTCGCTCTGGCATGGAATGCGCTCCGCGCCCGGCAATGAGTTGAATGACCGGCGTGTGGACTTTGTACTTGTTTGTTTTGAATTGTCAAGGAATGCAAAGGTCGGATCGTCGGTCATTGACCGAGTGTGCGACCGCCACACTCTTTATAGCCAAAGTGTAATATAATTATACTTTTCTTTTTCGTCTCAGTTTTCTTTAAGCAAATGACCCAATTTTTGGCAGTGAGAGAAAATTTCGAAATGAGGATTTAAGGATGAGAAAGATGTTTTCAAAAGCGATAAGAGATAAAAATTAGAAATTTAAAAGAAAAAAATATTAAGTAAGATAAACGGGAGAAACTGCATGATATTTATATTAAAAAAAGTTAAAAAATGGTGCTCTGTCGTTTTTGTTTTTCCCATCAAGAAAATGGCGTGAAAATAATTGTAGGAAGTCAATTTACAATACATCTCTTTATTAGGGAAAAAATAAATATCTGACGAGAGTAATGAGAATACAAAATCAAATTATAAAAATGACTTAAGATAAAATGGAATTATCAGTCTCTCAGTCAAAATCTAAGATTGAGGAAATGCTAGAGAAGGATCTCATGCCGGTCTATCGTTTACTCAAATATTTTTAAATGTTTGTAATTTATTTAATCAAACACTGGTTATTCCACTTTATATAACGGTATAACCCTTTTGATTTCAAAGTTTTCACCTTATCATTAGGGGAACACAAAAAAAGTCGTGTTTGTGCTCCCTGATGATGAAGCTAAAACCTTAAAACCGGTAGGGTTACACTTATATAAAGTGGAATAAACAGTGTTGGACTAAACAAATTAAATATCTTGAAATCTGCATAGTGTTAATGCCTTAACTACATATAAATAATATATTTCTAAATGTGTTATACCTTCTTTGCATATGAACGTTTATTTATGTGAAATTTTATAATTAACACTTGCCACCCTATGATGGATAGTGAGTGACCAGGACTTACATAGTAAAATAATTTTAAAGCTAATTACAAAAAAATAGCCTAGCAGATTTTGCATAATTTTAATTTAAAACATACATTTTTCACTGGATGCTGAGCGTCCAGCACAGTGACTGGCGGAATTGTTTAGCACAGTAAGGCAAGTGTTAAAAAAAAAACAACCTCAAAACTCAGTAATAAATTGAACTATAAAATATAATACGTACAAATGCATTAAAAAAATTCTTTGACAAAAATATTTTTTAGTCACAGTGTAGAAACGTTGCAAATGACGTCATCAGATTTCAATCGATTCCCGACGAAACGAGGCGAAGGGAAGTGGTTATATGCGGAGCGGGAATATGCACATTTTTCGCCATTCTTTCGCAATGGCCCGCCCATGTGGTGTAATGGAGTGGATATGTGTGCCACTACCACTGGATTGGAATACATTTATCCTGTTTGTTTGTTTCTGTTGTTATTTCGAAAAGAAAACAAATTTACAATACAGGGATGTCCGTTTTTTTTTGTTCCAACTTAGAGCATAATTTGAGGCAATATTTTTGCTCATGAAAATTATGTATTAGATTCATCGTAGTTTTTTATGAGCGTCGTAGTTGAGACTCTCCTTGCCATTCCAACGTCAATTCAGTTGAAAAGCGAAGCTGTGTCGTTGTACACCAGCAAACTCGACGGTCAAACCACTGTACTTGATCCGATGGGACACCGAAGTGAGATGATCGAAGCACACTTGTA
This sequence comes from Odontocerum albicorne, assembly GCA_949825065.1. Classification (NCBI taxonomy): domain Eukaryota; kingdom Metazoa; phylum Arthropoda; class Insecta; order Trichoptera; family Odontoceridae; genus Odontocerum; species Odontocerum albicorne. The sequence goes on from OX463857.1 coordinate 27,165,331, forward strand.
TGTTTTTTTTTCTTTTTTTTTTAAATAATACATATGAACGAAGTCATCGCGATGCTTATACCCCCTGATACTAGGCGGGGAAAATACCTGTGTCATTTGAGGGGAGTAGCACAGCGCGGGGTTCGAACTGGCGACCTTCCGCAAGAGAGTCCAATGCGTTACAGCGCAGCTATGCACCTCACTTGTTTTATATTACACTTCAATAGCATACTTGTTGAGCTTAAAACGGTATCGAAATTTCTTCCAGCGTACGATGAATGACGACCACGGTGGCCTAGTTAGTAAGACGCTTGTCTCCCAATCCGGAGGCTGCGGGATCGATTACCGTTGGATCCCAGATTTTTTTAAAAAGGTTTCCTATCTGATTTTCACTTAAGGACTCTTTAAAATATTTCTGGTTGGTTGGAAGGTATTGTCACATGACAATAAACCAGCCATGTTGTACTGTATACAACGAAAGCGTAATACAATACAAATATGAAAAATATTTTTAAAGGGTTCTTATGGCTAGCTCTAATGCACGTTTTAAAAGAAAAAAGTATTGAAATTATTAGACAACTCAAGCAGTACAAGAGTATATAACGCATATTAGGCCCGAATTCAAAGTCTGGTCTAAATACTTAATACTAATTTCTAACCTTAAAATGTTGTGATTCAAACTTTCAAGTGAGATAACGAGACCGGTACGACGTGTTTATTAATAATTTAACTTTTAATTCTAATTTCTTCTATAAAAAAGTTCACATTTAGTATTAAGTGTTAAGGTCGGATTATGAATTCGGGCCTTAGTTTCAGTGAACTAGGTAGGAATGCAATCTTCTATTGTGGTGCGAGTTTGATTTCTCTTGCTAATTTTTTTTTCATAAGCGTCTGGGTACTTCAGGTGTCTTTAACATCCTTATGATTAGTTGGTAGAGATTACCACACGAGCAAAAATCCAGCCAGGTTGTATTGTATACAACAAAAAAGTAACACATTTCTTCGGTTGAGTTTCATAGATCATTTCGAAAAGTTTAACATTTTTTTTTAAAAGATTTACGGTATGGTTCTTAATTAAGTTGTCTTTAACAACTTTCTGATAGGTTAGAAGAGATTGCCACTTGGTAATAAACTTACCAAATTGTACTGTATGATATATGACGAACGTGTAATACGATATTATAGTACTATTTTCTCCACACTTTATTTTCATAAAAATACAAATAATTCCCAATGCTATGTAACATGACATCACTAAGATATTACAGCCTTATTGAAATGAACTGGAAACAATTTATTTATTTATTTTTATTATTACACATGGCAAGAAATAAACATAATTTGCGAAAAAACAACAGGTAATTTAATTTGGATATACAATTTTAATGGATCTGGGTTTGTTGCCTTTCATTTGTCGTATCCCCAGTAAACTAGGCTTCTGTCTGTATCTCACTGAGGATATAACAATAAGTTGACAACTTTCACTGCCAACCACGCGATATTGCGTGGTTTAAGATACACTAAGAGTTACTACGTGATATAATGTCGCAAGATACAGTAACTTTTATAACGTTAGAATAAACACGGAAGTTACTGCAAAAGTGTAACGAAATAGTATTTAAAAAGTTAGGAAGAATGAACTTAATTTTTTTCAACGTTTAAAAGGAATTACGCAAATTAAAAATTCAAATAATTGATTACACAAAAGCAAAAATGAATGAAAATTTTATAAAAAATTGTGTAGTATTATATTACACTTTTGTTATATGCAGTACAACCTGGCGGGCTTATTTCTATGTAACAATCTCTTACGGCCAATCAGAAAGTGGTTCAAGAGGCCTTGAGTAAAAACAAGGGAATCCTTTTTTTTAAATGTAGTTAACCCCCGGTGGCGAGACAAGCGTCTCATTAAGTACGCCACGACAGTTGTCAATAATAAATATTATTGAAAATTTTTAAAACAACATTATTTTTTAATATAATCACAAATAAATAAACTTCTTAAGAAAAAAATCTAAATTTTAAAGAATCGGTAACCATATATCATGTGACAGTATTTTTCGTAAATAAAATTCTCAAAGCAGCATTTTTATATTTTTACATTTTTTTTCAAAATCCAAATATCATTGGTTTTCGGCAACATAAATTGTGTCAAACGTATCAAATAACGCGTAAAGAACAAAAATTCTAAGTAAAACAATCTCATGAAATTTATTGGATTTTCGTATCAATAAAATACAATAGCATTTTTTTTGTCAATCTTATCGAATTTCTAAAAAGGTTAGGCATATATTTATGTTTTTATTACCAATTTGATTATTTATTTGTTTAAAAATAAAGAGCATATGAGGTATTCAAATAGATATTCGTGAATTTTCTACTCCAATCAAGTAGGGAGTTCAAAGGGTAGTTTAGTTGCGTTTAAAACTTTTTCAAAAAGCACTGATTACTTCAAACTAAGTTTTTGTAGTAATTGTACACATTTTTTTTTTAGAATTTAACTTAAAAAACGTTTTAATGCAGTGTCTAAAGTTATTTAAATAGTTCGATACTTTGAGCAGAGTGTGAATGTTTAAGTACTCGTATTTGGGACAAATATGTAAAATTTGTGATTATGGAATAATACCCCATCGTCACATACCTTATTTAGCTGTATTAAGTATTTCTCAATGTTCACAACATAACCGAGTATTTCTCTTATTAAGTATTTCTCAGTGTTCACAACATAACCGAGTATTTCTCTTATTAAGTATTTCTCAGTGTTCACAACATAACCGAGTATTTCTCTTATTAAATATTTCTCAGTGTTCACAACATAACCGAGTATTTCTCTTATTAAATATTTCTCAGTGTTCACAACATAACCGAGTATTTCTCTTATTAAGTATTTCTCAGTGTTCACAACATAACCGAGTATTTCTCTTATTAAATATTTCTCAGTGTTCACAACATAACCGAGTATTTCTCTTATTAAGTATTTCTCAGTGTTCACAACATAACCGAGTATTTCTCTTATTAAGTATTTCTCAGTGTTCACAACATAACCGAGTATTTCTCTTATTAAATATTTCTCAGTGTTCACAACATAACCGAGTATTTATCTTATTAAGTATTTCTCAGTGTTCACAACATAACCGAGTATTTCTCTTATTAAGTATTTCTCAGTGTTCACAACATAACCGAGTATTTCTCTTATTAAGTATTTCTCAGTGTTCACAACATAACCGAGTATTTCTCATATTAAGTATTTCTCAGTGTTACAACATAACCGAGTATTGTACGGTTCTCTTCTCGTTTAAACCGATGTAGACTATAAGTGTTGGGATAGTATTGTACAGGGTAGGTGCATGGCCGCGCGGTAACGCATTGGACTTCCGTGCAAAAGGTTGTCGATTCAAACCCCTCGTTATGTTACCCTCTTCGAATTACACATGCATTTTTTCCGCCTAGTATTCGAGGGTATAAGGATACCTATGACTTCAGTCATATTTTATAAAACTTTCGTTATATTCACTATAACCTAGCGGGCTTATTGCCATGTGGCAATATCTTCCAACCAACCAAAAATATGTAAAGAATGCCTTAAGTGAAAACGAGACTGGAATCTTTTTTTAAAAATATGGGTCTAACGTGAATTGAACCAAGTTGTGTATACTCGTATATGATATACGATTTTAATGATGGTTGTATTTATGTCTAGTATTTCTGAATTCATTGTTTTATATCATTTTTATGATGTATTTATTTACGTTAACTAGTAATTTAAACTCTACTTTCTTCGAAATTGTGATTTATCTTACAATGTGATTTGCAAATTGTTATTTTATGAACAATAATTATGTTCTTTGATTCAAATACCTATATTGATCCATGTTATTTCAATATCTGTATTGAACTTTCACAAGTACATTCAATTTCATTAACCACCGCATCTTTTGTGGATAGAAAACATATAATCTTATCTAGTTTTGTCTTCGGCGTTGAAAAGCTTCCTTATTTAGAGTTCCACAAACTTTAAGACGACATATTTGATAGATTAATAAAATTTTGAATGCACAAAGGATTAAAATATATAGCATAATACCTGTCGTAAATAATAAACAGCTGCTGTGGTTTTTATATCAAGCTTTCAATATTTTTGATCTCGAGAAATTGAAAATTTAATTTCTGTGGTTAAGATAAAATATTTTACTAATCAACTTAGCCTTTTGTGATTAAATGTCAAATTCTTCAAATAATTTACATCATTAAATACAACAAAAAAAGTTTATTTACGTTTTAAAGTGGTTTATATAATGTATTTCCTTCATCTCCCTTTTTGTGGGTTTCGTATTTTTTAAATGTACTTAGTAATAATAATATAACAAGAGAAAATATTTCAAATTTGCTTTCAAATTATTATGAAAGCAGTTTTGAAATATTTATGTTAAAATCTGTATTATTACCGTAAAGCTGTACCTTTTGGAGGAGGCAGAGATAACATATCTCCATTTCATTCAATCCTGGCACACATTGCTCGCTTCTATCACATTAATACCCCTTGTCGCGCATTATTTTATATTATAAAGGGTTTTCACAAATTTTTCATTCACAATTTGATTAATTTGGTTGTACTTAGTTTTTCTAGGTCTTTCCAAACTTCTCATACCTTCTATACAACTCGAACATATATTTTTTGTTAATCTTTTATAGTTCGTTCTTTCTACGTGACCATCTCAACGCTCATTTTGTCATCATAAGTATTGCCTATTTATTCAACCAACATTACTTCCTGATGTCCTAATTCCTTATTATGTCATACATTGTTTTCCCACACTTTATATGCAATGTTCTCATTCCTACCGCTATAAGCTGTATAATTTCTCAAATAATTTAAATTAAAAAAAAATAGTAAGATGTATTTACGCATTGGAAAAATATGACCACAAGGTTTTGTTTTTGATTTTAAAGCATTTTTTATCAATTTTTACTGAAACAAGCAGTAAAAATAATTATTATTTGGAACATTAGAAACGTGAAGTTTTTTTATATACTGATTTTTTTATAAAATGTAATTATGTATGATACAATTTCCATCGACAATAAATAATAATGTATTCGCATTGAAAAAATGTGAGCACAAAATTTTGTTTAAGTTTCAAAGTAATTTTTTATCAATTTTTACTGAAACAATCAGTAAAAACGATTACCTATTGAACATTAGAAACGTGAAAAAAAAATTATACTGATTTTTTTTATATAATGCTATTATATATGATACGATTATCATTGACAATAAATAATAATGGATTCGAGGATTAACTATTAACAATAACTGAACGATTTCCTCTATTACTCACTCAGCCTTCATGAAATCATACAGTAGTATAATTCACGATATATGGATGGGGAAATCAACCAGTATTAGTAGCATGTAAACCGTCACATGGTTGAAGATGCATGATATTTAAGACCGCGAAGACTTGTCACTTTCCAATTGATTCATTGCAAAATTTGAGATATAACTCAAGGATTCATGTTCTGAATAACCAGTATTGTGCGATCTATGTAGCTATATTGAACCTTGGATAACAATGCCAAGTTACTGATGGGGAATAATTAGATACTTAAGTTCTACATCAGTGATAAATAATAGTTATATCTAATAGTATGTAGATCAATGAGGATAGATGTCGAGAAATATCAATTATATCTATTGTATTAGAAGGAACATAATGATTAATGATGTGAACTTAAGGTTGAGGAAGATGAAGAAGAACACTTTGAGATGGTTTGGTCAGGGGAAAAAAAATGAATGAAAAAAGACTAATAAGAGTGCAAATGTCAATGAAAAACGTGGTAGATGAAGACCATAGAAAGTATGGTTGGATCAATTGAATAAAATTTTGAAAGAAAGAGTAATATGAATATGTATGGATGAGGAAGAGGCGAAATATGTACAATATGTCGAGATATGAAAGTAAGGCGCATTGTTCTTTGTCAACCCTAACAGAGAAATTACGAGAGATTATGTATTTTTATATATAAAAGCACTTTATATATACGAAAACAGATGTTGATAAATATTTGTTATATCTAATAGTAGATTGAAGATTGATGTCGATGAGTATCAGTTTTATCAAAAAATAAGTAGGATTTGTAAAGATTAACAACGATAAATCTGTGGCGTTATTACAGAAGTTGATATGTCCGTTTTTTGTCATTTTGTGTTTATTCTCTCAATTTATAGAAAATATTTCTCAGCATGTTGTGGTAAAACTTGGTGTGTCAGTCATTATCCAAACAAAAAAAGATATATTGTTTGGAAAAAATGCTTATTTGTATTGATTTTAACAGCTTATCAAAGTTAATATTGCTTCTCCTGTAAACTAAGGTAAAACGGACGTATAAACTTCTGCCGTAACGCCATAGAAATATAAGTTCATCTAATAGAAGGACGTCAAATAATTCAGGTCAAAGATATTTTTTTAAATCTCCATGCGGATGAAAACTGCAACACCTTCGAAACGTCAGCTAACATTAACCGAATCAACAAGGCAAATAACTCCGAAAAATATTGTGTATGAAAACAATAAATTTCAATTATTTTAAAAGATATTTTTCAGAACTTAAAACAAAAATTTATCTGAATAAAAAACACTTTGACATAGTGTGAAAATATATTATAAAACTCGTTTTGATTCAGAATAGACGAGACCACTCGAGCGTTAAAACATAATGTGGCAAATCAATGTTTTAGTTAATATCAAAAAATGTAATATCGTATCATTGAAGAACGTTTTCACTTCAATTATGTTGTGAATTATGTATTTTGCGTAGTTTACAAACCGCGTAAAAGAAACTTGTTTAAAATAAACCAGTATAAGACGAGTTCAACACAATAATAAATTAAACCTGTATTATTTTCTCTATCCAAGTTTCTTTATTTTATTCATGTAATTAGCCAAAGTCATACGTTATTGCGGAATAAAATATTTCGCCGAAATGGAATAAAATGAACTAATTTCGGACTGTTGATATATCAGCTGACAATCTTATATAATGCTGTAAGGTCAAATATATTTCTTTTTTCTAACAGGGTTGTAAGACTCATCCCTTTCAACTTTATACAATTCTATCGTAATAATCTAAATATCGTCTCAAATATGAGAGACCGCATTATCAGTGCTAGTTATTCATAACTGACATTCTTGTTACACATTAAACAGACATTGATTCACGTCATTTCAGTGGCGCTTATAATAAACAGCCTTTTATGTAGTCAGAAAAGCGCTCGTGATGTGATATGACTCGTAAATTGCCCAATGGTGTAGTAAACGTCATATGTTTGATTGTTTTAATTCGCTATATCCCATGTGATCCACTATGATTTTCATCCATCTTGTGGATGGACGACGATTGTATGTATTTAGGTTTATAGTACGCATTTTAGCAAGTACACAGTTTCGACAGATTTAACCTGAAGTTTCGATGGGTAGGAGATTCACTTCAAAGTCGTTCGGTAGGTTACATTTTCAATAGCCTTTTTTCAGGCAGAATTTTATAAAGAGCTATTTGTCTGTCGTTGTTTTAAATAGCGCTATACAAATTTATAAGACGCAGCGTATAAGCTGAAGAAAAACGTAAATTCGTGTATTAAACGGTCTTAAAGTAAAACCTTTCTGAAATTTTATCCGTTAGGAATGGAATCTGGGACACCCGCTTGCTTAGCGTGAATGTCGTTAGATCTCCACCGCCGAATTTGATAAACTTTAAAATAGCGGATTGAAGACACCTTGAGAGCAGTTTTATCTTTAGTTATACTCGTATTAGCGAAACATGTGGTTTAGCGAAATCTCTGGTTTACATTGTATTGCCCGCAAAAAAGATCAAAGACGCTTTTCTATCGAATTGTGAATATTATACATAGATTATTCTACCAAATGAAGCAAAATATACTTATTTATATGTTATATATAACCATTTCAAAAAGAAGGATAATTTAATAAGTAAAAACTCAACTCGACTCCTAAGTATATTCGCACTGCCAAGAAACTGCCATGACAGTCAACATTACAGAACAGTTGACAGACATAAGTATATATTTAGTCTGTTTTAAATTATTATCGAAAAAAAATATTTTGAACATTTTAATAACATAAATGCGTTAACATTACAATACTCGAATTTGTACTGGAGGCTCAGTCTATGGCCGCTTTGCGGCTTTCTCCGTATTGGCACTGCGCGCCCCCTTATATTTTTTTATTTCCAAAAACTGTCTATGTATTTAAATAAGATATTAAATGGGTCTAAGCAATATAAGAAAATGAATAAAAGATAAGATAAGTTTTCTTAAACTATCACTTATCTATGAGGATCCAAAACTTTAAGATAAGAAAGGATAATTATGTAAAGATAACAATGCAAAATTCTGTATTTTTGTTAAGCTTTTAAAGGTACTCTTGTGTTTGTTTCGTAAAGGGTAAAAGTCATTTGAATATGCGGGTTATTTACTAAAAAATGTTCTCTCCTTATAAAAGAGCTGAAAATTTGTAACAATGTAGGCATTTACATGACACAAAGTGAGGGAATTTTATTATGAAACGTTTTATATAGCCGGGTTTCCTTAATTTATTCCAATCCGTATCTTACACGAAGGCTTAAGTCAGACATTCTCAAATTAAGGTTTCAATTCAATTTAATGTATTGTATAAGTTTTTTATAAAATTTAAACAACGACATAAATTTTGTCCGTACACATATATATCATGACACCATGTCCGTTTTAAGGTAAGCATCTCTCACCTTGTTTACATTTATTCATCTATTCATACATGTTCTCCTATTTTTCTAATATTTCTCTCTTTCCCTAAAGTTGGCATTGGAAAACCACCGTGGACAATCATTTTCGAAGATTTGTAAATGATTTATTGAAAAAAAAAACAGTACCAAGTGCACCATTTACCTTGTTACCGGCAGCAACAATAATTTCAATATCTTTATATTTACCACCTCTCGAAAACATGTTCTACAAATAACAAAAGTCCTCACCTAGTTCTAATCTACCATTGTTCACCAGTACATTACAGTTTCTAATCAAACCACCCTTTTCAACAACCTATTTGTAATTCATTCATTAATATTTGTTAATATTATTTTTAACATGTCCCGTCCCAGAGTTGCTGAATGAAATAAACAGAGTTTATTTTTTTCTTTCAAATAAATGGTAAATAAATTAATGAGAAATATTGTGAATGTGCTAAACTAAGTATAACTATTGTCATCCATCGCTAAAGTTTCCCCACAGAATAAATAAACGATCGTTTGTTAGATTAAACGAGTTTAAAATTATGATAGTTGTCTCATCGTTTTTGAGTAATTATTTTATTTTAACATACTCGCATAACTATGAAATGTGTTAATACTTGTTGAATGTAATCGTCTAGTGATGATTTGAAATGTGATTGACAGGTGAGTTTTATATTTTATATTTGTCAGGCAGTACCGCAAGGACAAGCAAATTGATTTTTTATTTATTTTTGACTAGGTTTGATGTAAATATACTTAGCTTTTTTGGGACTTTCAATAAAATTGAGCCAAAATATTTATTTTTTTAATTGAGAGTACCAAATTTTTAATTGAGAGTACCAAATTTTTAACTGAGAGTACCAAATTTTGAACTGAGAGTACCAAATTTCACGATCGCATGAAGTTTGACATATAACAATTGTTTATGTGTAAATTTCACAGATGTAGTAAATCAGCTGTCCCAGAATATGTAGTGAAACTATTGAATGGGCTGAGGAAAGGCCGTGATCTTATTTAGAAAAATGTTCAAATAATTAACATAAAAAGAGCATTTTAACGAAACGTTTGAAAAATACTGCTTGGTAAAATTGTACATGTAAAAATTATGAATCGCTGATCAAAAGAAAAATATGGACGACAATAGAGAAACTTTATGAGATTTTTTAACGAGCAAAGGTTTTTTCAATAAGTTTCTTGAAGATTATTTTCAAGATATTGAATGGCGGGACATAACAATGCAAAAGATACTTAAGTGGTTTAACTAATTGTGTGTTACAATTCCTACATGCGTCAGCCATTAGGAAAATATAAATACTATGATTCATTTTATGTGCAGACTCGATAAAAAAAGTCAACAATTTTGAATGTTGGGTGAAAAGATCAGAGGGAGAAATGAGATACCTCAGAATAAATAAATAGAGAATAAAAGAGAAAGAGAGAGAGAGAGAGAGCAGAAACTCAAAAATATTATATTCATGAGAGATCAAATAAAAACTACATAATAACACCAGAGAAACTAAAGCAGAGTATTTATTCGTAGGCAGCAAATGGCAAAGACTGCCTAAACGATTTTTTTAATTGAACCTGATTGAGACTTTAATTGAACCTGAATATATGGAATGTTGCTTGAATTGCCCTAGGAGAAGAACTAATCAAGACGTAGTTCATAATCTTTGTAAAACTATAGAAAGATCTTTTTTTTGAGAGACATCGAATCTACGTTCAAGCAAGATACTTAAAATATATGCATTTTAAATGTGGCGTTGGAGAAGGACACTACAAACTCTATGGACGGCAAAACGTACTAATGGTAGCAGAGTTGACGGTCATTGATATATTGAAAAATAAGTTTGCAAAGAATCTTATAATTCTTTTGATAAATTACTGATGATAAAAGAAAGGGCTTCTACTGTGGTTACTTTCCCATTGGGAAGTCCTTGACAAACGAAATGTCAAATGGCCAAACAATAAGGTTTAATGATGGTCTCCGCAAATCGTTGAACTTGTTAACGGTGCCCAAGAACTAGAAGCAAAGAAGCTGGATTGTGGGAGGTTAAGAAATATTTGTTATTTGGTAGATGTTGCTGCGGCTACTAGAGAGAGCGGAATGTCATGAGAGATAAGAAGATATGCGAGCGTGACCGGGTGGCTAAGCTAATATTGAAGTGACATCTTTTCTTTGGAAATTGGGCAGTACTTTCACAGGGAATTTCATGTCAAACAGCGAACTTTTTCATAATTCTGTTTGAAATATAAGGGGATCCTTAATTTTGAGGCTCAACAACGACGATTACCAACGTGGTTAATATCATAGAATCGTAAAAGGTCGGCGTATAAAAGGAATATCTCCAATACATTAAACTGTCCCGTTAGAGATAATTACCTTCAACCATTGCTTTCCTACTTGCTGAGTTTAAGGATAAATCGATAATAAAATGAGGTTGTAATTTGTTTAGTCTAACACTGTTTATTCCACTTTATATAACGGTACAACCCTACCGGTTTCAATGATTTCACCTCATTGTCAGTGATAATGAGGTAAAAACCTTTAGACCGGTAGGGGTATACCATCATATTAAGTGGAATAAACAGTGTTGAATAAGACAAAATACAATGTCTTTAAATTTTCTCAGTGTTTATGCTTTAACAATAAATAAATGGGGTTCGAAATGTTCAATCAAGCAGATTGAAAATATTTTTTTAGCTAGTGAAAAATAATGAGGAAAATAGTTGAGAACATCTTGGCTTCTATAAGTCACTTTTATTTTATCCATAGTCTAAGCGAGTCTGCCATTGTTCACTCCAACGGAGATATTCATACTTGTTTAATACTCTTGCCATTCATCCTTCGTAATCTTTGCTTTCTTCTAATCTCAAATATCCAAACTCCAGGGATTACGGTGTACCTACCTCAAACGCTAAATCGTTCAAGACTCATTCAAACGAATTCTTTGTCGAATGAAACAGTTAAGTAGGGTGAGTTTTCATTCATTTTGTGGTCACTAACCAGAAGCAGAGATTGCCTGAAAAGGCTTTGAAGTTTTTTTTTAAATAGCCAGTAAACTTAATTCCTACGAAATGATGCATGGCTCTACGATTTCGTATACTCTTTGCCTTTGAAAGTGATTTAATTTTTTTACCTACTCAAGTTTTGTATTGTTGATTGCATTTAATTAATTTTACCTTTTCTCTGTTTTATTAATATTGGAATTTTCATGCATCCTATTTTGAAATATTTGTGTATACTGAAATGAAAGTTTATACATTTGGAAGATGTAGATACGTAATTTTATCTTTTATGATATTTTCAAAGGTTACGAGGTTGTCAAAGACCAGAAGCACAGTAGTTTTATGAAAGTATACGTGGACCTAGAGGCTAAGGGCTGGCGATTATGAAAATATATATGGGTTCATTCTGTTGCTTGGATCTTTCAGCTGGGAAGAAAAAAAATTATTTTTAAAGATTAGTTTCCGTAGGCGTGGAAAAATATTTAAAATAATGGGATAAATGCTGTAGAAATGTGTACACTGAGAAAAGTAGACGGAGTGACAGTTTATGTCAGAATATGGAATGAAATAATTAGTGATAATTGTGAACTTTGGAGGAATGTGTGTGATGTGTTGAAGAAGATGAAGATGAGCACTGTGAGATGGCTTACGTACGTGATATGAATGCATGAAGAAAGACAAATATATTTATTGCAAATTTGAGTGGAAAGCGTGGTAAAAGAAGACTAAAAATGTATAGTGTTATAAAGTAAATGATATGTTGAAAGAAATAATCATAAAAAGTAAGAGATATCTTAGGAGTTGAATGGAAATGAGTATAGGTATATTAGATGAAAAGGATGTGTATTGAGATAGGAAAGTCTGACACTCTGTTCTCTCATCCCAGCCTGAAGGAAAATTACGGGATGATGGTATGAAATAATATATTTATGAAAAAGAAAACTGAATATTAAAAGCCAACAAACTTTCCGACTCGATTATTCAGTCATTAATATTTATCGTTTAATTTTTTTCAAAGTTACTTATCTTATCAAAGCTAGTAAAATACATAATTTTATAACATTTTAAAACTTTCCGAAAGTGATAACAATGGCCCTTCGTTAATATGTATATTAAATATTTATGAAAACTTGAAGCGTATAAAGTGAAAAAGATAAAATGACTGAATCCGTGTTAAAGTAAAAATGAATATTGGACTTTTCAATACGAGTAAGAAATATAAATATTTCTAAGTCCATTAAAAATATGACACCCGTGCGAAGGCCAGCTGATTAGTACATACATACTCGTACATATCCCTACACCTTGTATTCTGCAGGGTGAGAAGAGAGAACAGATCTCCATACTTTTCTATCCAGGTACACAACTTTTACCCGCTCTACACTCATACATATCATGCACAATTTTCTCTAATTCTACACTTCCCCTTCTTTCAAAATCTGGTTCACTTGATCCAGCCACGTTTTACTGGGTTTATCTTTTTCACGCACACCTTGCACTTTTGATTTGTATACTCGCTTAGTCATTCATATCATCACATTGTAAAACCATCTTAACGCTCTTTTGCTCCAATGCTTGCTTAGTAAAATTGTTTTTTTTAAGCACCTTTCCATTATCAAATAGTTGTAACTATGGTGTAGTACGACCGATTAGAAATATGTTTGAGGCTTGAAGTGAAAACCAGACAGACCTTAAAAAAAATTACCATAGGGATTTAAGGCAACAACTTCCGAGTTACAAGACAGGTGTTTTAACAAATATACCACGGAGATCGTCATTCAAGGGAAAAAACATGACATTTATGTTTATGTAGCATTACATATTCCAACAGTATTTTGTGAATAATGGAATTTTTATTAATTATTGACATAATTGTGGACGACCGTTGTCTAACGGTTAGCATTCACACTAAGCAAGCGAGCGCCCAAGGTTCTATTAAAAGAAGATTCACATCCGGATTGGTTTTATTGTTAAATTGAATTGAACTGTTAAACCGTTTGAGATCAGATTTTATTTTTTTCTGTAGCTTATACACTGTTGAATAAAAATTCTGACAGCGCTTTTAAGCAATGCGAAAATAGCGCTATGTAAAAAATATTTGCCTGATGAAATACTGCATAGGATTAATAAACCTGCCGATCATCTTAGAACTTTGATCTATTTGCCATCGAATTTTGAATTTGATTTGTTAAGATTTTGCGCTTGCTGGAGTGCAACAGCTTGCAATACAATCAACCAATACAAGCACACGCACATGTATCTTCCGTTCGCAGTATGGGATACTAGATTACGAGGGATAACCCGTGATATTGGGATCCTGAATCGAAACATATTTTCAGATCACTCCTGAAATTCTTTATTGATACTTATAGGTTGCCTTTTTAAAATTAAGGAATTAAACCACCTTGAGATCATATTTTTTACAAAGTATATATACAAGTAATCTTTGGTTGTTCATATTTATTTGAGAATATCTGTATTTTACATTAATTTTAAAAAAAGAATACGAAACAGGATACGATAATAACGAGATATAAAATGATATCAATATGAACATCTTCCTTTCTCAAATAACATCTTACTGACATTACATATTAAACCCTCTATCTCAAGGGCGGAATAAATTCACCCCATTATTATAACCCATCATATATTTTTTTTTGAAAAACTCCCCTTTAATGGAGGTATATTTATATCAAATAACATTTGTAAAATGTCCTTATGATGCGGTGAACGATTTTGACGTTTGTAAAAACGGATGAATTATTTTTCGTATATGTTTAAGTATTTAAGTATCTATTTCAACTTGTGAAAAATACGTTTATGTTTTACTTAAAAATATTTTTATAAGTTTTTAAATACTTTATTGTACAGTGTACAACATGTCGGGTTTACCACATCCTCGCTTGGATCGTGAAGTTCTATGAAAGTCAACAAAATCACAGCAATCCCTTAGTCGCTGCCATGGGGGCTTACGAGAGTAAATCCGACCTACCCTTCCGTTATAAGCACAAACTCCCGAAGCATTATCTGTTGCCTGACTAGTCCACCTATAGTATTATCTTAGCTGGGACGATCAAGGTCTAAGTGAATGTGATGGAATTCAAGTAGCCTGAACGAGAGGACTTGTTCTTGTTAAATAATTAGTTGTAAGAATTGTTATCTAGTTATAAGTAGTATGTAGGTGTTAATTGTTTCTAAGAAATCATATATTAAGATTATAAAAAAATAAAATAAAATGACATAAAGGAAAACAAGATTAAGTAAGTTCATATATTATAATATATGTTATAAATACGATTACTTAAGTAATACATTTGTATATATGGTAAGTATAGTCTTGACAAACATTTGTACAATATATTACTTTGTTTAATAAAAAAAAACCACTTCGGGTTTATTGTTAAATGGCAATCTCTTTCAATCATCCATACAATTGTTTTATAAAGTTTTGAGTTAAGGATTAAGGATTTGCAATATTGATGTCCAAATAAAGACTCAGTTTTACGGAAATAATAAAAAAAATCATAATTTGTAATGGTTGGTAGGGAGAAATAAAGTGAGGCTATGAAAAACGACAATTTTTAAACCAGGAAAAACACGCTAACATACTCGTACATCACTAAAGGAAGATTTAATGTTTTTTTATTTGCTTATCGAAGCACGCCAATGATTGTGTGAGTCTTATATTAGATGTGGTTCCAAATTCAACAATGTGAACAGTAGAAGAGTCCTTGGTTGTAAAATCACTGAATATTTTTGACGAGATACGAATGGGTGGTTGTGTAGTTAAGGACAAACAGTTAATAATTATTTTTCAGGTTTTTATACAAAAAAATATTACAACGTTACGTGATGTATAAGACATTTAACGTTCTGGATAGCTCGGTGAGAGATGAGTTGGAGGATCTATGAGCCAAAAATCAAAAGAATGAACGTTCATGAGTTCAAAGAGAAGGTACAACTATCTTCATAAGCTTTCAGTGATTCTTGGCGCTCACATTCAAACATAAACCTGATAATCTGGCGAAATATAAGTGATGATAGGAAATGTGCCAGGAAGAAAGGCTGAGGAAGAGAACCAACAAGATGAAGTGATCAGGTAAAAAAGTTTAGTATGATAAGCCTGTGCATTGATATACAAACAGTAAGTGGCCAAGAGAAATAAATATGCATCATTGCAGTATATACCAGCACCATCCCATACACCGGCTCACACCTCCGCCGTCGCCAACCGCCAAATTGGTAGAATTAGGCTACGAACTGCTGCCCCATCCACCGTATTCTTCGGATTTGACCCCGTGCGACTTCTTTTTGTTTCCAAATTTGAAAAAGTCACTCGCTGGGCAGAAATTTGAGTCGAATGAGGAGGTTATCGGCGCCACGGAGGCCTACTTTGCAGACCTCCAGAAAACGTATTTTTCAGACGGGTTAAAGAAGTTGGAGCATCGCTGGGTCAAGTGTATCGAACTCAAAGGAGATTATGTTGAGAAATAAATCGCCACTTTTCCAAAATTTTTGTTATTCTTTTGTAGGCTAAGTACTTATCGGACCACCCTCGTATAACAACGATTAAGTAATGAAGAACGACAGATATGATGAACGTAAAATAATATATATTCCAAAATTTATTTAGCCTTCGAGAAACACTGTTCATCTAGAAACTTGTGACTATCTTTTCCAGAGAGTAAAACATTTCGTTTACCTTGGATCTTTAGTAAATAACACTAACGACATCAGAGAGGAAATACAACAACAGACGACGCACTAAATCTGGTTTCAACCCCACGCGTTCTGACATTATTTAGGTGGAGGAACATTAAGTTCCTTGTGCCAAGAATTTACAATACATTCCACAAAGACATGTGAGTGAATGACTGATGGGTATGTGGAGCGTGTGCTGAAGAGATGTTGGACGTGATTTTGATGTAGTTGTCGAGATTATGATGCGGTTAAAATTGTATATGTGATAGCTAAGGATCTACGTGTGTATAAGGATGCAGAGTATGAATATTTCATCTGGGTGTTTTAATAACTTCTCGTAGGAAAAACATAAAAACTGTGATTAACACTTGCCTTACTGTGCTAAACAATTCCGCCAGCCACTATGCTGGACGCCCAGCATCCAGTGAAAAATGTATGTTTTAAATTAAAATTATGCAAAATCTGCTAGGTTATTTTTTGTAATTAGCTATAAAATTATTTTATTATGCAAGTCCTGGTCACTCACTATCCATCATAGGGTGGCAAGTGTTAAGGAAGGAGACATCTTCGTCACAGGTATTGCTTCGTAAAGTAGTTGGATATCTTTTGGCATTATTTTATACTTGTAGTCTAAGGTTCGCCTTTACATCAAATATACGTAATGTGGAAATAAAAAAAAATAGTGCTTTTGTAATAAATGCTACTTTAGGCTACAAACTCAACTAAAATCACGGTTGCTTATACGTTGCACCAAAATTCTGGTGTGAATAGTTTTAGATTCAATTTCCGATGAAACAAGCAAAAAAACCTTTTGCGTTCCCATAAAAAAAATTCTGGTAACAATACTTTCACGTCTACTCTAGTGGTTTTTAAGTCCGAAGATTTGATTTATGTGAGGCTGAAGATAATTTTATCTCCCAGCCATGCTCTTCAACACATCCAATTTGTGTTCAGACGTGTTAAGGAACACTATACGAATAAATCATTGAATATTATAGCGACGCTTTTCGAAAAAAAAATTATGTGATTCATAATTTCATATGAAATGAAAAGAACTTTGTATCTCTTGGGTATTAACTAAGGAAGTAAAATATAAAATAATATTATATTTAAGAATAAATAAGAGCTTACGACGCGAGCGAGCAATAAATAATATTTCCAAGGGGAAATGTGCATAGGAATTGTAAATGCAAAATTTATTTTTCTGCATTTTAAGTTAGTGGAAAGCAAAAAGATTTAAAGAAATATCAAATGATATATTGCAATCCTTTTCAAAATAATATTTTGATGAGAATATTCATTTGTATTATACATACATGCATACCATCACACCGTTTCTCTGCTGGGATAGGCAGAAATAAAAAAATGTCAGATTCAACTCACATATTTTCCACATACATGTACTACGATTTCTAATACTTTTTACATTTCTTTCTTTCAAAATATCATTAATTTGATCCAACCACACTTTTCACTCACATTTGTTTTGTTACGTTTCTTCATTTATTTGTTCTACGTGTCTTAACCATCTCAGAATGCTCTTTTTCATCTTACTTAGTACATCAGCTTTAAGTTCACATTCATTCTTAATCCCTTCATTCCGTATTCTGTCATATATTTTTCTCATTGCACATTTCTACACCATTTATTCCGTTATTTTCAATACTTTTCTACGCCTACGGAAATCAATCTATAAAAGTTATAATTTTCTTCACAGCTGAAAGATCCAACCAACAGAATAAACCCATATATATTTTCATAACTATCAGCCCCCAGTCTCTAGGTCCATGCATACTTTCATAAAACTACTGTGCTTCTGGTCTTTGACAACCTCCATGACCTAGTTAGTAAGACGCTTGACTTTCTCCCTGAGGTTTCTGTTTCGCTTCCTGATTGTATCCGTTTTTTTTACTGTCCCAGTGTGGTAAAAGATGCAATCTGATAAATATACTCAAAAGTGTTAGATATAAGCTAGTGTTGTTGTCTTTTTATGTGCGGTTGAAAAGTTGAACCACAATTCCGGGCCTACTCAATGGTGTTGAGAAGATGAACCACGATTTCGGGCCTATTCAAATTGTTCTAAGACTTGATATGACTTATGACTTGGAACCGAAGACGGCTTCATTTCTCAAGCCACACAGCTACGCTTAATACGTCCGAATCATCATTTGGATGCGTTGAAGATTTCCATACAAATAAATAACATTAGCCTTTAAAATAATCACTTGGTGTTGCAAAGATGAACGAGACGAGAAGAATACCGGTTTCCAGCGGATGGATTTTGCCCGTGTGATATTACCACCTGATCTAGAGATATGGAAACTTTTCACAGGCTCCGACCATGAATTTGGGAGAAACAATGATAATATGGCAAAATTTTATGTATTACGCGTCGGTAAACTTTATGTATGAAGAGCAATCCATCTGACTATCTCTAAGAGGGCAATCGATCGACTTTCTTTATAAGGAGCAAGCTATGGAATTACAACATGATGGATTGACTCTCTGTATTAGGAGCAATCTATACGGCTCTATATTAGGAGCAATCCATGGAATAATTATGTGTTGGGTCGATTTTTGTATTCATGAAAATATTACGTGATGGGTCGACTCACTGTATGAGGAGCGATCCAGGTGACTCTCTGTATTAAGAGCAATCTATGGAAATATTACGTGATGGGTCGACTCTCTGTATGAGGAGCAACCCATGCAACTCTATATTAGGAGCAATCCATTGAATTATTACGTGATGGGTTGATTCTCTATATGAGGAGCAATCCAGCTGACTCTGTATTAGGAGCAATTTATGAAAATATTACGTGATACGTCAACTCTCCCTATGAAGAGCAATCCATGTGAGTCTCTGTATTAGGAGCAACCCATGGAAATATAACGTAATGGGTTGACTCTCGGTACGACAAGCAATTCATGTGACTCTCTGTATGAGGAGTAATCCATGTAAATATTACGTGATGGATCGACTCTCTCTACGAGGAGCAATCCATGCGACTCTCTTAATTGGGAACAATCCATGGAATTATTAAGTAATGGGTCAATTCTCTACCTAAGGAACAATCCACGGAAACATTTATTTATCGATCGACATTTCTATAAGAGAAACAGTCAATGCTACCCTCTGCATGAGAATTAATCCTTGTTACTTTCTCTATGAGGATAAATTGATAGAAATATTACGCTACGGATCGTGGCCGCGGAGCTAGGTGTTTTGCGCTGAAGAGGACTCGATTTTTGGAACACCGTATGCTGGGGCAGTAAACGCTCAGGCCCTGGCAGAAGAATATTAGACATGAATAATTTCCCGAAATTGTCACAACAAGAAGAAGGATTTATTCGATTCAAGTATAATTTGTGTAAAATCAAAGTGAATAAATTAAATGCTTGTTATAAACATTGGTGAAAAGGTGTTTAATCAATTTTTAACACATTTTTAAAGTAATTTAAACTTTGAATGCTTGGCCGATTAGTAAAACTTTCCATTTTGAAGGTAAGCATAGCGTATTAGATATTTTCGAAACGCTGTAATTTGTTGCTGAAATCTAGCTTTCACGTTTGACCCTTCCGATGCCCGTCTATTAAATAAGGGATTTTAAATATTTTCAAAGATTAAAATATATATTTTTCATCCAATTTTATCTTATCCATTTTTTTCTTTTCAATAATATTTTGTAATTAACATAAATTAAATCCCCAAAACCGGGAGGAATCCTTAAAAATTTAACTCGTTCATCAAGTTGTGAAGTAAATAAGTTTAACAATCAAAATGAAAACGATATCAAGCGATATGAATTGAAGTACCATAAACAATTAAAAATTATATTATTAGGATGAAGTAAATAAAATGAGTTAACTGTTATTATGTCATTTAATAAAAATATGAGAAACAAATTAAGTAAAGGTTTCTTAAACGATGAAACAGCATGTATAATTTATTAAAAATAATAAAATATTATTTAGAAAATTGAAATATCCAAAAAGATATTCTCTAAATAATGGAGATTTAATGAGTATTATGGGGCTCTAGAGATGCTACGGTTAAACAGCTGTTTTATAAAGAAAAGTTATTTTGTTTCAAGCCAAAAGTGATGACTTTGTGGCTTAGTTGATAAGACGTCTGTTTTTCAATCCGGAGTTACTCGTTTGATTCCAATTTTCACACATTTTTTTTTTGGTTTCAGTTTGGTTTTCATTTAAGGCTTGTTTAACAACACCTTTCTGGTTATTTGCAATAGATCGCTACAGGCAATAAACCAGCTAGGTTTCAGGGTTTAAAATATATATCAATTTGTTTGTTTATATTATAGATATAGACTTATTTTTTTATTACGAGAAATTAAAAATAAAAGCCATATTGGAATAAATTTCAAATATTAATAAAATTTACGCAATTTCTGTCAGTAATAAAGTGTCTTTTCTGTCAGTAATAAAGTGTTTATGATAATTTTAAAACAAAATTAATTTTTGTATTTTTTTTTATCATTTAGGGTTACACCGTTACAAAAAGTGGAATAAACAGTGTTTGATATAAACAAATTACAATGTCTTTAAACCTCCACAATATTTACGCCTTAACTGTAAATTATTTATTTTATTGTTTATTTTGTATATTTTTTTAGGATATACACATATGTCAAGCCATATTTTAAAATCCAAACAAACAATTTGTGTTTGTATAATACAGTTAAACGATAAATGGTTTAAATTGTCATAAAACGATAAAGTAACAAATTTACTTCGACCAAACGTCTATATCATATAACATAATCACTATGTAAAGTAATCAAACAAATGACTAGTTTTTTAAAAATATATTTGCTTTATTTGAAATAATCATTTTAAATATTAAGTTGTCTAAACATTTTCAAATAAATGAATAAGTAAAAATTTGTCTTTTAAAGGGTTGGACAAGTGTTGAATTGACATGAAATGTTTAAATCAAGTATAACTGTTGTAACGTTGCGCCAAAACAGGCGGTCCACGGTTCAATGGGTTTTATTGAGCAACTGTATTTTGCGATTAGTAAATACGAATTAAAGCGATAAAATTAGTTAGTTTTTTTCAGTTATTTATTGCATCAAAAATGTACAATTTTATTTACATCAGTTCTTAGAAAATATTGTATATATTTCAACGTTACATTTTTACAAATCATGTTGAAATAGCTCGGAAGAAAATAATATAAATAGTGTATAAATAAGTATGTGCGTTAATTTATATTAATTTAGAATTTGTGCATATTTTAAGAGAAGTGTGAATTTTGACATATTTTATTTACATGTTTTTATATGAAATAATATTGACATGATGTGGAAAGTTGCGGAAGCACTGATGTTGAACCTGATGATTTAGCCAACTGTTTAATAACCTCTGAAATAGCCTGAAATTTAAATAAGTATTGATATAAGAATATATATTTACAAATATAACTAATGAAAGGTGTGTAATTTTTTTAAAGATTAGTTTAAACTTATTTGGGAGTGCATAAAAATGTCACTGTAAAAAATAAAAGATTTTGAATTTCATAGTTCGGAAGTAATTTTACCAAACAAATTATTTATTGCTGGTGTAAATTTGTATTGAGATAATGGGATTGTATCTTAAATGTGTAGTATCCGGCGGTAAGTAAAACACATCGGGCTTAAGAAAGAGACTGTCGGTTTGTAGAGCGTCGTCTCTGTCGCACGATGCGACTGACAAATCGCCACGGAACACGTGTATGAATGACAGAGACGACGCTCTACAAACAGACTTTCTCTTTTTTAAGCCCGATGTGTATTACTTATCGCCGGGAACTATATGTAAAGTTACAATTTACTAATATTATTTGTTTTCTTACAATCAAAGTTGTTTTTTCAATTGTGCTATTGTTTTTGAATAGCAGTTGTATATTTATTTTTAAATAGCAGTTGTATATTTGTTTTTAAATAGCAGTTGTATATTTAAATAGTATATAAGTTAGTGGAGATAAGAGTTAGGATAAAACAAAGTATTTTCTATATGAATCATTGTTTGAACTAATGTTATGTGAGATAATAAAAATGTAAAAAATAATGATAAACTATATATATATATATATATATATATATATAGAAGGAGGAAGAATATAACTTTGTTAGGAGTATATTTATATACAATGGAAATACAGTATGATTTATAAATGTTTAGTAAAATATGTAAAAAAAAAAGTTTAATATTTTATTTAAGTGAAGAATAGACAGCATTTTTTAATTTCTCCTGATAATAAATTTTAATTTAATTCGTAAAAAATACGTTGGTAATAATTAGACGATTAACGGACATAATGCTAATTGTTAAAATAAAGATGGCCGAAGCTTATGTTATTTAAAAAGTAGGAAAGATAAACATGAACAAGTTAAATGAACAGCATTGTATGGATGTCGAAAGGGTGGAAAACATATTGTACTATATGTCGTGATAAATTAGTCGAGTTTCTACCCTCTATGATTTACCCGACAAGGAAATACCGCGATAGTACACATGTATCTATAAACGCCCGTTTGAACTTTTAAATATATGAAAATGGAAACCAATTAAAATATCTTTTGATAATGGAAATGTATCCTCATATTAAAAATATCTTTTGATAATGGAAATGTATCCTCATATTAAAAAGATTAAATACAGAAAAAACTGACTTCTAAATTCGTAAATATTGTTTTTGAGAAAGACGACATAAAAAATTGATTTTTCTTATTCTTGATAAGAAGTTTGTCTTTCTGCCCAGATATTTAATTCCCAATTAAACCGTTTATTTAAAAGGGTTTTAACCGGTTTTCACTAAAGGCTTGTTGAACACTTTTCAGGTTGTTTATAAGAGATTATTCCGTGGAAATACTGTATACAACGAAAATGTAAAACGATACATACTTGTTACAAATTAAATAATAAAATTATCCAGATGTTGGCTAACTACAAAGAAAGTCCACGCAAGTCTCGATTCTTGAGTGTTATGTTTGCAATGATGATAAATTTAGGAAATATGTTGTTTAAAAATCTTCCCGTAATTGTCAAAATAGTATACGACAGCACTTTTAGTTGAAGATTATATAATATAAGAAAACATCAAACAAGACAATATTATTTGTTCAGTTTTCTTAACTGACCAGATTAGTTAAAAGAGATTGCCACATGTCAATAAGCCCGATAGGTTGAATGTATACAATAAAAATGTAATCCAGTTTACAATACAGAACGCAGATACTTAAATGTGGTAGAGAAATAAGTGGGCAAAGCTTGATAATATTTTATTGATATTTAAAGTATTTCAAAACCGGTCAGTTTTTTTTTAATAAATCAATATAGTTTGTAAATAACTTTATTTATATTGCAGAATTTTTTTTTTCTTTTCTGGAGTTTTTCGAAAATACGAGTACATACCTGCACTTAAAATGATTTAACGATTGTAATTAAATGGTATTTTAATTGTTATTTTGATTAATGTTTAAAGTTGAAAAAAAAAAACAATCAGTTATAAATGCTCAATTAAACCATGTTTCGTTAATAAATCCTCAATTAAACCATGTTTCGTTAATAAAGGCTCAATTAAACCATGTTTTGTTAATAAATGCTCAATTAAACCATGTTTCGTTATCTTGTAACAAAATATTTTGTATTAAATCAAAACAATTAAAAAATCTCGAATGAAAATTTTCCACAAATAAACCTGATTAAATTTATCATGTTGATACGAAAAATCTACGTTTAATCCGTATTTTTTACTGAATCAAATACATTGGAGAAAAAAACATAACAGGTCATCTACTCGTAATTTGAAACATAAAATATCACGATTTGCACTGTCTAATTAGAAAGATACTTATGATATATTATAAACCAGAAGTTGCGAGTTCAATTTGCGTGGTATCCACTTTTTTAAAAAGGGCATAATTCTAATTTTGACTTAATGTATCTTTCTGGAACAACATGTTTTTGTTTTTTGGAAAATATTCCCACGTTGTAATGAACTCGACAGTTTATACTTTTTGAACAAAAAAAAACGTAAATGAATACAATGTGTTTGTTTACTGTAATGGTCATGAAAAGTAGAGCAATAAAGATATTCTACATTGATTCGGACTTTATATATGCCTAGATTTCACTGCATTATGGATAACATCCGTAGTTTAGTGGTACATCGCTTATCTTCCACTGGTATTGCGACTAAATTCCCGATGGAAACCAAATAAAAAATTCTCAGAAATGTTATAACAATACAAGTCTTTAAGCACTATGCTAGTTGGTTGGATGATATTGATATTACATAATTGAAGTATAATTAGTAACGAAAACGTTAAAGAAAACATGTTAGAATTTCGTTTTGCTATTTTCATAATTTTACACAAAATGGAAAGAGAAATTTTTGGCGAAATTTTGTCCAAAAATTTGGAAACCCTCTCGGTGTTGTAAGAATGTTGAAAATTAATTTAAAATGGTCGAGCATTAACGGTGTGTCTTTGGACGTCTCCATTTCCCAACACGATAATTAAACGCCATAATTAAAAATATCTCATGAATTCAGAATAATAAACATAAATGTTTTGTTAAAATAACCGCATTTTGAAAACTCTAGATTATATTTTTAATAACAAGAATAAAAATTCGACCTCCATACTCTAGGTGGTATGACGATTATCTACCAACGTCAATCCGAGGTTGTGGTATCGATTACATTCAGTATTCAGGTTAAAAAAAAACAATCTGGTTTCAATACTCTCTAGTTGGGTGAAAGAAATTGCCACGTAGCAATATACCCCCTACTCTAAGACAACACAATTATAAGAATGTAATAAAATACAATATCTGTTTTACTTTTCCGTTGAAAGTATTAAATTTTATTTAGAAGGGCTTCCTCTTGAAAATAATATTTTGAAAAATTTAATATTTGAAATATAATCGTGTATTTCCTTTGTTAATAATATGCAAAGTAAACAATGACATAAAATATTGAATTCCTTATGGACGTATTTAAAACATTTTTTTGTTTTCATTAATTTTTCATCAATGAAAACCACAAAAGAAAGCTCTATTGATAAGATATATATTTCAGATTGAAAATAACAAGGTTTATTTTTAAGGCTTTTTTAAAATACCTACACGGAAGTGAACCCGCAAAATTGTACTGTAACATATATCATACATTTGAAGTGTGATACAATATAATATATATCATACATTTGAAGTGTGATACAATATAACATATATCATACATTTGAAATGTGATACAATAATGTACATTTACTTTTTGGTAACAAAAACGAATAGAGGATTGTTTATTCAAATAATTTCAAATCTAAGGTAAAAAGTGCTAATGCATTAAAAAATTATAGTTTTTATAAATTAATAACATTCCGGACGTATTCTATTTTGAATAACCGTTTTTTTACAGTTTAATATTTTTGTTTTCAAAATTATAGTGGAAATGTTGCATATTTCAATTCACAATATTTTTTTAACAAATAAAGTATTCAAAACGACTAATAAAAATTGTTTTTTAATTTAAAAACAAAAAATTCAAGTAAAGCTCTTAACGAAAATGAATGCCATAATATTTCCTTTTGTAAAACATTAATGTTGAAAATAGCTCAATACGAATACTCTAGTTACAATTAATGTCGTAATAAAATTCTAAAATCAATACCATATACTCAACATAGAAGTGAAATAAAGCAAGGAAAACTTTGTCAACAAAACTCATTTTAAAAGTTCTATAATGGTAATAATTATAAAAAGCTATTGTCGAAATAAAAAATTAAACGAAAGAAAACTTCAATTTTACTGTGATTAAAAAAAACTGCAATATTCAAATGTGTTTTCCTGCGGTGTTAAAATAACGTTTCTACAATTTAATTTGTCATATATCCGACTATTCAATTTGGAGATATAAGTTTGCCTGTCGAAAAACAATAACTTAATGTGAACGAAAACAATGCATTGACAGTTCTCGCTAAATACAAATAATAAAGAAATGATGAACTTAAAACGACGTGATAAAAGACGACATAATATCACAAAAATGAAAAAAAATAGTCAACATATATGATATAAGTATTGTAAAAATTCAAAACTCACCCTTGACAGACTTGCTCCCGCCACCACCTCCATGTCCACCACCACCGCCACCGCCATGTCCACCACCGCCTCCGTGTCCACCGCCGCTTTTTCCACCACCACCGTGACCGCCGCCACCTCCATGTCCGCCGCCTTTTCCACCGCCACCTTTTCCACCGCCTCCGTGTCCTCCGCCTCCACCTCCATGCTGTACTTCATCATATTCTTCCTCGTCATCTTCATCTTCAGCTGATTCATCTTCCTTATTAGCACTTTCACTCACTCCATCTGAAGCGGCTGATTTGAGATCTTCAGCACCCGGTTTTGTATATGAAAAACTTTTGGGTGTACTGAGTTGTTTTGCTGGGGTTGCCATCCTTTTGATGTATCTTTTGGGTGCATCAGCAGTTTCAGCAACTAACAGAACTTGGTCACTAAGTGGAGCCGCATACTTGTTATCAGAATATTTCACTGCTGTTGACACTTTAGTTTCAGCTACAGACAAATCTGAATTATCTTGAGCAATGCTTTCCACTGGTTCTGGGCCAACACTCCTTTTATGAATTCTGTATAAAAAATCAGTGACAAATCTATCATGTTCGTAGTCAAAAGCATCATGATCATAATAATCATGACCGTGCCCACCATGACCTCCTCCTCCGTGACCACCACCACCATGTCCACCGCCGCCATGTCCACCTCCACCGTGTCCACCGCCACCATGTCCGCCTCCACCACCTCCTTTTCCTCCTCCACCACCGCCATGTCTACCGCCATGTCCACCGCCATGTCCACCGCCATGTCCACCGCCTCCATGTCCTCCACCACCATGTCCACCCCCTCCACCGTGTCCACCACCGCCATGCCCACCACCATGTCCACCACCACCATGTCCACCTCCTCCCCCTCCTTTTCCTCCTCCATGTCCACCACCACCATGACCACCACCGCCATGACCTCCACCGCCGTGTCCACCACCACCATGTCCACCACCGTGTCCACCACCACCATGTCCACCACCATGTCCACCCCCACCGTGTCCACCACCTCCGTGTCCACCACCGCCATGTCCTCCGCCGCCATGTCCACCGCCACCGTGACCTCCTCCGCCGTGTCCACCACCGCCGTGTCCACCCCCACCATGTCCGCCACCACCATGACCACCACCTCCATGACCACCACCTCCATGTCCACCACCACCATGACCACCACCTCCGTGACCTCCACCTCCATGCCCACCACCTCCATGTCCTCCACCACCACCTCCATGACCGTATCCCGCAAGAATATCAAAGTCATCAAAATCAGCTAAGTCAACTGTTTCTGCTACAGCAAGATCAGGCGCATCTTTTAGTCTTTCGATTGTATCCTTTGCATTGCTTTCAACTTCTTGTTCGACGCTTCTCTTGTGAATTCTGAAGATATAATCATGTCCGTGACCACCATGTCCTCCACCGCCATGACCACCCCCACCATGTCCCCCCCCTCCATGACCTCCACCTCCATGGCCCCCACCACCATGACCACCACCACCATGACCACCACCCCCTCCATGGCCCCCACCATGCCCTCCACCGCCGTGACCGCCGCCACCACCACCTTTACCGCCTCCATATCCCCCATGTCCTCCACCACCATGTCCACCACCTCCATGACCACCGCCTCCATGTCCACCGCCACCATGTCCACCCCCGCCATGTCCACCACCCCCATGCCCACCGCCACCATGTCCCCCGCCACCATGTCCACCGCCACCATGTCCACCCCCACCATGTCCACCACCACCATGTCCACCACCTCCTTTACCGCCTCCACCGTGTCCACCGCCACCACCGTGTCCACCGCCCCCACCATGTCCACCACCACCGTGTCCACCCCCGCCGTGTCCGCCACCGCCATGTCCTCCTCCACCGTGTCCCCCACCGCCGTGTCCACCTCCACCACCTCCTTTACCGCTTCCACCATGTCCTCCGCCCCCACCATGTCCACCACCGCCGTGTCCTCCTCCGCCGTGTCCACCACCACCGTGTCCACCACCGCCGTGTCCACCCCCACCATGTCCGCCACCACCATGTCCACCACCACCATGTCCACCACCACCATGTCCACCACCACCACCATGACCATAAGGAGCTGATGTATCAAAATCATCGAAATCAGCAAAATCAAAAAAATCTGCGGTTTCAGCAACCGAGAGGTCTGATTTTAAGCTCTGATCATTTTGAGGTAAAATCTCTGACTCGGTGTTAACGCTGCGTTTTTGAATTCGGAATAAAAAATCATGGTGGCCCCCATGACCACCTCCACCACCATGACCGCCACCTCCATGACCACCGCCTCCATGGCCACCACCCCCATGTCCTCCACCTCCATGCCCACCGCCTCCATGTCCACCCCCTCCATGTCCACCTCCACCACCCCCTTTTCCACCTCCATAGCCTCCCCCACCATGTCCACCTCCACCATGTCCACCACCACCATGGCCGCCACCACCTCCTCCTTTTCCTCCACCACCACCACCATGTCCTCCACCTCCTCCATGTCCACCCCCACCATGTCCTCCCCCTCCTCCGTGTCCGCCACCACCATGTCCACCACCACCATGTCCCCCACCGCCGTGTCCACCTCCTCCACCTCCTTTTCCACCTCCGTGTCCCCCACCACCGTGTCCACCACCGCCGTGACCACCGCCGCCGTGTCCACCCCCACCGTGACCGCCACCGCCGTGTCCACCCCCACCGTGTCCACCACCACCGTGACCGCCACCGCCATGTCCACCACCACCATGCCCACCACCGCCGTGTCCGCCACCACCGTGTCCGCCACCACCGTGTCCGCCACCACCGTGTCCACCACCACCGTGTCCGCCACCACCATGTCCGCCACCACCGTGTCCGCCACCACCATGTCCGCCACCACCGTGTCCGCCACCACCATGTCCGCCACCACCGTGTCCCCCACCACCTCCATGTCCATATCCAGCCAATGTATCGAAATCAAAGTCATCAAAGCCATATGTTTCCAGAGTTGAGAGTTCTTTAGCATTGACCGTGTCCGTATCAATGCTCCTCTTGAATCTAAATGAATAATCGTGGCCATATCCATGTCCCCCACCTCCATGACCACCACCACCCCCTCCTTTTCCGCCACCATGTCCACCGCCGCCATGTCCCCCTCCACCACCATGTCCACCGCCACCATGTCCCCCACCATGTCCACCGCCGCCATGTCCGCCACCACCACCACCTTTACCACCTCCACCATGTCCACCACCTCCATGTCCTCCTCCACCACCATGTCCACCACCACCGCCATGTCCCCCACCACCATGCCCACCCCCACCATGTCCGCCCCCACCATGTCCACCCCCACCATGTCCGCCTCCACCATGTCCGCCCCCACCACCTCCTTTCCCCCCACCACCATGTCCACCACCGCCGCCATGTCCACCGCCACCTCCATGTCCCCCACCACCGTGTCCACCGCCACCATGACCACCACCACCTCCTTTTCCTCCTCCACCACCACCATGTCCACCGCCACCACCACCATGGCCACCACCACCATGGCCACCCCCACCATGACCGCCGCCACCACCATGGCCACCACCACCATGACCACCCCCACCGTGACCGCCGCCACCACCATGACCCCCACCTCCGTGACCTCCTCCACCATGACCACCTCCACCCCCGTGTCCCCCACCACCGTAATAATTGCCCGAAATATCGTATTCTAGTGCATCGAAAGAGGCCGAAGTTTCGAGATCTTTCGAGTCAAATTCAGCTGTTGATTCTGAATTCTCTGAAGCAACAGCTTCTGCATCTAGAGCACTATTATCTAACCTAAAACCAGGTGTCGTGTTGAAAACTGCCGCGAACAGCAAGGTTCCGAGCAAAAGCTCGGTAACCTTTCTCCAAGCCATCGTGTTTAACTATATCACTTCACAACACATCAACAACTAGTGATCACTGAACAGAACAGTTCTCTATCCACAACCGTTTGGTCGAATAAACAATACTCGAATGATACTTTCGCAGCAGCGCCCAGTGATTTTATACCCGTTGAAGAAATATCTTAATCGGGGAGAATGGTTTCGATTCGACGAGATTTTTCTGACATAAATCGGATCGATTTGCTGCGGGAAACTAGAACAATCAATTGTTGCAGTAAGAGAAGGCAGTCATGACAGGTGTTGATGACAGTTTGCATAATCAAAGCACGGTGAATTGCAGCAATGAGATTCGCGCGTCCGTCATGGTCTTTGGATCAAACAGCGTCAGAAAATTATATTCTAATGAGCCGTGAAAACCAGTGGTAAAGAGTCACATCACATCTAGATCAAATTTACGTTTACAAATGGATGTATTTGTTGAATCTGCTTCCTGCATTAGTGATTTTAAAATATCGCATTAGAAGAATTTTTTATTATCAAGTTCGTACTGCTGACCTCTTGAGAAGGATGAATAAAGATGGAGAATTAATTTACTCCATCAAGATGAAAAATTTCAAGTTCTTTGGGCATAAAATGTAGGAAGAATAATATAAGATCCTTCAATTGATACTGAAGAGGGAAATTGAGGGCTTTTGGTTTAAAAAACTACGGGAGTGGTTTTGTTTGGTACCACATATTTGTTCAACGTTGCTATCTCAAACATCAAGATAGCCATCATGATGGCCAACCTTAGAATAGGATAGGAACCTTTGAGAAGAAGCTGAAATAAATAGGGATTTCATTTTATGTACCGGAATGAGGTTAAAAACATGGGACGGTCATCGTGGAGAAGGACATGGTGGTCACGGTCATGATTATATCTTCAGAATTCACTAAAGAAGCGTTAAACAAGAAGCTGAAAGCAATGCAAAGGACGCAATTAAAATACATTTTATAAGAAATCTCATTAGCTTGAAGCACCTACTCGTATATTTGACTGAAATCTTTGACTTCTGCTATTATGTTAAAAAATACATATCATATTCTGTCCTTGACTGTCCACCATTCAGAAACCAGTTGATGCCTGCCATTCGATTCTCAACCTCGTTGAATGGCTTCAAACAGTGGCTTTAATTATGTTTTTCAATGATAAAATATGTTTGTTAATATATATTTTTTGAAGTTGTGTTTTCCAGACCATTTATAATATTTGCAAATACCTTTTTTAATAACTAATTTTAATTTATTTTGCTCTGAGTGTGTTTAACATTTTTTTCTTTTTGAAAATAACATAAGCACCTTTTATCTAACAATTGACACTATCATGTGTGCCTCATGTCTGATTGTTTGGAAGATACTGGTATTTGTTAATAAACTGGCTATTAGTATATTTTACAAAAAAAGTCCAAAACATAAAGCTGATCTATTAACCATCCAAGTCTCACTCATGGTTATGGGAAATGTAGGACAGGTAAAGATCCCGGATTCAATCCATGAATATGAAGTTTCTTAAGAGGGCGATGCAATTACATTTGAAGAACGAACCACAATGCAAATTACTCTCCAATGATTTTCTTGAAGAAGAACTGGAATTGTTGAGAATGCAATGTCAAACTATGGAAGGGCAGAACTATTACCATCATGAGGAAAATAATTTTAGTTAAGTCTATTGCCTTCGTAATATTTATGTACGGTGCAGAGGCATGTACTCTGAGAGTAAACGAGGGGATGTAGAATAGATGAATTTAAAATGGGAGTCCTGGAGAAGGATCGTACGAATTGCATGGACGGCAAAGTGAACTAATGTGTCCACTATTGAAAAATTAAGATGCATAGATAAATTGTCGACAATATACCTACAACGAGCTCTACGATTCTTTGAACGCATTGCTCGTGGCCATGGAGATAGTTTGAAGACGCTTGTGGTCATTGGAAGCGTAGAAGATCAACGCATGAAAAAGAAGAACCCCATTTCGTTTAACTGACTAAGTTAAGGTTGAACGGGAGAAATATACGCCAAATTCACATACTGTTTCTATTGTATACTATCCTTAACGGTTCCGCCGCCCCCTCTTATCTCGCCGAAAGATTTCAGCGTCTTTCCAATCACGGATTAGCGCTACGCTCAAACTGAGACTGTTTATTCGCCTTTCCAGTTCATCGCTTCTCTTTTTTTACGTCGTCCTTTACTGTCTATGCAGTGAGACTCTGGAATCAGTTACATACCAATATAAGACTCGTTCGGTCCTTGGCATGCTTTAATAAGCGACTGAAGAAACTCTTAATTTCTTGTCAGTAAAATAATGTGTTTCATTCCTGATTTTTTTTATCTTTCCCTTTCCTCTCTACCATCCCTTCCTTTTCCTTTGATTGATGATATCTCACTTTGTATGAAAAGGAATGTTCGGATGAGTGATTGCCCGTCTTTGTGGGGTTTGTGGACATATGCTCATGTATATGTCAATGAATTTTGTGGGGATGGAAAGTCATTTGAATTATTTATGTGACCATGTAACTTGCTTCATTTACATTTGTCTGGTTAGTTGGAAGATAATGCCACCTGGCAATAAGCCCGCCAGATTGTATTTGCAAAAAAAGTGTTAAATAAATAAATAAGTAAATAAGTTAGAGATGAAATAGGACTAGTCTTAAATACTGCTATTCGAACTGCGAAATGCAGGGATGGATGACGAGGAGTCGTTAGACGTTTTTATGGGAGTCATGGTGCTCAGTCATGAGCTACATAACAGGATGGATAATGGGAGTCATGATGCTCAGTCATGAGCTACATAACAGGATGGATAATGGGAGTCATGATGCTCAGTCATGAGCTACATAACAGGATGGATAATGAATCCTTTTATCTTGTTATAGTCGAGTTAAAGTAGTACAAATAGATTGATCAGCCTGGTCCACATATTTGGTTTTTTTTTTCATGGGTTTGTTATTAGTTTAATATAAGTTATAGAACAAATAATTTACTAGACTGGCAAATAGCTTTTTTTTAAATTGGCTCTTGCAACATTAAACTACAATAAATACAAGAATTTTAATACACAAATTAAAATGAACGAACGCGGACAATGAATGTCTTATCAAAATTGATGATTATATACGAGTATGAACACTTCACACGTATACTATACTACACCTAAATCCGTATTTGTTACTATCATATTTCAAAAGATCTACAAAGGTTTGTTTGTAGTTCGTCTTACCTTGGTAATTTTTCTGCGGTTTCCTTAACACATTTGTTTTTCTATGCAGATGCGGGAACTTTCTAACCTAATGGACGCAGTCACCTTTCTTTCCTTAAACTCAAGTTACATATGTTTATTTTGTAATATTTTTTATCTGTCATAATAGAGGGTTCAAATCTTAAGTATGAAAACCCTTGAGAAAAGTCAGCTCTATAAACGGCACTATATAAAGTGTATAAAAAAAACATAGAAAATTAAAGAATATCAAAATACAATGTCCGAAATCCATATTAACGCTGAAATACGGGGAACTTGATAATCATATAGAGTTAAATATATAGTTTTTTTCATAACTTTAAACTTATTTTCACATGTTGAACAGTGTCTTATTTAACTATTCAACACATTAAATCATCGTTTTTCAACCTGTGAGCTACAGGAAAATATTAGGAAGGCCACCGAAATTAAAAAAATATTTACGTGTAACATAGACAAGGAAAATAACACATTTGGTTGTAAAAACAAACAAATTTATTTAAAAAAGTTAGTCTATATCCCAAGTTATTGCCCGTCTCATTAATGAGACATTGTATTTGTGCAAGTATATTTGTGCGGCCACGTGCCCATGTTTCAACACAATATTAAGCATCTGGAAGGGGGTATTTTTTTTATCTTCAGAATGGTCGTAAGGGTAGAAACGTTGTAGAAAAAATCTCCCTGTATTCTGTGACCAAACATATTGTTCGTTGTCAGTTACCAGTCTTACCAATCTAGTCAAGTAGCTATGTCCTATATCAATAATTACAATATATTGTAATTTATTTTTATCAAACACTGTCTATTCCACTTTTTCGTGACGGTATAACCCTACCGGTTTCAAGGCTTTCCCCTTATCTTCAGGGGAGCGCAAACAAGAGTCTTGTTTGCGCTCCCCTGAAGATGAGATGAAAGCCTTGAAACTGGTAGGGTTATACCGTCACAAAAAAGTGGAATAAACAGTGTTTGATAAAAATAAATTACAATGTATTTAAACCTCCACAACGTTAATGCCTTAACACATTGACCGCCTTGTCAGTCACGGGTGACTGACACTGGAATACTCCAATGGGGCGGGGCTATGTCTGTCACCAGTGGCTGACATTGAGTACCTACTTTAACTTGCCATTCAGTGCTGTCAGTCACGAGTTCTGTGTTAAACGTTACTGGGATTGCTTGACGCGGCCCTTCCGCATGTTACCGCAACTTGGCCTCAGAGTTATTTTACGACAAAACTTGTTGGCAGAGAACGTGTTAACTATAAACAACAATAATTATATATTTTTTATAATTATTCTACAAGCTTTTGTAGTTTGTAACTTGATCTACTTAAGACATGACATCTTGAATAAACTCAGTTTGACTTGTATCTGTTATATGTTCGGTTGTACTTATGTGGTTTTCCACATTCGTAAAGGGATATTTTAGATATGCTAGTTGAATTGATTTAACCGTGTAATTTAAATAATAGGAGATCAATTACCAAATATAATTGTCCAAACTAATCTTATCGAATTAAAATAC
Organism: Odontocerum albicorne; assembly: GCA_949825065.1. Lineage (NCBI taxonomy): Eukaryota > Metazoa > Arthropoda > Insecta > Trichoptera > Odontoceridae > Odontocerum > Odontocerum albicorne. The sequence continues at coordinate 27,200,590 of OX463857.1, forward strand.
AATGGATTGTCAAAAAAATAATTGATCGATCTCATAAATGAGCTTGTAACGTGACTTTACATGGAAGAAGGGTATACACTGTTCTATCGGAGAATATTTGTCAAAGCAGAAACTAACTACGCTATTGTGCATTCAACCCAATTAATAAAGAGCAAAGAGGGAAAAATGTGTTCCAGATACAGAGAACCATGGCTTTAACTCGTGATGATCTAAAGATGCAATGTTATTCAATAGGTGGCCCTTGAGGAGAGTCTGCTTTTTTTTCTAATATAAAAATTATTCTTTTATGATTATTTTTATTGGTAATAATATGCTTTTTTTCCATCCGTAGGTTTCTGGTCCGATTCCCGACGGGGCCCGTAAAAAGACCCAGTCTGGTTGAAGAATTCGTCTCGTAACAACTGACACGTGCCAGATTCCATCTGAATATTGATGCCTCTTTTCGTGCGGGGTCGTATTATCCACACGTACAAAACAAATGTTTTACCAACTAGAGTCTAGTGCAAATAGCTCCGCGGGCGCACATGCACCCGTGGGCACGGAGTTTGAGAAATTCTTAACTAACATAAACCATGGAGGTCGTGTAGTTGTAACATTAAATGTAGAAAATATATTAAATTATATAAATCTTACTTTTCATACTCTATTTCCCTTGAACTTATTTCTTGTCAATTAATAGCTCCAGTTTATGAAGTTATCTATTCCATTTGAAGACCTTTTAACTTCTTTCCATATTTCTGACAATTTGGATGACAATTTAGAAGTACATGTTTGACAATTTGGATGTCATGTACTAAAACGTATTGCATTTTTTGACCACCTTCGTGATAAGATGTCTATCTTCCGACCAAAGATGTTGCGTTTTTGACTCGTGCTAGAACCTATCTTGTTTTTTTTTAAAGAGTTTGGCCTGGTTTGTTCTAAGGGAGTCAAAATCTCTTTAATATCTTTCTGAATGGTTGAATGAGATTACCACATGACGATTTGTCCGCAAGATTCTACTGTATACAATGAAAGTATAAAACAATATAACACGCACACCATTAACAAACTTTAAACTATTCTTATTTTTTCTCATAAGTTATACCTCTCATAAGTTATACCTATCTCATAAGTTATTCTCATAAGTTATACCTATGGTCTATTATTGATGACTTCTGGCTACCTTTCCATCTTTAAGAGGTCCCCTGGGGGACGACTGACATCATTAAAAATAACATTAAAATGAACAAAATGAGATTATTACCTGAAGACAACGCCGAGACAGGAGGTCGAAATACGTGTAGTGATGATACAGTGTAACGACAAGGTAATTTGTTTTTTAATATTTAAGGATGATATTTGTCAGTTAATTCCACGGCTACCAAGGAAAATTTGTGAAGTATCAATCAATGTTTGAAAGAAACCGGAATGAAAAAGGTTTGCATTAATTATAATAAATTTAAAATGATGGGTATATTTTGAATTAATTAGTATTTATTTTTTCTTACTTTAAATTTTCTACCTCTAACAATAAACTTTACAGCTGAAATATATTATATAGTATAGTTGTAGAGAAATATTTAATATAGTTGTAGAGAAATGCTTTGCTAATTATAATAGTTCTGCTGGTCTTAATATATTCCCGTACCTTTCGGGAGGTTTTTGGGTATTCATTTCAGAATTTGTTTTTGTACTGAATATTATGCGTGTAGATAAACCAGAGTTGCTACAAGGAGGAGTGCCAGCTATGTGATAAGGATAGTAATCACAAAATATTATTTATTCGATACTAAACAAAGTCTGTTCTTTCAACTACTTTGTTTACATTGTTCTTTTACTATTATCATTATTATTATAGGCAGGTATATGGAGATTACAAGCAATTTTGGCCGGTGTATGGAAATTAAAAGCAATATTGGCAGGTATATGGAGATTACAAGCAATATTGGCTGGTGTATGGAAATTACAAGCAATATTAGCAGGTATATGGAGATCACAAGCAATATTTGCAGGTATATGGAGATTATAAGCAATATTGGCAGGTATATGGAGATTACAAGCAATATTGGCAGATATATGGATATTACAAGCAATATTGGTAGCTACGTGAAGATTACAAGCAATATTAGCAGGTATATGGAAATTACAAGCAATATTGGCAGGTATATGGAGATTACAAGCAATATTTGCAGGTATATAGAGATTATAAGCAATATTGACAGGTATATTGAGATTATAAGCAATATTGGCAGGTATATGGAGATTACAAGCAATATTGGTAGCTACGTGAAGATTACAAGCTATATTAGCAGGTATATGGAGATTACAAGCAATATTGGCAGGTATATGGAGATTACAAGCAATATTGGCAGGTATATGGAGATTACAATCAATATTGTCAGGTATGTGAAGATTACAAGCAATATTGGCATGTATATGGAGATTTTAGGCAATATTGGTATGTATATGGAGATTACAAGCAATATTGGCAGGTGTATGGAAATTATAAAGAATATTGACAGGTATATGGAGATTACAACCAATAAAAAACCACACAATATTGCAGTTCCAATAAGTGAACGATATTTTGAAAGAAGGAAAAGTAAGCAGTTAAAAACATAGGAACTGTGTGAGGAGGTATATAGATGTGAAAAAAGGTAAATATGTGTGTATAGCTAGATAAATTTGGTGCGCTCTCCTCTCTGCCTACCGTAGCAGCGATAAGCCGTGATGATTTATGTATGTATTTCAGCAACCCCTCATTACCAACCGTTTAAAAGTCAATAGGCATGGGTTGGCTACATTTGTTGCATGCAGGAAAGTCGAGGTAGTAAAATTATCTTTGGGCCTGGGCTAGAAAGTAGACCACTATTCGGTGAACACAAGTTGTACTTCCTGGTCTATGTGTCCTAGAAAGAGTTGAAGAATAGGACAGCTATATAAAAAGCAATGGGTTGTCAAAGATGAAGAAGCAGTATCGAGGAGAGTCAAACACTCAAAGAGAATGGCCATCGGAGACAACTTCTTGTTATTTCAATTAAGTTAGATCTACGTAGTCTCTAATCATCAGGGCTGCTTCTCTTAAGATGTTTTAAGTATCCTTCTGTCTTTTGAAATTCCTGCTAGGGAAACACTATGTAATTTATTAAACTCCATTTATAAATTTTATTTTTCAAGTCCTTTGCACATAACAGGTTTGTTTAATTCGTACAATAAACAAATATAACAAAAGGTAAAATAAAACAAACAAAAAAACTGTATACACCGATTAAAAATTTTAAAATATTATAAATATACAATATATGTTTCACTAAAACATTAGGACAAAATAAAGCATGCTAAAAATAACTTTAAAAAAAAACTTATTTCAAGTATTGCACTAAACTTAATTTACCTTTCTTGAAGGAATTGTGAAACATTATATTAGAACACCACGGTTAAAAAAGATTTTATGAGGACCCACGTGGTTAAAACATATGATTACTCTACCTACCGACGTTTCGAAAGACAGGTTAGTTTGACTTTAGGTTGATACCCGTAGAATAATCGATGGGTGGATTGTCTCAGATAATTATTCGGAACTTACCATATATTATCCATCATTTTGCTTGTTTTCAAATTTTTAAGATTTTTATTTATTATCCACATAGAAAGAACTTCAGAGCATTCCAGTTAGATCTGGGTGTTTCTAATTAACGACTATTCTAATTTTCTTAACAAGTGCACAATCGCACTGTTAGGGAACCTAATTAGTTCTCAGAGGTAATGTAGATTTGGAGGAGGGTCAACTGTATGTGTATCGGACGTGTGCCGTCACCCGTGTGTGTGTGTATGTGATATGATGAAAAGGACATTGTGTGTAGATCTGTAAAATCAAACTTATATTTGTATGTTATAATATTTGTATATGTTCCTGTATTTGGGTAATCATTCTATATGTTTGCTATATTTGGATACGTTTGTATATGTAAATCTGCTATATAACTATGTAAAATATATGTTTGTTTGACTCCGATCGCATTCGCGACCGCACTGGAAATAAGTGACGTGTGAGGCGGTGCGATCGGAGTAGGTCGGGGCCCAGTCGGCGTAAGCAAGGCCCAAACCCCGAAAGTTGTTGTATTTTGCGGGCAATGGGCGCTTGTGACGGCCGACTGACCATCAATATAGAGGCCCCCCCGATTTGGAAAAATATAATTCTCAGTAATACCGATTTTACCGTGTTTTTACTTGAGACCCGCTACCCTACATCGACTGCCTGAGAGGAATCTCTCCCTGCTCTTCTTCTTATTCTTATGCTGGATCTTCGCTACGGAATTCGCTACCTCGATTCTCTGAGCGATACGCGGCAACCATCCACCTATCTACAGTCTTTGTACCTGTGCGGTACAGTATGTCCCTGTTAAAAAGTTGACTGATTGTTTTACATAATCTAGCAGCGGCACTGTTTAAGTTGATGAGAGTACATGTTGTATTCATATCAACTGATATGTAATGTCGCATGAAAAACTAATCATTTGATTACAACTTTGTGGGAATATCAAGGCATGAAATCCCAAAAGGATTCTTTATAAATCAACTTCGTATTGGAACGTTATTCGTTTGATACATTTATTATTTAATATGGTTTAGTCCTCTGGGATGTCATTAGTTAAAAAAAAAAAACATTATTTTAACTTCAAAATGATACTTTCAGTGAAAGTGCAAGACTTTTGACAAATGATGGAGAGAATTTTAAGATGAATTACATTTTTTTTTGCACTGTCGCGGTTAATTGGTAGTAAAAAAACGTCTATATGCAACAAGGTTTATTAAATATTGAAAAAAGATAAACCGATCTTGTACGTGAAAAAAATATAAAGCCTCGTTTATGGATATTTGATGATTAAAAAAAAAATAAACGTCATAACACCAGATTTATAATTAAAATAGTTTTTACGTGAAGGTGATTCATAAAAAAAAATTACACGAGAATGCAATTTTTTTTGAGATATAGAGATCCATTATCTAGGCAAAGGCTGTTACGAAGTCGTCTCAATAATTAATAATCACAAATTAAATATAAAATTTAAAAAAATCGCACTTGAAATGACATACGAATACCACGGATCCTGTACGTGAAAAAAATATAATGCCTCGTTTATGGATATTTTATGATTAAATTTAAAAAAAAAATAATCGTCATAATACCAGATTTATAATTGAAATAGTTTTTACGTGAAGGTGATTCATAGAAAAAATTAACACGACAATGCAATTTTTTTTTTTTTGAGATATAGTGATCCATTCTCTAGGCAAAGGCTGTTACGAAGTCGTCTCAATAATTAATAATCACAAATTAAATATAAAATTTAAAAAAAATCGCACTTGAAATGACATACGAATACCACGTATATGTATATTTCTTTATTAATTTGAATTGTTTTGTATAAATGAAAGGCATTCGCAATTGTGTAATATTTTTTTTAATTCTCTCTTTAACATAAAAAAGAAAAGTGCACATCTGATCATTCTTAGAATTTCATTTCACAGTTACGCTGAGAGAACTATAAATGATTACGTGTAAAATAAACTGTGATGTAATGGTATGCAAAGGAGTCTCTAATCGCCTGATCGACGAGAACGTTCATGGTTTGAAAGAAATTAGAATTTTTCGAAAATATATGATGAAGAAGAATTGGCATGCAAATAAGCACGCAAAATAATTTTGAAAAAATGTGAACGTTCTCTTCTTAATTTAAATACCTTATAAAGGATGATCTTTGCGGTTTAATTGGTAAGATACAAGGAATTTTTTTTTTTCAAATACACATTGGCATTTTTTTTTTTTATTAAACAAAGTAAATTATTGTACAAACATTTGTCAAGGCTATACCTATATACAAATTTATTACTTAACTAATCTTAATTATATGTTATAATTTATGGACTTACTTAATCTTATTTTCCTACATATCATTTTATTTTATTTATTCAATCTTAATATATGAGATCTTAGAAATAATAAACACCTACATACTACTTATAACTAGATAACAATTCTTACACTAATTATTTAGCAAAAACAAGTCCACTCGTTCAGGCTACTTGTATTCCATCACATTCACTCAGATCTTGGTCGTCCCAGCTAATACTGTAGGTGGACTAGTCAGGCAACAAATAATGCTTCGGGAGCTTGTGCTTATAACGGATGGGTAGGTCGGATTTACTCTCGTAAGCCCCCAGGGCAGCGACTAAGGGATTGCTGTGATTTTGTTGGCTTTTATAGAACTTCACGGTCCAAGCGAGGATGTGGTGTTGTAGGGTTTCTTCTTGCTGTTCGGCGTGGAGTCGGGTAAGGTTTGTTCTGGGATGGTTGTTTAAAGATATCTTGAATGCCTTGTTCTGCACTCTCTGGAGTTTCAGGTGGTCCGTGTTGCTCACACTACCCCAAACGGGTGCAGCATAGGTCAAGATAGGACGAATAAGGGTTTTATAGAGGAGGAACTTATTTTTGGGTGAGCTTTCTTTCACCCAAAAATAAGCTCCTCTTCTATAAAACCCTTATTCGTCCTATCTTGACCTATGCTGCACCCGTTTTGGGTAGTGTGAGCAACACGATACATGTAAGATACATGTATTTCAGCCTAGTGTTTGCGGGTTTATTTCTCATTGATACCAATAAAATCTTTTATAAGGGTTTCAGTATGTTTTTCACTTAAAGCGTGTTTAATAAATTTCTGGTTGGTTGGAAGAGATCGCCACATGGTCATAACTCCACTAGATTAGTTTATACCAAAAATGTAATATAATACATTTAGAATAAACTAAATGACTTTCTTCTACCCAGTTAGTTAACTCTTGGTTCAAGGGGCAAGGATCATTTTTTTTATTTTCAAAGTTTTGTGTAAAATTTGGTTAGGTACCTACAGTTCGGAAAATCTAGGATGAGTCCTGTGACAGCTCACAAATTAGCCCCAAAATAAATAGCAAGTTATTTAGGTAAATACAATATGTAATGTATTTACCTAAATAACTTGCTATTTATTAGAATTGAGGCTTATATTCAAGTTCATAAAATAATTAAAATTACTGAACATCGTTACAAGGTTGTATTGGGGCAAATTTGTGAGCTGTCACAGGACTCATCCTAGAATTTCCGAACCATAGTGACTTATCCCTATGGCAATCAGTTTATTTTAAGGTTTCTCGGGAATTGGAATCCCATGTATCTATTCATATTGTTAAGATCTTCTGAAGGGGAAAAGGGGAAAGCTGTTCAACCTTTCACGTGACCGTCAACAGTGAATTCACTAAAATATCCTTAAGTTTATTTCTCTGAATGAAATAAGTAGTGGTGGCGTACACTCTGTATTGCCAGCAATAAAAACCACCAAATTTACGTTTCTGTCGAATCTGTTGATATCGTTTGTATTATATGTAGAATATTCTACAAAATATAGTAAAATCATATTATTTATCTGTTTATTGACGTTAATCCAATGAACATTTCAAGAGGGTCATTTAATAAGAAAAAGAATCTCAAAATCTACAGTTTAATAAATTATATTTTCAAATGTTCTTACTAGCAAGTATATGCCATGACAGCCAACATTATACAACATTGATAATTCTTGACAAATGTAAGTATTTTATTTTCAACGGATTTTTATTTCACTATATAAATTTCTCCATAAATATTTTAATAACATTTAGCACTTACCTTACAATACTCGAATATTTATTCAACTTGAAATACTAAAACTGCTTACGAGTAAAATATCTTAGCCGCACGGTAACACACTGGACTTCCGTGCGAAAGATTGCCGATTCGAACCCTGCGCTGTACTATCTCCCTCGAATGATACAGGTATATTTTCCGCCTAGTATTCGAGGTATAAGAATACCTATGACTTCGGTGATATCTATTTAGCGAAATCTAGTGAAAAAAATGTTGGTGTGCTCCGATCGTCTCACTTCATTTGCTCCGTTAGATACAGTACAATGGTCTGACAGGTAAATTTGCTGGTGTGCAACGGATCACTCGCTTAAAAAACAAACTCCACGTCACAGTTTTACTTTCCAACTGAATTAACGTTGGAATGATGAGGGTATTCTCGACTACGAGGCCCAGCTACGACGAAATATAACATCTTTAGACTAAGATTGTTTTCTTTTTCATTATCTAATACAATAAACATGGACCTTGAAAGTCCAGGCAATGAACAGACTGGAAGCATTTGAAATGTGGTTGCATCGTCGAATGCTCAAAATTCCCTGGACAGACATGGTGACAAATACCGAAGTCCTGAGGCGAGCTAGAGCTGACAGGGAGTTGTTGTCCACTATAAAAGTTAGAAAGATTTCATATCTGGGTCACGTGCTGCGTGGAGAGAAGTACCACTTGCTCCAGCTTATATTGAGGGGGAAAATCGAGGGACACCGGGGGCCCGGAAGAAGACAGATGTCCTGGCTGCGGAATGTGAGGGAGTGGACCGGCATCCGGAGTGTAGAGGAGCTGTTCCGGGCGGCTCAGGACCGAGACGGATTCGCCGAAGTGATCGCCAACGTTGGGGGGACCCGACAGGGCACTTAGAAGAAGAAGAAGAATACAATAAAAATGGGTTTTTAATTATTACATATCGTTAATAATATAAATTTAAAATGTATTTTTTAATATAATATATTATAAATACTTAGGAATGTTTGATGTTTTATTTATTCAGGGTTCCAATAGAAGTCTCAAACGTCAATACAAGCCAAGCTACAGTAAATGTGTCTAATGAAAGATAGAATATAAGTCAGAGGTTGAATGATATGATGTAAGAGAAGCGCGAAAAGAGGAATGTAAGTTGAAGAGTTCAAAAAATGACTGAAGAGCAGTGTGAAACAATATCCGGGGCTGGGCCGCGGAGTAGCCAGAAGCGGATCCTCTAGTTGAGTAATTCAATTGAATGACAGATGTATGACTGTTGTATTATATTACAATTTCGTTGTATACAGTAAAATCTGGTGGGCTTATTACTACGTGGGAATCCCTTACAACCAACTAGAAAATTATTTAAAATTTCTTAAGGGAAAATCAGAATAGAACTATTTAAAAAAATATGGGAAACAACGGGAATCAAACGTCCAGTCCCTGGGTTTGGAAGATTCACGTCTCACGCCACCTAGAACAAGTAAACAAATACACACAATATATTGTATAACTACTTTCATTGTCCCATTATATCAATAGTTTTTTTTTCTTTAGATGTTTGCTGTTAGGAATATAACTTGGTAAAGCAATTAAAACTACAAGCCAATACCAACCATGCTATGGAAGTTTATCAAATCAACATAGTGTCATAGTTTGTGAAAACAATCATAATGGCATAAAACAATCATAATGGCATAAAACAATCATAATGGCATAGAAAACGGTGAAAACAATGCATTTAGATGCAATAGTGTTTATGATTACAAGGTCAAATCAATAATATCGCATTATAATTGACAGATTTGCGGTTGGAAATTTCGTTGTTATTTGCGGTTAAAATTTAGAAATAACTTTAAACGTAGTATTTTTTCCACGTTTGACCACTGTTCATCGTGAGCACAATTAGCAAAAAGGGTCAAAAAACGTACAAGTAAAAATGAAACTTACAAGAAATAACTGTTCAAGAAAAAGATTAATTTGTCACTAAAAAATCTGTGAGCTCATTTCTAGTTTTAACTATATTAGTATTTTTGTGGATAAAAGTAACGTGACAACCTACGTGGTCTAGTTGGTAAGACGCTTGTTTTTTTTACATGGAGGTTTTGGGTTCGATTTCCAATAGGTCGAATAAAATAAAACCAGCCGTATGTGGTAGTATTCTCAAGTTGTACGAAAGCGAGTTAAGTGCTTTTCCCAAAATCCTAAAATCCAATATATCGTTGGCACGTTTTTTGATATATTCGCATCAACAATTCGAATATATTAATTTATTGATCCTTCGTGGTGGTTCGGACGTATTGAAGAGTGTGTGGAGAGACAACATTGTGTTCGGCCCCATTCATCGAATATTCTGGCTTAGGAGCACTTATGTACGGAACTCGCGGTTCACCATCGTACGTTAAGAGGAAACAATACGTGTGCTCGACACTTTCAGCGCTTATAAATATTTTTATCAAACGAATTCTTTTACCAAACCGGGAACCTTTTTTTTATATTTTTTGCGGGAAGCTAACCTGTAACCTCCGGATGGAAGGAAATCATCTTACTAACTAGACCACAAAGGTTGAATATATTGCAGTGAACTTGCCGAATCAATTAATTATTTTTTATGTTCGATTATTTTTAATGATTTTATGAAATATTATAATTTAAATCCCATAGAGTACTTAAATAACGGTAATTCAATTGAATAAAGGATGACAAACCAAACAAATAAACAGTGCAAATGTGAGTGGTAGGCTTGATAGAGGAATACCAAGGAAAGTATGGTTGGATCAAGTCAAAATATATTTTGAAGAAGGAAAAAAGAAAGTCAGAGAAATCGTAGAGGTTGGATGAGAGAGGGTGTACGGATGTGGAAGAGGCTAAGGATGTGTGTCGAGTAAGGAAAGCCCTTTATGTCTGTTTTGTTAGACTTTCTTCATTTATTCGTTTTACATGACCAAATCATATCAACGTACTCTTATTTGTCTTAGTAAACACGTCAACCTTAAGTTCACATTATTTCGTATTCTGTCATACATTGTCACTTATGTATTCTTCTCATTGCCACTACATATATTATATTGTTCTCTAATACAATATTAATAACAATTTCATTGTTATTGCTAAAACTTGGTAAAACTATTGCTATGTGGAAATCTCTTACAACCAACCATGAGAATGTTACATAGACCTTAAGTGAAAATAAGATTAGATTTTAATTAAATATGGGTTCCAACGAGAATCATAGACAGGTGTTTTATCAACTGGTCCACCGTGGGCTTAACTACTTCTTCAAGTTAACATGACACTTGTTAATAATTTGTATTATAATTGAAACTTAAGTGCCCTTAAATTCACAAGTTAAACTAGTTTCATACCTGGCCTATAAATCAAGGAAATTTCTCTGCGATTCCTAAACAAACATTCCGCAGCTTAAATATTTCAAAGAGACTTGGGGGAGTCTTCAACAAGAACAACCAAATTTTACCTTGTAGTAAGTACCTTCTGAAGGTATTCTGCTTTCGATCAGATAATATTAAGTTAACACAAATTTATGACAACTTTTTATTTGGACAAATGAACATTTATAAAATTAATTTATCATCAACCGTACAATATAGGTACTTTACACTATTGTTTATGAACCAAGTAGTTTGTGTTTCAATTACAAAGAAAAAACAATTTATAACAGTTCAACAAAACCTGTTGAAAAGACACATCAACAAAACAAAACGTTTAAAATAATATTGGGTGTTAACAAAAGTTGTCTCCGTTTTTTTTTTAAATTGAAAATGAGCACCAATAGTAAAACGAAATGGTAAAGGTTATACGTCATTGGAAAGAAAATTTTCCGCTCTACAAGATATTGTGTAGACGACGAGAGTGAGCATTTTCGACACCTCCTTCTGTTCGTGTTCAATCGAGGGAATAAAGCTGCTCGCGATATTTGCGAAGTGTACGGTGAAGATGCTATGAATTAAAGGACAGCTCGTCGATGGTTTTTGCATTTCAAAGACGGTAATTTCAACCTGAAAGTCATGGAGCGTTCCGGACGACCAGTGGACTTCGATGACATAAGTTGTGTTTGATTCGCGTGATATACGGCTATACATACACATATTTAAATGAGTGTCAATGGATATTGAGTTTATGAGTATATGATGCAACGAGGTTTTGTATTAGGTGTTAACATAAGTTGTGTCAGTTTTATTTCAAATTTAAAAATGAGAACCAAAAGTAAAACAAAATGGTAAAGGTTATAAGTCATTCGTAAGAAAATTTTCTGCTCTATAAGATATTGTTTGCTTTTACGTTACATATATTATTTTATTTAATTACAAGCCTTCAAAATAGAATGTCAAGTAGACGAAAGTGAGCATTAATTATTGATTTATTTCGGTTTGCATACACGCTGGTCCAGGTTCCATTCCTGGTGGATTCACTTCAATACTGGTTTTACTCTTAGACCTTTTTAAACTAAACTTAACGTTTTAATATACCTTATATTCTGTTCTTCATAAATTCTTATTGCGTTATAAAGCATCGCATAAAATAGAGCTATGTAAACAAAACGCCTAACGTGGGCTACGCCAGATTAAAAATTTGCCGATTGCCATCGTAGCTTTGGGTTTGATCTGTATGTTTGACTATGTGCTAGCTGAATTGCAACAGATTGTACACAATTAACCAATACACGCACAAATCATCTGCACGATGACTAACAATCATACCTGATTACAAGGATTTTCTTTCATCACCATTAATTTGTTTAATTTTAATTAAATGTTTATGGTAATTTAATTACGCAATAATTAAAAGTCGTTATAAATATTCAGTTTATGTTATGTTATTTACAAATTAAAAATATTTTAACTTGCTTTTATATAATAATAACAAATAAGGGTTGAATAAACCATCTTATATTGATTGAATGATACGCCATATTACGAAGGATATTAAAGAGGGTGCTTTATCTGGCATGGTGTGTATTAATAACCAATTACTTTTATAGCCTGGATGCACTCTGAACCACCCACCGCAATAACTGACAATATAAACACCATGTGTTTGTTTAACGTCTGATAATGAAAGTGTTCTACTTTATTATATCCTCATCTTCAGTAAATAAAATGTATTTGAGGGGGAATAATACAAGTATGTATTATTTCTGGTGCCAATAACTCATGCCTTTTATATCGTCTTATTTTAAATTTTCATACATATAAACCATCACGCTGTTTCCCTGCTGGGGTAAGCAGTCAAGTAAGGGTCGTGGATTTGATTCCCATTAAAAGGTAGATTTAAAAAAAAAGATTCCATGATGGTTTTTAGTTTAAGCTTTTTAACAGTCTAGTTGGTTGGAAAAGATCGCCACACGGTAATAAACCTGCAAGGTCTGCGTTTAAAAGAATAAATTTTATTTTAAATAATTACACCACTGTCTTTTTTTTACATAACAAGCAGTGGTGTAACTTTAATCTTCAAAAATAATTTTCTTTATAAAAACTGTTTCTTAACATGTCGCAAGTAGTCATGATCCACGCAGACACCTTTTTAGATGTTTTTTCAACAATAGCTGCGAAAACCAACAATGATGAAATAAAGTTAGATATTTTTGCATTATTTGGGCCGCTGCAGTGAACCATGCAGCTATTTCGGCAATACTCGTTGCATTTGGACGTATAAATACAAAAAAGATCTAACAAATTAGATTTTTATTTAGTCCCTTGCTACAATCAAATGTGGAAAGATAATGAGACAGAGATAGACCACCAACCCGATGGACGGACTTATTCAGGAACGCAACAAGGTCTTAATGACTATATCACTCCGAGAGGTTTAATGTAGGGAGAAGAGGTAAATCATCATGGGCAGAGTTGGACAGACCGCAGAGATCATGATCCTCAGTCATGAGGAATCGACCAAAAGGAAGCAATCTAGGACGATTATCAGTTTTGCACTTTCAAACTATTGAACTTCAACAAAAACACACTCTTAATAGATCAAAGCCTTCGTGGCCAACTTGTTACGAAGTGTGACTTCCACTTCGGTGTTTCAGGTTTGATTCTCAATGATACCAGATTTTTTTGAAAAGAGTTCCTGTCTGGCAGAAGTGTTTGTTTGGTAACAATACTTGCACGTGCGCGACGTGTATTGTTTACTTGACGAACAATACTAGACGTGTTCGATTATTGTTGCCTCATTCATTGATGTATTGGTTATTTTATTTTTTTATTTAACACTTTTATTGCAAATACAATCTGGCGGGCTTATTGCCAGGCGGCAATCTCTTCCAACCAACCAGACAAAAGTAAATGAAGCCAGTTACGTGGTCGCATAAATCATTCAAATGACTATTCATCCCCACGAAATCTATAAACATATACTATACGTTAGCACATGCCCACGAACCCCACAAAGACGGACAATCACCCGAACATTATTTTTCATATAAAGTGAGATATCATCAATCAAAAGGAAAGGAAGGGATGGTAGAGAGTAAAGGAAAAGAAAAATCAGGATTGAAACACGTTATTTTATTGACTAGGAATTAAGAGTTTTTTCAGTCGCTTCTTAAAGCATGCCAAGGACGGAGCGAGTCTTATATTGCGTTGTAACTGATTCCAGAGTCTCACTGCATATGCAAATACGAACAACAATTTCCGTGTCAAGTTCAGTAGTTTTAAATCGCGAAGGCTCAATCAATGGGGTCAAAGATAATGTTTTCCAGCCACGCTTTAATATTTCTGAAGCACTAATTCCGAAAAAGTAAAGGATGTTGTTCAAGTCAAACTATCTATATAAATAAAAATGTAAATGTTCGTTAATAGAAAATCTCTAATATCCGAAAGTTCTTCACTGAATGCTTTGAAATTTTGACAGAAGGTTGCATTCTAATACGCGCCTTTTATATATACTTTTTTATATACAGTCGTATATAAAAAAATAAAATAAAACAGATGATATAATGGGAGCGCCCTCTGCAGCAACACACGCAAACTAAACATTTCTCGTTGACAGGTGTGTGTGACATAGCATTTTCGACGTTTCGGATTCTTGAGGATATTTCAGGCAAACATTACCTGTAATTCCTCGATCGACACCGGCGGACGAAATAAATGCTTGCGTAAAATACTCTACTTTGTGGCGACACGTTATTTTTTTTGTTTTTTCTTTGATTTTTAGTTCATGTTTTTTCCTTTTTTAATGTTTCGCAATTTTATATGTTTTTGTTTCTTCTTTTCTTTCTTCTTTTTTAGTGCAATCAATCTGCTTTAGTTCATCAAAATAATTCCTCGCAGAAGATCAAACTTAGGTCGTCGTACTCGCGGAGCGGAAGCAGTGCGACGAGGATGTACGGTTGCGAGCACGCTGATCGCGTTCTGCAGCTTCAGATCTGCTTCGTTCTCAACAGAATGAACGTGACAGGCTGAGAGTGGCTGAAAGACGTCAAAAATATTGTATACCTACAAGCATTGTGAAATTAAACATATTAAAAACGTGTGAATTCTCTTTTCTTTCTTTTCCATTTGACCAGTAGCTAGTAATATATAAAATCGGATATACTTACGTCCATTTGTAACATTAGGTGTTGTTATAGTTATGGTTTTATAGTTATTATTCAATCAATAATATCAATTTAAAACCAATCGAACTTTGTTATTCAAACACTATTTAACAGCTATCACTTCTTGATATGATTGGTAGACAAAATAACAATGGCAAATAATGCATTCATTAATAAGAGATAACTTCACTGATAAACACAACAATACAAATATCAAAACGTGAAAGCAGTTTCTAATAAGTGAGAAGGTTTGATTATTCTTACATTTATAATTTAATCACTCAATTATAAGATTTACACATCACTCTCACTCAATTTATATTATTACTATGTAAATTAATGAAATTGGTTGTTAAAAGTTTATATCGAGTTTTTTGTCAGTAAGTATGTACTTAATTCTGAGTTTCGTTACATTCAAATTCCACATACTTTAAGTTTCTAGTTTAATTGATGTATTTATTAAACACTTGCGAGTTTATTGCCAGGCGGCAATCTCTTCCAACTAACTAGTCAAACGTAAATAAAGGAAATTATATGATCGCAAAAATATTCATCTGAATTTTTCAGCCATCTGGATCAATCACATTTTGTGAAGGGAACTTTCCGAAGGTAACTCCACTTAGCCTTACATCGGTTTATCTTCGGACCGGTTGGTTACTCCGATCTAGTAACGTCAAACGATAGTTTTGTTGCATTTTAAATTTTATGTGAAAGTACTGGCAACTTGCTGGGCTGTGACGGACTCCCAGCCTTAAACCCTTTTATTAGAAAAACAATACTGCGCTTCGAGTCATTTTGCTTCTCTCATGATGTCGGACCTTAAGTCTGTCATCACTACTATTATTTTCACACTCACTGGTTTCACTATCGAAGGAGTCCCTTTGGGAAACTCCTTCGTCTTCACACAGCATCGCGCTCATAAAAAATAAAATAAAGAAAATTTCAATCTTCTACTATAGTGTAGATCGCGCTGGATGGGGGTTTATTTGTCCTCTATAACAGCATGGGTGGTGGTAGAATCGAACTGAAATTATTATTTATCTTCATGAACAACATACTCATAGTAAAAGTAAAAATGAGATATAATCAAAGTGAAAGAAAGGGATGCTGGAGAGGAAAAGTAATTAGAAATGAAACACTTTATATTACTGCCTAGAAATTAAGAGTTTTTTAGTCGCTTCTTAAAGGATGCCAAGAACGGAGTGAGACGTACATTGGTATGTAACTGGTTTTAAATTCTTACTGAATGAACAGTCAAGGACGACGTAAATAAAGAAGAATGGTTAAGTGGGAAGGCCAATAAACAATCTTTGTTTGTGCGTGGCGTTAGTCCATGATCAGAAAGACACCTTCATTCTGAAAACCGATTTAACTCGACCTTTTTTTTTAAATAACCTTAAAATGTAAGTTTTTGATTGATTTTGCAAAACAAAATTTTGATTAAAAGTTTTATAATTATTACGGATCAAAATAACAAGATAGCTACAAATGATCAGCTGATGCTTAAAGGAAGAAACGATAGCGTCAATTATAACGAGAAAGAGACACTTTAGAGAAGCAGCAACATGACGACAGCATGAGGCAGTACACATTTATTACCAGTGAATTAATAAAAACTAGCGTTCAAGGGCAAGAGATTAACCTACAAAGACACTCAATAAAATACACGTGTGCAAGATTTAAGGGTACCGGAACCAGGTATATTAGAAGATTGGAGGGTGCGAAGAATCAATTGGCTTAGAGCCTCTAGTACCTTTAGGGGATATTCTACTCGAAAAAATTTAAAATATCGGTTTTTGCATATTTTTAAAGTTTAGACCTTTAGGAATATGTTCTCAAAAGGAAAATTTAAAGTTTTCAATATTTATGAAGTTACAGCTGTAAATAAGGCAGGAATTACGCCGCACCGGAATGACTCGGACAATAATCTCAAAACTTTAAACGCGTTTTTCTCGAAACTACTTTTTTCAACCTGGTCGACATAAAATCTCAAGTTATATTCAACCGATTGCTTTTGAATTTGATACGACACTTAAATAAATATTTTTCTATCGTTCCTACCTTGAAAAAACTCAAACTTTTTTTTTACATTTTTTTATTGAATAAAAGAAAATAATTGAAAAAAGTGTAAAAAAAAATTATTTTCTCTTTATTTTTCTTGTAAATTCTCAAATCATCAAAAAATTTCTTGTACATTCTCAAATCATCAATAAACAAATTGCAAAAAATGTATAGGAATTTTTTTTTTTTGTTTTTTTTATATAGTCTGCCCCCTTAAGAAGGTAACTCAAAAGAACACGTGACAGAGTTGGCGCAAAATAGAGCCAGGTGACAAGGCTTTGTACAAGCAATGCGCCCCTGATCCTTCCGGGATAGGAATGAAGAAGAGAATCATTTTTACTTAAAATCAATTGAAATCTTCAGACCGACTTATACACGTAGCGTTATGTATTGTCGAAAATAAGGGTTTGAGGTAATAATAATAAAATAACAACTTGTTCTCCTCAAGGGTGCTCAAAATCGGGACTCGTGCCCAACATTATTAACAAAGGTTGAACCGACTCCTTTATAAATCGAACCCGGAATGCCAGTACACTCATTAGTAAGTACGTTTATCAGTAGACTACATATTTTATTACGGTTATTAGTAGACTACACTTTCCTCGTAAACATTGTAACCTGAGGAGTTTATTGCTATGTGGAAATATTTTCCAACTAACTAGAAAGATGTTCAAGAGAAATCAAGAGAAAACCAGTCTGGTTTTTATTTTGATTTATTACTCATTAGAATCGAACCCGCAACCCCCGATAAAGGCTAGAAGTATGAAAAAATAAGAGCATGTATGAATGTGTACGGAGCGACAACTGTGTGAATATATTTTTTTGCAATATCCATTATGGATTTAAACTGTTATACGTATACATATATGACTTAGGCTGGTTGGGTGTAAAATAGTGCTATAAAGCAAGAGCCTGCCAGATATACCATGTATAATACATATATAACAGATATACCATGCTTCGAAACAAGAAGGCAAGAACCCATTGCGATATTCCTACTAAAGGTTTTTCAAGATTGCTTTAACTGTTCCGCGTTTCTAGAAGCACTAAGTTTATATATGCCTAATAAATATAGCCGTGCAATGAATCATCCTCTGTTCTACGTACCAACGTACGGGACGAATATCATGGCTAAACACTCGTCACGCGTGGTACAGAGATATTGAACTAACTGAATGACATTGTGGATATATTCTCGGTACCGCCTAGCAGTATGAGTAGAATCCTGGATGATATTCTTCCTAATGAATAAGCTAACTCTAGAAGCAGACCCTCTTTGTGTAACAGGAGAAATCCATGCAAAGTGGATAAATATTAAAATAACTATTTATTTATATCTCTTTAAACCAACAAGATAAAAATTAATTAAGGAAGTTTCATGGTCGCAAAAATAGTCAGATGATTAAACAACACAATTTATGAACAGTATGCATAGTTAAAATACAATTGAGATATCTATTATCAATCAAAATAAAAGTAAGGGATGGTGGAAAAGACTGAAACATCAGGAATGAAACACGTTATACTACTTTATTATTATTATTATTATTACACATGACAAGAAATATACACAATTTGAGAAAAAACAACAGGTAATTTGATTTGGACGTATAATTTTAATGGATCTGGGTTTGTTGCCTTTCATTTGTCGTATCCCCAGTAAACTAGGCTTTTGCCTGTATCTCACTGAGGATATTTAGCATGAAAAAATAAATCGATACTTCTTTCCGATTTTCCTACTGACTTGAAATTGATTACACAAGCGACTGTTAAAAATTTGCTGATTTTAATTTGAATTTATTTATTATCAAACAAAAGTTTTACTACATCTGAATATAATTGCGTTGTATAGATTTTTAAAATACATCACCAATAATGTTCACAGTTCTTGTGTCTTGTGAGGTAGGTACTCATATTGTGATTATTTCTATAACTAGCTAAAGTCGGGGTTTGATCTCATAATAAGCTGAAGTTGATATTTCTATAACTAAGTTAAGTCGGGAAACTCGTTCAAAATTTTCAAGTTTAACAGAAAAAAGGAGTTAAACAAAACTTAACTTTTGTGTAAACAGATCTGATTTCTGAAAACCATAGAAGTTTTCAGAGTTGTTATGTTTTACATATAATACAGACAAGTAGAACTCTGGATCATGTTTATTAAATATTCAGATAAATAATTTTAAACTTTATAACATGTTAACCTTTATTTCCTTGTTCTGTGTAACGTTAAAACTTTTATTAAAAGAATTGTTAAATTTAGAGGATGTTTTAAAGACCGACCCTTCCCTTGCATGAATTATTTTTTCATAATCAAATGTAATTTTAAAGCGACAATGTTTCAGTATGTTTGGTGTTTACTAAATATAATTCTGCACAGTCAAGTGCAATTTTGTATAGATGTATATAATTTATTTTTCTATTTGTCGTTGAAGAAAAAGGAATCACAAATTAGGGGCAAATTTTAGGAGAATATATATATAGACTTTGCTTCACTCGTCTATACTTATCTAATTTTGACTAATGACATTTATAGTTTTACATTAATGACTAATAACATTAAATAATTATTAAATTCTAAGTATTATTATATTTATCATTTAATTTACTGCCATACAAAATATACTTGAACTGTTGCGAAGGCACTTGAAATAAAATTTGTTTTTGTTATTTGTTTTATCAAACACTGATTATGTTATTTGTTTTTGTTATTTGTTTTATCAACCACCTTATGAAACGGTATAACCCTGCCAGTTTCAAGGCTTTCACCTCATCATAAGTGGAGCACAAACACGTCTTGTTTGTGCTCCCCAATGATTAGGTGAACACCTTGAAACTGGTAGGATTATACCGTTACTAAAAGTGGAATAAACAGTGTTTGATAAAACAAATCATGATATATTTAAACCTCCACGATGTTAATACCTTAAATATAAATAAAGTATATCATTTGTAAGTTTTTTTAAACTTTATTCACCTGAAATGTTTCGTTTAATTTCAAAATCTTGATTTTATTGTATTGTTTTGTATGACACATTTGTTGCAAGCTACAAAGTCTGAATGGTTGACATGCGGAAAACCTTTCCAATCAAGCAGAAAGAGGTCATAAGTGAAAACGTGAATAAAATATTAAAATAAAAATTGGATACCAACGGGAATCGATCCTGCAGCCCCCGGGCTGGAACACACGCTTTTTATCAACTAGGCAACCGAGGTTTTCAGTTAAAATGTGGTTTGAATAATTTTTACATAACTTATTCATTTTTTATCTTACAATTTCAATGGATGACTCTGGCGCAATTCAAAAATGGACAAATCCGCTGTTCAACAATGCAAATAGGTTTTTATTTTGCAAAAAATATGAATTATGCCAGTTTTTGTGAACGACAAACCAAAGTTTTTAAATAAAAGGTTTTATATTTATAACATTGTTTTTATATGGTTATTTCCGACACGACATGTCAAACATAAGCCATTTCCTGTCTTATTGTCAATTTTTTTTCATGTTTCGTTATTTAGCTATTTAAAATTATATTTTATTTACTATACTTAAACTGAAATAATAAAATTCAAAATTGACAGTTGAATTGCGTATTATTTTGTTTTCATATTACGTATTATTAAATAAATTCATGTTTTTTGTTTATTTTTTAATTTTATTTATTTTACACATGCCAAGAAATATTAGGTGTCAACATAAGTTGTGTCCATTTTTTTTTAAATAAAAAATGAGTACCAAAAGTAAAACAAAATGGTAAAGGTTATGCGTCATTCAAAAGAAAATTTTCTGCTCTACAAGATAATGTGTTTGCTTTTACGTTATAAACATTATTTTATTTGATTACAAGCATTCAAAATGCAATGTCAAGTAGACGAAAGTGAGCATTTTCGACACCTCCTTCTGTTCGTGTTCAATCGAGGGAATAAAGCTGCCAAAGTTGCTCGCGATATTTGCGAAGTGTACGGTGAAGATACTATGAATGAAAGGACAGCTCGTTGATGGCTTTTGCGTTTCAAAGACGGTAATTTCGACCTGAAAGATATGGAGCGTTCCAGACGACCAGTGGACTTTGATGAGGACCGCTCAATTGTAGAACGTTGATTTTTGTTGTTTTTACTCAAAACATGTGGAACCCAAGCGCCGAACTTCTGGACTTTTCCCATTGATTTAAGATGGTGGTATACAGTCAAGTGACTATAATTCATCTGCTCAGCCAATTCTACGGTGGTTTGAAGGGGATCTTCATGAATAATATGGTTTAAGCGGTCCTCATCGAAGTCCACTGGTCGTCCGGAACGCTTCATGTCTTTCAGGTCGAAATTACCATCTTTCATCGACGAGCTGTCCTTTTATTCAAAGCATCTTCACAGTACACTTTGCAAATATCATGAGCAGCTTTGGCAGCTTTATTCTCTCGATTGAACACGAACAGAAGGAGGTGTCAAAAATGCTCACTTTCGTCTACTTGACATTCCATTTTGAAAGTTTTGTAATCAAATAAAATAATATATGTAACGTAACAGCAAACACAATTTCTTGTAGAGCAGAAAATTTCTTTTAAATGACGTATAACCTTTACCATTTTGTTTTACTTTTGGTGCTCATTTTTAATTTGGAAAAAAACGGACACAACTTATGTTAACACCCAATATATATAATTTGCGAAAAAACAACAGGTAATTTAATTCGGACACAATATTTTAATGGATCTGGGTTTGTTGCCTTTCATTTGTCGTGTTTGATAATCATAGTCCCTATCATACCTTGTCTATTGATGCCCTCAATGGATAAGTTGATAAGACGCCTATCTTTCAATCTTAAAGTTTCCGGTTCGATTCGTTAGACGTAAATTATTTCGAGGACATTACAAGATTTTAACAAATGTCAGTAAACTAGGCTTCTGCCTGTATCTCATTGTATTGTACTTTTGTTTTATACAAAACCACACTAAAGATCAATTTCCATGTGGTAATTTCTTACAACCAAACAATGTTATAGAAACTGTTAATAAAAACCAGATAGGAATCATTAAAAAAAAAATCAGGTTCCAATGGAAATCGAATCCATAACCCTCTTGTTGGGATACAGACATCTTATTAACTAGGTCACGAATATTGACATTTATAAAAATCTTGTAATGCCCTAGGTATAATTTACGTCTAACGTGTACGAGTATAATCTTTTTTTTTTGGAACTTTAGGGAATCGAACCGGAAACTTTTAGATTGAAAGATAGGCATCTTATCAACTAATCCATTGACGTCATCGATAGAGACAAGGTATGATGGGGACTATGATTATCAAAAACAAAAGTATTTAAAATAAATTAAAAATATTGGTAAGACCACATTTAAAAAGGATAAACAGGTGTTTACGTGAGTTGCAAAATAAAAATTGCATAATTATCTCTGGTCAATGAACCATTTTATTTGTCCGACTGAAATATTGTTGCAAGAAACACTTGTTTTAATCGCATTTCGTCACCAAATCTAGACATATTACAAGAAAAACCTTTTTTCAATCATTAATAACTGTACACCACGCTCCATTGACTCGCTTTGCATATAATACGTTAAATTTTATTTCATTTGTGCATAATAAGTAATGTAACATTTCAAAATGCAACGTAAACAGATCCACAACAGTATTTTAAGTATCAACTTTGACTTGACAGAAAATAATAACATTAAGCTTTTTGCTGTAGAGATGCGTGCACCAAGGTAATTTTGTGGAGTGTCAATGTAGGAAAGATAACAGAAGAAAGATATGCTGTTTTTATAAAATTTGAAACATGCTTTTTTTTTTATTAAACAAAGTAAAATATTGTACAAACACTTGTCAAGGCTATACTTATATACAAATTTATTACTTAACTAATCTTAATTATATGTTATCATTTATG
The DNA here is from genome assembly GCA_949825065.1 of Odontocerum albicorne. Taxonomy (NCBI): domain Eukaryota; kingdom Metazoa; phylum Arthropoda; class Insecta; order Trichoptera; family Odontoceridae; genus Odontocerum; species Odontocerum albicorne. The sequence continues at coordinate 27,223,762 of OX463857.1, forward strand.
AACTTACTTAATCTTATTTTCCTACATATCATTTTATTTTATTTATTTCAATCTTAATATATGATTTCTTAGAAATAATTAACACCTACATAGTACTTATAACTAGATAACAATTCTTACACTAATTATTTAGCAAACACAAGTCCACTCGTCCAGGCTACTTGTATTCCATCACATTCACTCAGACCTTGGTCGTCCCAGCTAATACTGTAGGTGGACTAGTCAGGCAGCAGATAATGCTTCGGGAGTTTGTGCTTATAACGGAAGGGTAGGTCGGATTAACTCTCGTAAGCCCCCAGGGCAGCGACTAAGAGGTTGCTGGGATTTTGTTGGCTTTTATAGAACTTCACGGTCCAAGCGAGGATGTGATGTTGTAGGGTTTCTTCTCGCTGTTCGGCGTGAAGTCAGGTAAGGTTTGTTCTGGGATGGGTGTTGAAAGATATCTTGAATGCCTTGTTCTGCACTCTCTGGAGTTTCAGGTGATCCGTGTTGCTCATACTACCCCAAACGGGTTTATCATAGGTCAAGATAGGACGAATAAGGGTTGTATAGAGGAGGAGGAGATTTGAAACATGCGCAATTGACGTTCATACATCGTGAGTATATATAATAAAATTGGCGTCATTTATTTTATCAACCAAATTTCAGTTTCAACAACTACTATAATGAACGAGTAAATAATTATTACCGTATAATAAATTAAATAAAACAGATAAATTTCATCTTTAAAATAGAAATATTATATAGATAAAAATATACAGTATGGTACAGATTTAACGTTACGCTTTCCTACAAAATTGAATTGCCCCGTTTTCAGTATAAACTTTTAATATCTCCTGACTCATGTTTAAACTAGCAACAATAAGTGTTTCAATTGGCAACACCATGAACTATTTATTATTGATTTACACGCCGTATCGCTGATTTGAATGCCTGGTATGCGTAGATGACTTAAAAATGTTTCATTTTGAATGGTTCTTCTTCTTCCCAGTGTTATGTCAGGTTCCCCCCAACGTTGAATATCACCTGAGAGTAGGTATATTTGTCCCCGGCAGCCCGAAAAAGATCCCCAATGTTTCTTACACCAGTCCAATCACGTATATTGTGAAGCCAGGAGATTTGACTCCTGCCATCCCCTCTTCGACTCTCTATTTTCCCTTGGCTGATCAGGTGCAGTACATGAGCCAAATAGGACACCTTTCGGATTTTAATATTAGTCAGCAACTCTCTATCAACTTTGGCTCTTTGAAGAACCTTTGTGCTGCTGACCATATCCATCCTGGGTATCCGTGGCATTCTCCGGTGCATCCACATTTCGAATGCTTCCAGTCGGTTCATACTACCAACTTTGAGCGTCCATGATTCCACTCCATGCAATAACACTGAAAAAACGCAGTATTTGACTATCCGTTGTCGAAGTTTAGAGTTTAGATTATCATGGCAGAATACGCTTTTCATTTTATTATTTGAATGGTTTTCATTTTTTAAACAATGTTTTAGAATAGTAAAACTTAACAATTTTATTTTATTTTGTGTTGAATCGTGATGCACAACCCAAGCTTATTCTGTTGAAAATATCAAAATTTGTTTCAGCTTTTGCAATAAAAAAAACTGCAAACAAATTTATTCATGTAACGCATTAATCTGTGCAGAAGCTGAGGAAACGGAGTCATCTCATATTTCTTCATCATTTTCTCAATACTGAGCGTTGTGGTCCTCTGTTACGTCTCGAACTCGGCACATCATATTTCTCCATCCCTCCCGGTACTGAGACATGTTGAATGCATCGCTTAAAGAGGTGATCATGTTTGATCATGTTTGCTCCTTAATTTAATCTGTTCATCTTATGAGACACCTTCTCCCTCATTGCCTTCCCTTAACTATCCCTGGTTTATATACCAATAATAACAACTATAAATAGGTGTAGGATTGGTGCCCTTTGAAAAAGATAAATTTTATTAGACGATGTTTTTAAAATACTTAAACATAACGATTATATTTTATGTCATAATGAATCGTGGTAATACGTGTATTATGTAAAATTACCTATACTTATTAATGAATTTGACGTTTGTTTTCATGCGAAGTCTCAACTATTGTCAAATTAACAATATAATAGGGTTTACTGAATTCTACACGAAGCCAGAATGTCAGATTCTCGATGGACATCCAAAATAATCTAATAGTACCCATGAGGCATAAATGAAGTCAGAAAGCCTGGCAGTATCACATGGCAACAACAAGCAAAAAAAGAATGATTTGAGGTCAATTTGGGGAGACCTTCATCCAGCAGTGGATCGACCCAGGTTGACAATGATGATGATGACTAAATACTTTAGCTAACGACATTGATGAAAACCTTTTATCTGAGTAAATGAAAAAGGGTGTATACCGAAAGCAGAGCTACTCGAGGAATTGACATGGATTTTCTTCGGATTCAAAGTCATTTGAGTGATGAAAAATAGCTTCTTAATAATTCTCCAGTCTGCTTTCTGTATCTAACTTTCGATTTCGTCTAGTCGAAGTAATGAAGCCATATAGGATAAGAGAAAAATAGGAAAATATTAGCCAAAAAATTATGCAATAACGCATAAAATCGAATAAAAACATGGTTAATAAGAATTATGTGTACCTTTGATGCATAGTTTTATCATTATAATGATAAACAAACAATTTGAATTAATTTCGCATGGTCTAAATCGCGAAAAACTTAAATATCCTATTAAAACATTTCTCTCTTGCCGTTGCTAACTAATGTATTGTATTTTTTAAGACAACGGTGTTATAACAACGCAATTAAAAACTGGCGTGGATCAATTTGAGGGTAGATAGAGGGTGGAAGCGCTTGTGACAGTGCAACGTGCCTATTACATAGAATCAAGGTCGTAATTAATTGAATTAATTATAATTTTAAGCATCCGGGGTTGACTCGTTTCATAAAAAACAACCTTAAAATGTAATTTGTTTATTTTTCGTATTACTGACTTATTATTAGGTATCAAAATGATAAGAAGGGTGTTGTTAAGATTTGTAGATGCTGAAATTAAGAGACGATCGCGTCTATTACAACAAGCAAGCGAGACTCTGGAGAAGCAGCAATACGATCGTGTCTATTACAAGCAAGCGAGACTCTGGAAAAGCAGCAATACGATCGCGTCTATTACAACAAGCAAGCGAGACTCTGGAGAAGCAGCAATACCATCGCGTCTATTACAAGCAATCGAAACCCTGGAAAAGCAACAATACGATAGCGTCTATCACAACAAGCAAGCAAGACTCTGGAGAAGCAGCAATACGTAACGTCTATCACAACAAGTAAGCAAGACTCTGGAGAAGCAGCAATACGATCGCGTCTATCACAACAAGCAAGCAAGACTCTGGAGAAGCAGCAATACGTAACGTCTATCACAACAAGTAAGCAAAGACTCTGGAGAAGCAGCAATACGTAACGTCTATCACAACAAGTAAGCAAGACTCTGGAGAAGCAGCAATACGATCGCGTCTATCACAACAAGCAAGCAAGACTCTGGAGAAGCAGCAATACGTAACGTCTATCACAACAAGTAAGCAAGACTCTGGAGAAGCAGCAATACGATCGCGTCTATCACAACAAGCAAGCAAGACTCTGGAGAAGCAGCAATACGTAACGTCTATCACAACAAGTAAGCAAGACTCTGGAGAAGCAGCAATACGATCGCGTCTATCACAACAAGCAAGCGAGACTCTGGAGTAGCAGCAACACGACGACAATATGAAGCAGCACAAAGCCTAGCACAGCGTCATCTTGAAAAAAAGTTTGACTTTCGTCATTATTAACGAATCACTACTAGTTTTAAAATATGTTGATTATAATTAGGTACAAAAGTAGTGTCTTTTGAATTGCCCCCATTTTTAAAGCGATGTTTTTTAAATATCTTAATTCTAATTTATTTTACGACCAATTCTGATAATAGTATTCAAGCTTATTTCTATATCTATTAAAATATTTAAAAAATGTGAGGCAGCCCATTAAGGGAAAATTACGTATTGAAAATCGTTCATAAATCGAATGAGATCTTTTTCCGACAGTTTTTGAGAAAATAACATTGAGATTCAAGAATAACGAGACCATATAGATTGGGCATCAGTATGGACATTGTATGACCTTCTGTATAACATTGACTTTTTACAAAGTAAAATAAACATGTAGTTCTTGCCAGGAGAAATTTAATGAATTAAATATATTTGATTTATTATTGTAAAGGTTTCGTTTTACCTTTTTATTCGTATGCTCACGTGTGAATATTGATTTTTAATTGTTATTATTTTTATTTTTAAAAGATCATTCGACTGCTTAAATAAATAAAAAGTTTAACAAGTGTTGCATAATGATTGATTCCAAAGATTATTTCTTTATTTTCAAGTCCCTCAATGAGATGTATCCATTGTATCTTTCGAATCTGTGTCTGAGAAATATTCCTTCGGGAAAGAGTAATTTACTTTGAGTATAGATTTAATCTTCATCGAATATATTGATTTTTCCAAATCAATACAATATGAGAGGTATTATAACAGGGCTTTTGCTGTATCTTGTCCTGTGACGTGGAATAGTCAGCCTCTAAGAGTTAGAGATAAGGGTGGCGTGTGCAGCTTTAAAAAACACTTGAGAACAACCCTTTTGGGAGGTTTCATCAAAATGTATGATTGAATGCATTAACTATGTACCTAAAGCCAAACGTATTACTGCCAAACGTTTATATCTACAAAGTGTTACTATCATGTATCGTAAGATCTACAAAGTGTTACTATCATGTATCGTAAGATCTACAAAGTGTTACTATCATGTATCGTAAGATCTACAAAGTGTTACTATCATGTATCGTAAGATTTACAAAATGTTACTATCATGTATCGAAAGATCTACAAAGTGTTAATATCATGTATCGGAAAATCTACTAAGGTTCCTTTGTAGTCCGTCTTCCTTGGTAAGTTTCGGTGAATTTCTTACCAAATATGTTTTTCTAAATAAATGGCGATGCCAGGCAGTCAATCTAATGGTCATAGCCCCTTTTGTATCCTTATATTCAACTTGGGCCAGAAAAATAATCCATCAGCAACAAAGTTGAGGGACCAAGAAAGTGCTTGTCAAACCCTTATTGGGAGAGCCTGGTCTAGAAAAGCAGGACTTGAAAAGCTACCTTACGGTGTGAAATACTCGTAGCTTTGATGAACAAAATATATGTAATTCAGCAATTAGAATCTGTTCAACAAATACCAAGTCTGTTCTCACAGGCCAAAAGCTTTTTAAGGCTTTTTTCAATATCAATATTACTTTGCAGGAATAAAAATTGTCTCAATTATCCAAATTAGTATTGAATTCAAAATAAATCATATTTCATAATCTGTCATTAATAATGTTTTCGAATCCAGAGTCCTGAATTCTTGAGAAGAGCCAGCTCTTTAAACGTTGCAATATAAATTGTCATTTTCTTATTATATTATGATTAAAGAATAACTAACGAGTCTTTGAAGTATTTCATAAAATATTTCAAAGATTCACAAGAGACACAAAAGGACAACTTTATTAGAAATATTTAATTTTATTCGTGTAATCAAATATAAACATTTTCAGAGATATAATTGAAAAACTTTATTTATACTCGTATTTAATTTTACTGGAAAAATATATATTTCATAAAAAAATTATATAATAACTTTAAAAAAAATCTTGAAAAGAGTGTGAATCAATATCGTGATATCTTCTGCTTCTTCTTCTTAAACTTTCTGTAGACTCTCAAGACTCTGTTACTGCAATATTGTCTCGGGGGTCTCCCTGGCGTTTCGGGGGTCTCCCTGGCGGACTCCGTCCATCCGGTACCCCATGCAGAGCTATGTATGGAATTCTTGTGGAATTCATTCTCTGTACATGTTGGTACCAGTATCGTCGACGCTGTCGTCCCCATCTGACCACATCTTGGACCTCACAGACCTCTCAGATTGTGGTGTTCCTTACACGATCACGCAAAGTCTTCCCAGCAATAGCGCGCAGAGTTCTCATTTGCGTTGTCCTTAGCATACTTTTTGTCCTGACAGTGTCCGCCCTCGCTTCGATGCCATATGTGAGGATAGGTCGCACACAGGTCTTATAAATGCGTACCTTGCTATCCGTTCTCATATCTTTATTCCTCCATATGACATCTCTCAGGCAGCCCGCCACAATAAGTAATTATGAAACAGATATCAATATCCACACCCACAATCAATATCCAGCCCCACACAATAAGTAATTATGAAACAGATATCAATATCGTGATATCTGTTTCATAATTACTTATTGTGTTCTTTGTCTATGTTTTATAATCACTTCAAATGGCAAAGCAGCCTTTGTTGAACCTTAGTCTCCCGAAGGATGTTCTGAAAGTCCTACTATTTACCATCAACAACTCAATATTGTATCTTCTTTGTTCCTAAGACACATTGTCAGCAAACATTGTTACGCTTCCTTATTAGCTTTACAGAAAAAAACAATAGCTTGAGAGATATGAATATCGCTAACAAGAGCGCCATCTGGTTATCTAGGATATTAGAAAACACAAATTTAGACGTAAAAGGACTTAAAAGTAAAACGATTCTATAAATGAATCTGTCAGGAATTTAATCTGGGCCGCCCGCTTTTTCAGCATGAAAACCAACCCTTAACGGCAACGGGTAGCACGTTTGTCTTGATCTAATTCAGACACTTTACTTTTGCGAACCATATTCTGATAGAATTGCAGACCAAAAGACAGAAAAAATACTACAGTTAAATTGAATGATTGATGTATTTATAATTAATTAATAATTAAACATTAAGTGTTATTGACGTTTAATTATAAATTAAACCTCAATGCAAAAAAATAAAGCTGCTTTATAAGAAGTCAAAAAAATTTTAAGCGTTTTATGAGCAGGTGTATGGATGTGGAAGAGGCGAAATATGTAAAATATGTTGAGGCAGGAACCTTTTACACTCTGTCCTCTCAGCCTACTTCAACATTGAAACGTCAAGATGGTGTCCATGTATTTATTAAGAAGTTGAACAAGGGTTTCAAATAAAAGAGTTCCATATAACTATTAAAAAAAAAACAAGTTCTTTCGTGATGTCGGTGTGCATAGAACAAGGTGATTAGTTTTCCAGATAAAGATTGCTTGTTTAATTTGATATAACTTTTAAATCTTTTGTTAAGGTTAAACATAAAAGTAAATGAAAACTTCATCGAGACAAAAGCTGTCCTTATCTTAAAAGAAAGGATAACACATTGAACCATATTAAATTTCTCATTCAACGACTTTAACCTTTAACAAAAGCTTTTATTTATTTTAGTTTTAGACTTTAAGATAAGACACAAACTTAAGAAATGTGCTTATAACAATCGTCAATTATTGGTAAAATTAAAGCTCCAGTTACAATGAAATTGCAGTGGGATTTTTCACGATTATTAAATATCGCATCCATCAAGTAATATCCAAATCATTTAAATTTATTTACTTATTCATATTTTTCATTTACTCACTATTACTTAACATATTTATATACTTATTATTTTTCTCGTGATTTTAACAAATTTATTTGAAAGGGGTTTTTTAAAGAATTTTGTTTGAAAGACAACCTTTTTAGGAGGTTTCATCAAAATGTATGATTGATTGCATATGAGTTTGAGTCTACACTGCATATGTACTTAAATTCAAACGTATTACTTATCACATATTGGAAGATCTATAAAGGTTTTTATGTAGTCCGTCTTCACTTGGTAGCCATTGTTCGATGGTTTGCCACCCGTAACCGATACACGGCTTTACCAAATATATTTCCTAAATATATGGTGATGCCGTGTTATACTATCTAATCATGGCTTTAGCCCCATCTTCGTATCATTATACCCAACATATATATTTATGTTGTTTATAGTTAAGACATTAACGTTGTGGTGGTTTAAAGACATTGTAATTTATTTTTATCAAACACTGTTTATTCCACTTTCTTGTAACGGTATAACCCTACCGGTTTCAAGATTTTCACCTCATCTTCAGGGGAGTACAAACAAGACTAAATTCTGTTTGAACTGGTACCGATATATACGCTTCAACGGATGGGGGCTGAGGGGTGAGGGGGGCATGGGACGATTTCGACCAAGAGCTGAGAGATTTTTGGGATATAACTGTTCACCAGATGTTTGGATTGCTGACTTAGAAATTTCTAGGGTCTCTAATCTGTCCAATTTATTCCCGTTACTGATATGTAAGAATTTGGCACCATTGATAGAAAAAGTATGGTTTTCACGGTGACAATGATTAGCCATTTCACGAAATCTATTTTCAAAAGATCTTCCTGTCTTTCCTATATAGAAATTATCACAGTCAGCACATAAAAGTTTATACACACCACTGTTGCTAAGTATTCCATTTTTGCCTTTCCCATTTAATAAGAGTTTCCGGAGATTAAAATTAGTGTTAATAGCTGGCTTTATGTGACTTGGAATATTTTTGGTTATTTCGTATGATATGTTTTTTTATAAATAGGACTTTGCTTCATTTATAGGTAAGCCTTGAAACCGGTAGGGTTATACCGTTACAAAAAGGTGGAATAAACAGTGTTTGATAAAAATAAATTACAATATATATTTATTTTGCAACACTTTTAATCTGTAAATAAATGAAAATAATCTGGCAATTGATTGATTGATAGTAAAAAATGTTTTAAAAAGTATTTTTTTAAGTCTTGGATGTTGTTTGAATAAATATTCGACAGTAATTTTTTTCTCAATTTTCTTTTTCATATATTTTGAAGGTGGAGGCTGAAATACGTCTATCATGCCCCTGGTCGAAATTCTTCACATAACACAGGGCTGATGCCTGGAGGGATCGAGAGGGCGTTGTAAACAAGATGAGCCCTGACCTTTTAATGACATCTGGTTCGGAGCATTTATTTTGAATCGTGTTTGACCTATATTAAAAAATATTTTTTATTTTGTCAATAAACATGGCAAGCTTTGGTTTTGCTGTCAAATAAATCGTATTTACGAGTATTATGTTTCATATGTGAGGCACATAATAAAACAGCAATTTTAGTTTTTTTTTAAACGTAATATTGTATTTCTACCCTAATCGGTTTTTGACAGTGAATTTTTTTTCCAAAAAGTTCATGACACGTTCTTTTCACATGCATGACAGTTATAGTTATATTAGTGGGAAAGAAGTGTCTGCTTGTAACAAGCAAAAAAGAAAAGTACACCTCAACGCATGATGGCCTGACGGGGGTGGAAACCAACCAGTACCCATGTCATACTTTATGACAGGTGATGAGAGGGGTTATGGTTGGTTTGCTGAAAATATTTTAATGAAGAACGTTTTTATTATTTTTATTAAATAATATTTGTTCAAAAATGATGAGTTGAAATAATAGTGGTGCTGCATTTGAAGCTTTTTGCGACGAGTTTGACACCTGGGTGGGATGATTATTTTAAGTTCTTGAGATTACCTCTTTAACATAGTTGGCAAGTCACCTGTCTTCCAATCAAAATAAAATATATCACAAATAAACCAACTATATTAAACCCGCTCTATTATTGGTTTGTTTTAAAAAGCTGTTGAAAATTATTTAACATTTTATCAAATCAGTAATGTTAGCGTGTTTCACCCCCTATTTTTCTTCTCTCGTCACCATCCCTTTCTTTTTCCATTGTTTGGTGGTATCTCACTTTTATTTTTGTTGTGTTTATATTGTTCCAAAATTCTGTATAAATGAATAATACATATTTATAAATTTGTAATAAAATAAATAAAATTATTTATATATTTTTTTATTCACCCCTGTTTTACTTAAGTTCACTGTCTGTTTCAAAGATCCGTCTTCCTCGTCAAGTGAATATGAATGAAGATGATGGAAGTCTTTGAAACCGGTAGTTAAATGAAATAAAACAGTGGTGAATAAAAAATAAAAAGTAAGTGTTTAATTTATTTTATTAAAAAATTATAAATGTGACTCTACAAAGTGAAACAAACGTCTTTTCTTGGATTCAAGGAATAAAATTAAATAACATTTTGTGACAAAGTAACCAAACATCTCTATTTTCTTGTCTGGTTGGTTCGAAGAAATTAACAAGTGACAGCAAATCACTCAGATTGTATAATAAAGTGTTATAAAGGGTCTTTCAAATTGAGCGGGTTTTTTTAATTCTTGAATTAAACACACAATTTGCTTTGATTTCAAACAAATTTTTATTGGTCATCGAAGTATAATGTATGACATTTAAGCACAACAAAACAATATCCGCCAAATGTCCACCTCTTGCAGCTCCACAGATGTCAACTCTTTTGTCAAAATTATTTGATGACATCTTGGCATAATTGCGGTTCTAACTCACCAATAACGCGAATAATTTCGTCCTTCAGCTCAGGAATTGATTGGGGGCATTCTTATAGACCTGGTTTTTCACGTAACTTCAGAGAAAATAATCCAACGGTGTCAGATCACATGATCTTGGTGGCCAATTGCCATCACCGTTTCCGAAGATTACAATACATAAAATAATTCAACAATTTGAACGCGTTGTTGTATTGTATACGACTCCATTTTTATAAATATCATATACTATAGTATACTTCTCAAATGTTACAAGACCCTGTATTTTATTCAAGAATTTAAAAAACCACTCACTTAGAAAGTCCCTTTATAAATAAATATATACTAAAAAATGGTATATTTGTTGTTACATAAATAATAGTTTTAATTTTACCATGTTGAACTAAAAATCAATGCAAACAATTTATACTTAAACAATCTAATCTAAGTTTCATACATTTTTCTTCACAAATCTAAAAATATTCTCTTTTTAGTTCGAAAAATTGGTTAAATGTTCATTTACCCACTATAAAACTTTTTGCGCTTTAATCTTAGCTTTTCTGTATTTTTGCTAAACAAAAAGCATTTCTGTATTTTTGGTAATAGTTTGAATCAATAAAAAATAATGAAACTCTTCATATCTCAAAAAAATTTCATCTTAAAATTCTCGTTTCTAGTGTTCGAGAATCAAAGAAAAGGAAAAACGAAAGCACCATTTTATCAAGAAAATCTTGTATGATTTATGGAAGGGAATATATTATATTTGGCTAACATATTATATTTATGTTTCAATGTATCGTGCAAATAAGTTACAAGTTGGAGAATATTCCTCTATAAAACTCTCCTATCAATTGGAAGCTTTTCGGTCAAAACATCTGGTTTCCTGTATTATTTACTATCTAAATGTATTAGTTTGGTAAAAAAATTACCTTGTTTGATAGTTTCAAATGCTCGCTAAAATTCCAAACAAGTCTACTATTAATTGAACTGTAATACTGCCTATGATGTTTTGATACATACATCTAGATAGTAAATCTAATAAGGGTTGTTAAATAAACTACCTTACCTAATTAATAAATATGGTACGTGTCTACAGGAGTCAAAAGTTCTAAACTCCGTTTAATTTATCAAAATAATCATTTGTATATTACAAGAGTTCTGCCTACAGAAATATTTAGGTTAAAATACTCATTTAACCTTGGTTCTACAAAAGGAAATCTGTCCAAATTAATTATGTTTATCATATACAGAATAACAATAGGTCACTGTCTAAAAATAATACCTTTATAAAATCTATATAAAAGAAAGCCATACATGCATGTGTGAAATGGGTGAAAAGACCATCGACTATGTTTTCTTTAAGTGTCCTCTGCGCACCTCATACAACCCCAATCCAATAGTAAATGACCCTCGTCCATTCAACATATTCCACTACTTTCCCTTAATTCTCCATTAATTTATAGTAACATACACTCTTTAAATATTTAGAACTACAGTGGTTTTTACATATTCTCAAACTGACTAAATATTCTCAAACATATTCTTACATATTCTCAAACAGTAGTTTTTACACATTCTCAAGTTTCTTTTAAATTATTACTGGCACAAATCATCCTCTTTATAGGATGGAATGCCTAATTACATTACAATAATAATAATTACAGGTTTCCTTAATACAATTACAGGTTTCCTTCATTCATGCAGTAAAAAAAAATAAACTTAAAAAGTAAAAATCATCTTTCCAATAAAAAAAATTGTAAAGAAATAAAACAAAATTCATTTTTGTATTGTAAATAAAATAAAATTAAAACCTAGTTACATTAGAGGAGATATGTATAACAAAAGAAATTTTCAAAATACTGAACAATATATATTATATGAGAAATTAACGTAAAAAGCATGAAAAGAATGTTTATGTATCTATCTTAAAAAATTGTACAATAAAATCGAAAATTTTACAATCAGAGTGACAATTTCCCCTTGAAGAATTTTGGCTATACATTTCCCCTTGAAGGATTTTAGTTATACATGAAAAATGTATATCTGAGGGAACACGGGGTTGAACAGTATTCATGATTGTTCTGTCTATGGGCATTTCTAAAGGCAGATTGGTTCTATGTAGCGATAGAATTAAACTATGTTTTGCGTTCTGTCTCAGATAATAGTCATCCAGAGTAAGAATTAATTTACGAATCAATGATTTTATAGAGTTCTTTCCACATAAAATCGAAAATTTTACTATAAGAGTAACAATTTTTCCTTGAAGGATTTTAGCTATACATTTCCCCTTGAAGGATTTTAGCTATACATGAAAAATGTATATCTGAGAGAACACGGGGTTGAACAGTATTTATGATTGCTTTGTCTATTGGCATTTCCAAAGGCAGGTTGGTTCTATGTAGAGATAGAATTTAACTATGTATTGCGTTCCGTCTCAGATAATAGTAATCCAGAGTAAGAATTAATTAACGAATCGATGATTTTATAGAGTTTTTTTTCTCATAAAATCGAACATTTTACAATAAGAGTAACAATTTTCCCTTGAAGGATTTTAGCTATAAATTTATCCTTGAAGGATTTTAGCTATACATGAAAAATGTATATCTGAGGGAACACGGGGTTGAAAAGTATTTATGATTGCTATGTCTATGGGCATTTCTAAAAGCAGATTGTTTCTATGTAGAGATAGAATTAAACTATGTATGGCGTTCCGCCTCAGATAATAGTCATCCAGACTAAGAAGTAATTAACGAATCGATGATTTTATAGAGTGCTTTCCACATAAAATATTACCTAAAGAGTGGATTTTTGGGTCACTTGCTATTTTAAACATTTTCCACACCGAATCCGTGAAATATTTCAGTTTGTTAATCGAGGTCAACAATCTTCAATGATAGCGCTAATACTAGTATTATTTCAATCCAACAAAACGCAAGACAGCATCACGCACGAGTGAGTAACATTTCAAGGCATGAGACGCATTTTGCGACAGTGCTTGCTGACCAAGAGCTCTTCTTTTATTATGTTTTGTTTATATACGAGTATGTTAAGAACTCGGTCGAGTAATGTAATCAACCACTGTAAATATATTCTTCCTCTTGAGTTAGATCCGTTGTCTGTTATCACCAAGAGTGTCTTTTGAGATATTAACTCCCAACTTTCGCTGGAAAACGTAATGTCTGACACTGTGTCCTCTCTTCCTACTCGACAAGGAGATTGCGTAAAGGTATATATGTATGTATTTTTGCTTCTTTTGATAGAATGCGGTGGTTGTATATTAAATTAAGTGCCCCTTTTACCTTATTCCCTGTCCGAACCTTACTTTTAATATCCCTTTAAATTCGACTACTTGATTTTATTGTTTTTTTTAAATTTATTTATATATGACCAAAAATTTCATAACTACATAATAAAAAAAACGGTGATTTAATGTGGATACACAATTTTAATGAATAGGGGTTTGTTGTCTTTGATTTGTCGTGTTCCCAGTAAACTAGGAGTTTGCCTGTATCTCACTGAGGACATACAACATGAAAAAAATAATTGATTTTTTTCCGATTTTTGATTATGGTTCAAACAAGATGGTAAAGGTTATACGTCATTCGAAAGAAAATTTTCTGCTCTACAAGATATTATGTAGACGACGAGAGTGAGCATTTTCGACACCTCCTTCTGTTCGCGTTCAATCGAGGGAATAAAGTTGCCAAAGCTGCTCGCGATATTTGCAAAGTGTATGGTGAAGATGCTATGAATGAAATGACAGCTCGTTGATGATTTTTGCGTTTCAAAGACGGTAATTTCAACCTGAAAGACATGGAGCGTTACGGACGACCAGTGAGCTTCGATGAGGACCGCTTAAACCATATTATTCATGAAGATCCCCTTCAAACATTTTTTGTCACCATTTTTAAACCATTTTTCGTCACCAGTAATGATGCGGTAAAGGAACCTTTGCTTGTGGCCATGCGTAGCTCGATGATGCGCGAGCAAACCAGCAGAAATTGTCGAACGTTGCTTTTTGTTGTTTTCACTCAAAACATGTGGAACCCAAGCGCCGAATTTCTGGACTTTTCCCATTGATTTAAGATGGTGGTATTCAGTCATGTGACTACAATTCATCTGCTCAGCCAATTAAACGGTGGTTTGAAGGGGATCTTCATAAATAATATGGTTTAAGCGGTCCTCATGGAAGTCCACTGGAGGTGTCGAAAATGCTCACTTTCGTCTACTTGAGATTACATTTTGAAGGCTTGTAATCAAATAAAATATATATGTAACGTTAAAGCAAAAACAATAACTTGTAGAGCAGAAAATTTTCTTTCGAATAACGTATAACTTTTACCATTTCGTTTTACTTTTAGTGCTCATTTTTAAATTTGGAAAAAAATGGACACAACTTATGTTAACACCTTATATTTAATGCAGTTTATCTGAATGCGTTTTGTAAAAAAATTGTAACCTTTACCATTTTGTTTTACTTTTGGTACTTATTTTCAAATTTGAAAAAAAAAACGGACACAACTTATGGAAACACCTAATACAAAACCTCGTTGCATACACCCATCAACTCAATAACCATTGACACTCAATTAAATATGTGTATGTACTCGTATACTCGTATATCACGCGAATCAAACTCTTGTTAAAATTTAATTAATATTATTGGATACTTACAATATTTTGAAAAAATCTTATAGCTATTGAATTTAAATATACGCAAACTTAATGAAAATAACGTTATCGCAAATTTCATACTTGTAAACAATCAAGCGTCGAATAAATTATTAGGGCTAAAAACTCAATTTATGTAAATATGGCAAAGTCGTCTCACGTCAAACAGCTGTTGGTAAGCAAATTTCATCTTCTTCTACTTGGCGCTCTGTACCTATGTTATATACCAACGTCACGGTTTCACAATGTTCATTTATGAAGTCACTTCGATCACTTCACTTCACTGGGCAGCTGTTGGCACATTCATCAGGTTGCTGGAACACTGTTTAATCTTAATTCTTTTAAGGCGTTTTTATTGAAATATTAAGATAATCTTTATTTTTGTTTAATGTTTGTTCTCTTTAGTAATATGCCAATAAAATATATATATTTTTTAAGATTTTATTTTTCACTTGTAGGGTGGCAAATCAATAACTACAATTTTAAATTTGTCGCCATTTTTTTAGCCGAACTAGAATTTCTGATGTCAATCTATTTAACATTTCGCATTCCTCAAATAGTCAGAGAAATGAGTGGCGTTTGCAGCTTTAGGAATCACTTAAACATGACGACCTCTGTGGCCTGGTGGTAAGACGCTAGTCTGCCGATCTGGAGGTTGCGGGTTCGATCCCCGCTGGAACCCATTTATTTTAATTGAATTCCAGTCTGGTTTTCACTTAGGGCCCATTAAAATATCTTTCTGGTTGGTTGGAAGAGATTACCAGATGGCAATAAACTCGCCAGGCTAGATAAAAAAACAATGTTTAATAGAATTCCTGATGTCATTCCCTTGAACATTTCGTATTCCTCAAATATTCAGAGAAATCAGTGGCGTTTGCAGGTTTAGGTTTCACTTAAACATAACCCTTTTAGAAATCTTATCCAAATTAATGGTTCAATATGAACACTATACTCCACCTAAAGTCGAATGTGTTACTATCACATATCGGAAGATCTATAAAGATTTTTTTGTAGTACGTCTTCCCTTGGTTAGTTTTCTACGCATTTCTTACCAAATGTGATTTTCTAAATATACAAGTGAGGAAGTTTCTAATCTTATGACCGTAGCAACCACCTTCCTATCATTTCACTCATTTTTTAATAATTATTTTTTTAATATTTTGAATCTAGTGGGGTTGAATTCCACGTTAGGTGTCCCTAAAAATAATGGCGCAATATAAATAATGGTGCAATATAAATATTCCTTTTATTATTATTAAGTGATGACCACCATAATCTACTTTGTGAAATGTTTGAGATCAGAGTTGATTTCATTGGAATCTACTTCTGATGAAACCTTTAGATTTTTAAATCAGAAAATATTATCTTTGCCATCATTATACGAGTCTTTGGATGCAAAATCTCTGGAGTAGGTACGAAACTCGCAGTTCATCGCCGCCTGCGTTTATAGCTCTACCACAGTGATACAATACGGTAGGCAATTCCTTCTGATCCAATATGGCTCAGCCATCTTATGATTGCAAGTCACTTGTGCGTGTATTAGTTTTATAGCATGCAAGCTGTTGTAGTTAAGATAGCACATGCTCTTGACAGATCAAACCCAAAGTTTCTATGGCAAAAATATCAATGTTTCAAGACGATTGGCAGGTTTTATCTGCTGTAGTCTTCCGTTAGATAGAATTTTATATAACGCTATTTTTGTAACATTTTTTAATAACGATATTAAAGTTTATGTTCTTCAGCATATAGGCTACAGTTAAACATAAATTCAGATGTTAAACGGTCTAAACCTAAAACCAACCCGGAGTTTCAGACGTTTTTTTCACCAGATTTGACCTTTTTTATATTTGATATCGAGTACCATCGGGAATCAAATCTGTAACCCCCAGGTGGAATCAAACGTTCTAGATTAAGGAGGAGTTTTTGTTGGTCAATATTACTTATAAGGAGAGTTTATATAGCGCCGTTTCGAAAGCAGATTCTCTTCAAGGGCAGTCTTACTCGGGATTTTAACTCACTGTCGTTTATATAAGTTGAGCGTAAACATAGGAAGGATGTGGCTGCGGCCATTAGATGGGGTATTTTCCCGCAACTCTGTGTATTTAAAAAAATAATTTGGTAAGAAAAACACGAGAAAATCACATAGGCGATGATCAATACAAATTTAATATCTTCTGTTTTTTTTTTGAACTGGCGAGTTTATTGCCATGTGGCAATCTCTTCCAACCAACCTGTAAGGTGTTTTTATAAGCCCTAAGTGTTAACCAGACTGGAATCCTATTTTGAAAAATCTGGGTTTCAGCGGGGATCGAATTGATCTTTATCATCAGTAGTGTATCAATTCGTTTTATTCTGAAATGTTGAAAATGGAATATTGTACAGTTATCGAGTTTATTTTAAAACCTTAAAAGTCTGGCAGAAATTAAACTAGCTTTTCCATTCATTTAAAATAACCGTGCTATAAACATTTTTTTATTATTTCAGAAAATAACGAAACAACACGTATTCTACCGGCTCTCGATGACATATAACTGAGGGAAGAGGCATCAACTTTTAACTGTAACATCACCTGACATGCGATAGAGGTGACCGGTGTGGTATATATCCATACATAATCTTACTTCCTGAGACCGGAAACATTTGGCCCTTGTGATATAGTAAAATAAGCAAAAGACATCGCAGAACTTACTGAGAAATTTCTGAACAAAAAATTTTTTTTATGATTGTTACGAAAAAACACGGTTCATTTCACAACTTTCCGCACACTTACATCTCCAAGTGAAGTGTGAATATAGGATTATGATCTCCTTCAGGTATAACGTGATGGATGAGACGAGTCTCATAAGCGCGAGAGCCTTCGTTCCAAGCACACGATATGAGCTCACCGATCCGGAATAATGGGTTTCTGATCATTCTAGCCTCATGACCTATTCTCTTTGTATCTGCACGCAAAATTGAGCTCACAATAAATAATTTTATCGCAGTATCGGAATACAACTAAAGTGACTACGTTTTACTTTTAAATAATATTAGAATAGACTTTAATTTCGATAAATTTTAAAATCATCACAAAAACTTTTAATCTTATTTTTTTTTTTTATTTATTTAAAACTGTTATTGCAAATAAAATCTGGCAAGCTTATTGCTAGGCGGAAATCTCTTCCAGCCAACCAGACAAAAGTAAATTAAGCAAGTTACGTGGTCGCATAAATCATTCAAATGACTATCCATCCTCACGAAATCCATAAACATATACGTGAGCAATCTATAAAAATATACGCACAAGCCCACGAACCCCATAAAGACGGACAATCACCCAAACATTATTTTTCATATAAAGTGAGATATCATCAATCAAAAGGAAAGGAAGGGATGGTGGAGAGGAAAGGAAAAGAAAAATCAGGAATGAAACACGTTATTTTACTAACAAGAAATTAAGAGTTTTTTCAGTCGCTTATTAAAGCATGCCAAGGACGGCATGCTTTAAGAAGAATCTTACCGTTTTAATTTTAATTTATTTATTTAACACTTCATTATAAAACAATCTGGCTGGCCTTTTGACAGGAGGTAATTTTTTCTTAGATAAAAGTAAATAAAGGAAGTTACATGGTCGCAAAAAATATTCAAATCATTTTTAACCTGTAAAAAGTCATGAACAATGCGCATTGTAAAAAAAATATATTTTGATAATATTAATCAAAAGAAAAAGTGGAGGAGAGAAAAGAAAAATTATATTATTATCTTGAAATTTAGGATGTGTTCATAAAATTTGAGGTTATTTTAGACGTAAAATTAATTGACAAGCAAAACTTTGATTTCTTGTTCGCAAAAGTACAAAATTCAAGGATATACTTTGCGAGTCAATAAATTTTCTGTTAGACATAATCCTTAAAAATTCTCTCTAAATCTTATGTTCGTAGTGGCCTTGAATTCGCGTCCCCCGTTTAGAATCCTTCCAACAATACCCACACATAAATAGAATTGAAATCATTCTAAATAAATTTCTCATTTATTTTGACTAGAGAACCCATATAAAACTAACAATCATATTAGCCCTGATTAGAGAGATACCTCAAAGCATTTAAATTATTCCACTTATCGATAGAAGAGAAAATATAGATCTACTCTATCTACACAATTTTCTTAACAACTTCATTGACAATCCATTCCTGTATTCAAATTTACGTCCTTCGGACACCAGACTCAGTACATTATTTTTTTTCCAAATATTCAAGTAACAACTATGCGCAATCGTGCTTCATAACTCAGGCCTGCATCGCGTACGGTAGGTTAATCGAGCTTCATAAATCAGGCATGTATCGTGTACGGTAGGTTAATCGAGCTTCATAAATCAGGCATGTATCGTGTACGGTAGGTTAATCGAGCTTCAGAAATCAGGCCTGCGTCGTGTACGGTAGGTTAATCGAGCTTCATAAATCAGGCCTGCATCGTGTACGGTAGGTTAATCCAACTTCATAAATCAGGCCTGCATCGCACACGGGAGGTTAATCGAGCTTCATAAATCAGGCCTGCATCGCGTATGGTAGGTTAATCGTGCTTCATAACTCAGGCCTGCATCGCGTACGGTAGGTTAATCGAGCTTCATAAATCAGACCTGCGTAGCGTATGGTAGGTTAACCATCAAGCCGGATCAGTTTACATTGATCTTAACCTCAGTTAGATATCAACTGAAATCCATATATCTTACATAGATACGTATATTTAGAAGTTAAAAAAATTAAAATCTCCAAAGATAACAACGCCTATATATACTTGTTACTTATCCCTTTCACTGAATCCATCCCATCCCTTTCCCTCCCTTTGTAGTCTTGTTAAAGTTATTGTAAGGAAATAACGTAATTGGCTTCTGTTTTTTTTTTCATCATACGAGCATCTTGTTATTATTTAAGAAAACTGTATTCTTATTCAAATTATAAATTTAAAAAAAAATAGTTTCTTAACAGGCAGCGGTCTAGAAAACCGTTCCAGGGGTTGTACTAACAGGCGTCGTAGATTTTTTAAAGTTACGAGGCATATCCAGAAGGTAAGTGTACTGAATTTTTGTAGGTTACAATTTTTTTTATTTAAACAAAAAAATTACGTGGTTACCGTAGTACATATGTAAGCTATTTTTCGACATAGTCGCCATTCCTCTCAATGCAGGTGGTGAAGCGGGGTATCAACTTTTTGATGCCTTCCTCGAAGTAGTTTCCCGCCAACCCCTCCGTCCAATTCTCCACCTCCTCATTTACCTCCTCGTCGGTTGAAAACCTGTTTCCACCCATGTGCAGCTTCAGGGAGGTAAAGAGATAGTAATCTGAAGGTGCTAGGTCAGGGGAATGCGCGGGATGGTTCAGGACATCCCATTTAAACGAGGCGATCAGTTCCTTCGTGGCGTTGGTCGTGTGTGGTCTGGCATTGTCGTGCAGCAGGCAGACTCCCTTTGTCAGCATGCCTCTCCTCTTGTTCTGAATCGCCCTCCGCAATTTTTTTAGGGTCTCACAGTATCTTGCAGAGTTGATGGTCTCCCCTTGAGGCATATATTCAATTAAAATTATGCCTTGACAGTCCCAAAACACGGATGCCATGATTTTCTTGGCTGAAATTGTGGTTTTGAACTTTTTCTCGGAGGGTGAAGAGGTGTGACGTGACCGTTTTTAAACTCGCGACACCACTTGTACACACTCGTACGATTCATAGCTTTATCACCATATGCAGTTTTCACCTCATTATAAACCTCAACCGGAGGTTTTGCCTTCCAAACGAGATAACGGATGACGCCGCGTATTTCGCACTTGGCGAGAGATTGGATTGACATTTTTCACGAAACGTGTTGTCGCGTCGACACTTCTGACCTGACCTCAAACCGGTCTCGTTGTGGAGGGGAAGGGTCAGGCTACACGGAAGTGTAGCCAACATGTCGAAAATAAAATCCTCAGTACACTTACTTTCTGGATACGCATAGTACATCAATAATATTTTTTTATTTATTTAAAAAATACACGTCATTTAAGTGGATTTTTGTAGCACAGAAATATTTATCAAACAGTAGATAAAATATCAACATAATTTAAAATACGTTTATATTTCAATATATGATGCATGAATAAATCAATGTAGAGGGCAAACAATTTTTAAACCGTATGTGTTATTATCATGTATCGTAAGATCTACAAAGTGTTACTATCATGTATCGTAAGATCTACGAAGTGTTACTATCACGTATAAAAAGATCTACAAAGTGTTACTATCATGTATCGTAAGATCTACAAAGTGTTACTATCATGCATCGGAAGATCTACAAAGATTTCTTTGTAGTTCGTCTTCCCTTGGTAATTTTTTTTCGGTTTTCTTATCAAATATATTTTTCTGAACATCTTTAGATGTGGGAAAATACTTAATCTAATGGCCGCAGATACCACCTTCCTAGCCTTACGCTCTACTTGTTTTTTTAATCGAATCGAATCCCGAATTAAAATACATCGTTGGAGAATATATTCTATAAACGGCGTTATATAAATTGCCCCTTTTGTTATTATTAAAACAAACACATATTTATCAAAAGAAAAATCAAATAAGGTGGACATTATAATACTTGAATAGGAGAAAAAAATCTTTCTCAAGTGCAATGAAAACACAAAATTGTAGGGCAAATTGCAAAAAAAAGCTGAATATAAATTTGTAAAAAACCAGTCGCCTTATCAAGTCAAAAGATTAAGAAAATGCCGGAAAAGGACCCTCCTGAACTCAATTTCTACATTAAAAATATTCACCAACCCAGACATGTAACCCAATTTCCTGAGGGCGGGCATTCGCCTAGTAAGGCAGAGAATGGTTTTGTATATTTTGCAATACAAAAAAAAAAAAAAAT
Source organism: Odontocerum albicorne (assembly GCA_949825065.1). Lineage (NCBI taxonomy): Eukaryota > Metazoa > Arthropoda > Insecta > Trichoptera > Odontoceridae > Odontocerum > Odontocerum albicorne. The sequence continues at coordinate 27,245,661 of OX463857.1, forward strand.
TTAAAATGCATTTTTACCACTGATAAATGAAAACGTGCATTAAATTACTCTCTCTTGTTGTCATTTTGAATCGTCTCGTGGGGCTTTTAATAAAATGAGAAGCGTATTCTGCGATGATAATCTAAACGTGAAACTTCGAAAACGCTAAGTCAAATGCTACGTTTCGTGAGTGTTATTTCATGGAGTAGAATCATGGGCCCTCAAAGTTGGTAGTATGAACTGACTGGAAGCATTCGAAATATGGATGCACCGGAGAATGCTACGGATACCCTGGACGGATATGATCAGCAACACAAGTGTTCCAGCCAAAATTGATAGAGAGTTGCTGACTAATATCAAAATCCGAAAGGTGTTCTATTTGGGTCATGTACTTAGAAGAGCAAAGTACAAATTACTGCACCTGGACATCCAAGGCAAAATAAAGGGTCGAAGAGGTGTTGGCAGGAGGCAAATCTCCTGGCTCCGCAATATACGTGATTGGACTGGCATAAGAAGCGTTGGGGATCTCTTTTCGGGCTGCTGGGGACCAAGATGCCTACTCTCAGGTGATATTCAACGTTGTGGGGACTTGACATGATACTAGGAAGAAGAAGAAGTCGTCATTTTCGTAGCAGAGAGTCGAGATATTCATGATGAGACCTGCACAACATTTTTCCAACCGATTTTGTCTCCGGCCGGATGTGAGGCCTCACACAGATTACAGTTGGTAACATCCTTAATCTGGTCAGTCCAACGCGAGGGGGTACAGCTTTTAGGTATTCCACCAGAAACATTATCCAGCATGACAGTATTTTCGATACTTATATCATCGTATCTCAATTTGTGTCCAAAGAAACGGCCCTTTCCATAAAATTACAACAAATAACAAATTAAGTACTATTGAAACAATAGACTTGTAAAGGTTCCGTGTACCCTAACAGGAGTATGGAAATCAATTTGAGTTTATATGTCAAGGATATCAACGATAGAATAACCTTATACAGAAACTTAAAATCGAATATGATCCCTTCTGATAAACCAAGAAGGCGGGTGGAATTTAATTCGAGTTCATACTCAGGCATGTCAAGTGAGATACGGAGACGAAAATTAAAATATCTCAGAAGTTTATCCTGAACCCTATCAATTGTGTTAGAATATATAAGATAGTAAGGTGACCATATTCTAAAGCAATACACCAATATAATAGTTATTTATGTAGGCTTTACAAAAATCTAATTTCAATTATGCAAAAAAAAAAACTAATAAAAACAAGAAAATAAAAATGAAAATAACAATTGAAAATCAATAACGAAATTGAAAAAATACATTAAAACACTTGAACAAACAAAATGGCGAAATATTTATCTACAAAATAGAAAAAAAATACAAATTTCAATTTCGATTTTTAATAAAAAGCTACTTTAAATTCATCACGATTAATTTGAAATAAAAAACAAACATACATATCATCACACCGTTTTCCCTGTAGGGTAGGCAGATATAACAAATCTCCAAACTTTTCTAACCTAGCACACAGCTTTCACCTGCTCCATATTTATTCATCTCGTCTAATAAATCTTTTCGTTTTGCCTTCTTACAAAATCTGGTCCATTTGGTTCAACCACGTTTTCCTTGGTCTACCTCTTCCACGCACACCTTGCACTTCTTACTTGTATACTCGCTTAATTTTTCTTAATCATTCATTTTCTCAACATGTCCAAATAATCTTAAATATCTTTTCTTTATCTTAGATAAAACATCAATTGTATCTATGAATTCATTTCTGATATCTTCATGCCGCCTTTTTTCTTTACTTCACATTTTTTTCTTCTTGCACGCGTCTCCATTGTATTATTCATATTCTTATTTTGCCAAGTCTAAGTTTCACTGTCATAAACTCGTATCAAGGTGCACCATCACACTTGTAGACATTGTTGTTTTTGCTACTGTTGATATTGTGTATCGCTCATGTAGCTCACTAATCATATCCCTTAAGTCACTTTCATTTTCAGAAAGCGTAACCATATCATCTGCACACCAAAATCTACATACATTTACTTCACTCATTCTTACACCTCTCCCATCATGCATCTTTTAACAACCGAGGTGACATCACACATCCTTGCTTAACGCCTTTCCTAATTTAAAATTACTCAGTGAATTCTCCATTTACTTTTCTACGAGCACTTCTGTCTTCGCACAGTGAGGCAATTGCGTTTAATATTCAACAGTTAATTGGTAAATAATATTGAATCTGGTAAGCATGATTTATTACTTATTGAATAATATTTATTATACATATTTAAAAAAAGGAGTTATCGATTTTGTCAAGTCAGTGACTCAAATAGCGTGGGAGGTCTGACATTTCGAAAATGAGTATCGATGTAATATGGCTCTCGGTAATTAATTTTCAATACTTGAGTTGTCGCAGGGGATTTGGCGTTACAATAAAGAGGCTTTAAAGATTTTAATAAATTCATAAAATAATTAACTTCAGTATACTCGTAATAACACTGAAATTTACGGTAAATATTTCATTGTAGTTGAATTTTCTTGGTTCTTGAAAATAAAATTTCTTTAAAGTATACTACTATATAATATACTATATTCAACTCATCAAATTCTGCATTTTATTATTAATGTGAACATCACATTTAAAATTTCTTTCATTTTTGATTTTGTAAACTTTTTAGCAGTTAAGTTGCTAATAAAAATGTTGTTGTTAAGAAAATTGTTCATATTAAAAAAAAAAACAATTTATATAGCACCGTTTATAAACCAGACTCTCATCAATGGCACAGTTCGTATAAACTATTATTGACAGATTCAAACTATCACAAAAAACACAAGTAGAATGTTAGTACAGGAAGGTGGTGACTGTGGACATTAAATAAGCTATTTTCATGGATCTACATATGTTTTGAAAAACATATTTGGTAAGGAAATTTACCAAAGGGAAGACGAACAAGAAAGAAATGTTCGTATGTCTTCCGATATGTGATAGTAACACACTTGACTTAAGAAGGAATGCACTGTACGTGTGTCGTGTTCATATATTCCGATAAGTGATATTAACACACTTGACTTAAGAAGGAATGTACTGTATGTGCATCGTGCTCATATCTTCCGATGTGTGAAAGTAACACACTTGGCTTTAGAAATAATGTACCTACTGTACGAGTATGTGTGTCGTCTGCATACCTTCCGATATGTGATAGTAACACACTTGATTTAAGAAGGAATGCACTGTACGTGTGTCGTGTTCATATATTCCGATAAGTGATATTAACACACTTGACTTAAGAAGAAATGTACTGTACTATATGTGCATCGTGTTCATATCTTCCGATGCGTGAAAGTAACACACTTGACTTAAGAAAGAATGTACCTACTGTACGAGTATGTGTGTCGTCTGCATATCTTCTGATATGTGATAGTAACACACTTGACTTAAGAAGGAATGCACTGTATGTGTGTCGTGTTCATATATTCCGATAAGTGATATTAACACACTTGACTTAAGAAGGAATGTACTGTACTATATGTGCATCGTGTTCATATCTTCCGATGCGTGAAAGTAACACACTTGACTTTAGAAAGAATGTACCTACTGTACGAGTATGTGTGTCGTCTTCATATCTTCCGATATGTGATAGTAACACACTTGACTTAAAAAAGAATGCACTGTATGTGTGTCGTGTTCATATATTCCGATAAGTGATATTACCACACTTGACTTAAGAAGGAATGTACTGTATGTGCATCGTGTTCATATCTTCCGATACGTGAAAGTAACACACTTGACTTTAGAAAGAATGTATCTACTGAACGAGTATTTGTGTCGTCTGCATATCTTCCGATATGTGATAGTAACACACTTGACTTAAGAAGGAATGCACTGTATGTGTATCGTGTTTTACGGTTTCGAACCCCGCGCTGTGCGCAAACAAGTATAGTGTTCTGCTTTGTACAAAGATTCATAAAAAATAACGATTTTTTTAAATTTCGTGGTTGTTTGTTTTTTATTGAATCTATTTTTTCCCTAACGTTAGCAACACTATCTGTGATGTATATTTCAGTTTTCAGTCATATTGGATGGGCAGTTTGTGTTTGACAGGCAAGTATTTACAACGCATTTTGGCACGTTTGCGACTTTTTTTCTTAAATGGTTGGACAAGATTTTTTTAGATGACAATACGAAGAAAACCATCTGAATTTTAGGCAAAAAAGTCCTTGATTTTGCATCACGATAATGCACATGATCATATGTCACTGCTAATTCGTTATTTTTTTTTACCAAAACCATCACCGTTGTGATGCCACAGTTCCCGTATTCACTAGATCTGCCCCCCTGCGATTTTTTTCCTGTTCCCGAAGATGAAGAGGACATTGAAAGGACAACGTTTTGCAGCCATAGAGAAGATAAATCGAAATTCATGGGTGAACTAAAGGTCTTCCCAAAAACGTTGGCAAAAGTGTATATTATCCCATGGGGACTACTTGGAAGAAAACAATATCAATAATCAAATGAATGCTTTTGATAAAAATGAAATTCTCGTTTTTTTGTTAAACCTAGTATAGGAGCTATAACGAAACCTTGAACTATTGTCGTGTATTGTTTACAAAATTAAAAATATTAAATGGAAGATAAATCTTTAGGAAAAATGGAAATAAATCAGATATGTAAGAAGTACTAAATGGGAATATATTTTTTTATTTATTTATTATTTATTATTACACAGGACAAGAAATATACACAATTTGAGAAAAAACAACAGGTAATTTGATTTGGACATATAATTTTAATGGATCTGGGTTTGTTGCCTTTCATTTGTCATATCCCCTGTAAACTAGGCTTTTGCCTGTATCTCACTGAGGATATTTAGCATGAAAAAATAAATCGATACTTCTTTCCGATTTTTGATTACACAAAAAAAACCCGTTGCACGCTCTCATCAACCTGACAAACAGTGACACTCAACTACAACTGGAAACATCTTGCGAAATTCAACTCCTCACACATTATCACTCCAAAAAATCCAAAAATATTCATCCCACAATATACCGAACACAATCATAAGAATAAAAATTAAAACAAATTTAAAACAAAAAAAAAATACACAGAAACATAAATACAAAAACAACCAAAATTAAACAACGAGAAGAGACCCACACTCACGAGCCCACATAAATCCTTTCCACTCGTCATTCACCCTGAAAGCCCAAGTACTCAAAATCCTGTCGCAATAACAACCACGCTCCGATCGACTGTCTAAATGGTTTTCCTACCTTGTACCATATGTAGACAAACAATGATTTTTTTTTCTAAAATGTATGTAAGGCTGGATTCATGATTATTCTTCATCATCACAAAGGTTTACATTCTTTATAAGTTTAATGTCTCGTAAGACCATGCATCCATTCGTCACTATATTCAAATGGCGGCGAGAGTCAATAGATTTATTCTTAAATAGGTTCGATATCAAATCAATTTCATGTTTCTTACGGAAACTCAACAAATAATGCGTTTTTTTACAAAGGTGTAGTTTTTACGGCATACAGGTGTTATTTCGATATCAGTGGCGGAACTTTGAGGGTCAAAAAGTTATATTAAAAAGTTTTTAGTAATTTGTTAATTTTAAGTAATTTGTGCCCCCAAATTTTTTATGTTTTTAAAGTTTATGTTCATTTGTTTGGGGACACCTTCTATGGGGTAGTAATTAGGAAATAACAAATAAATTAAATAACATAACCATACATATTTCTTGCAATTTTAACAAAATAAATACAGTTATATTCCCAAAGCTTGATATTTGAGTTATTGAGGGGACTTATAATTATATGCGACAACACCTCAGTAAAACTATGTGTTACAACACTTAATTAAAATCAATGTGTTACAACTCTTCATTAAAAACAATCTATTCAAACACTTCATTAAAACAATATGTTTTAATACTTTATGAAGTATTATAACATATGGCGTTGAAATACTTCATTAAAAACAATTTGTTACAATATTTCATGTAAAACAATATGTCAAAACATTTCATTAACAACAAAATATTACAATACTTTAAAAAAAATACGTTAAAACACTTCTTCAAAAGAATAATATGTTACCACACAACACATTAATTCATCAGTTCATATCGCAAGACTTATATACCTGAATCCAGGTCAGTCAATCCTATAAAAGGAGTCGATATCACTCAACAAAACCCAGCAATACTTTCAATGTAGGATTTAGTCGAATATTCCCCCACCATAACATGTAAAGTTTGATATAGAGCGCCACAGTTACAGTTGGGTTAATTTCTTAATCCCAACATAACATATGCAGCATTTATGCACAATTACCATGACCAGTCTAAACAGGGTTTAATCCCATATTTATTATACAATAATTCAATTACTAAGCAGCAGTTTGATTATTTTATAAAGATATTTTACCGATATTTTTTTGACATTGTTTTTACTATCCAAAACTAAATTTACAAATTACATCGTTTTATTGGAAAGTAAACCATAGAGTACAAAGAAATATCGAAATATCTACATTTAATTCATGAATTTAGTGAACCGTTTCACTAGGACATGTTCACGTTTCACTAAGACCTGTGACAAAGTGAGCTCATTCCTTAATCAAAAAAATTAAATGTTCGTCCTACTAAAACACTCAGCTGAAACAATTTTCAATCACATTCTTTAATTCCGAGTTATTACAAAAATAATTTCTTCCACATAATAATCTAAACATCCACGTCAATATCACGTACAACGTAATAATCTAAACATCCACGTCAACTCATCACACGTTATACAATTGCATCATTTGTATAATGTCGTGTATAAATCCTTTGTATAATGTCGTGTACAAAGGATTAAAAAAAGATCGATACGAAACACATTTATAAGCATTGACTACATGATCTTTCTGTGAACGATCATAGATCAAAATGCGTCACTGGTCTTAATGAAATAAATGGAAATACATCACGAATCCTATTCAATAAATAGCAATAAGGAAGTTTCGACAAACTAAACTGTAGAAAAACTAAAATTAATTGTTACAACACTGTTTGAAAGACGTTGCAAAAAAGACATATGCAAAAACTTGAACCAACTTATATAACACCACTCCGGTCAAATTGCAAGCCATCCATCATCTGTCCAAATGTTTATTGTTTTTTTGTCATTTTCCTTTAACTTTCATTTTTAACTTGTCATGGCATGTCTGAGAGTTAATTTGATTTGGCGTAACCAATGGAAGCGGTTGCTTCACACTGACCATTTGTTAAATTATATTATTCGACAGTTCGATATGATGCATTGTGTAACTGAAATCGTATTAGTTTCAACAAAAATGCAACAAATTTCCATTTAAAACAGGTGTCAGTAAATGCAGTTGGTCATTGTTCATATAAGGTGGCAACCGTTAGACGTAATCTGCTGAACATTTCAAATTCAAATATTGCAAACATCGAGGAAAAATATTGTTACAAATATTTGAAAAATCTCACAGTTAAAAAAAAAATGATTTGTACAACATATTATTAAAAATACTATTTTAATGAGGAGAATATTATAACTAGCATTAAGACTTTCTTTACATTTGTATGATAACAATAGGCAACAATACTCGAACACAAACTTGGCGTAAGTATCGTTACCAGGTAAATTATTTTACCAGACTTGGACCCTTTTTTTACTGGCACAATCGAGAATCGAATGCGAAACTCACGGGTGAAAATCAAACGTTTTGCCAACTCGCCCACGGAGCTTGTCTAAATCTATATATCAACCTGGAATGGCTTTGTGGCCAAGTTAGTAGAACATATGTCTTTTACTCCTGGAGTTGCGGACAAGATTTTTAATGGTATTCATGTATTGTACTTTCGTTGTACACAGTAAAACTTGGCGAGTTTCTAACTCATCGGAAATAGGAGTATGTTTAAAAGACCTGAAAGTAGAAATCAGACTGAAAGACACGTAAATCGATGAGAATCAAACTCTTCATCCCCTGTTCGAAAAAAACTAGTCTACGGAGGTTTTCTGTTATCCTGAAACAATACATCTCTTTTTTTTTGTTTTACAAAGAGCCTTCTTATGCCTTTCTTTCTTCTTCAATACATAAAATTTGTGATTAAAGAAAAATACTTTTAGTAGTTCCCTATATCCACAAAATGGAGGGTTTTGGTATTGTGGCCTTTCCGTTAAAACGGTGAAATTATTAAAAGATTTACTATGGGTAAGAACAAAAAAAATATAAACATACATGTATTAATTTTTTACTATTCGAGATCCTATTGCCGGATCGATGATTGACAGGGGAACTAAAAAAAAGGCAACTTATTTTATAAAACTGATAAATAATCATTAAAAGTGACAAATAATGGATCTTCTTACCGCCCCGGTTAACTCACAACTCGGTTAATGCAACCCAGGATAATTAAGAGTTCACTATATGCTTATACAATGTAACCTGCCGGGTTTATCGACAGTGATTTATTTACCACGTTGTTACCTTTTCAGGGAAACCATCGGCTGAAAGACGAATGCATTCATTATTTACTTAGACTACGGAGGTCGTCATCGAACCTCAAGAATAATTTGGGTAAGTGATTTTGATGAGATATATAGACAAATCAAAACTAAACAAGAAAATTAGTTATGCTATGAGAGCCACTTTTTCCCTTCTGTTGATTTTTTTTTTTAATATAGTCTTACAAATATTTCACTGTCATTTTCTCCATCATGTCGCGTTCCATAATGTACTTTTACATTATTATCATCTCCATCACATCATGTTTTTATTCGGTCCTATGAAATATTATCATTATCATCATCTCTATGACGTCATATCCTTTTTGGATCCTAGATTATATTATCCTTATTATCATCTCTATTACATCATATCCTTTTTGGGTCCTTTATTATATTGTCATTATCATCATCTCTATTACATCATATCCTTTTTGGATCCTAGATTATATTATCCTTATCATCATCTCTATTACATCATATCCTTTTTGGGTCCTTTATTATATTGTCATTATCATCATCTCTATTACATCATATCCTTTTTGGGTCCTACATTATATTGTCATTATCATCATCTCGATTATATCATATCCTTTTTGGTCCTATATTATATTTTCATTATCATCATCTCTATTACATCATATCCTTTTTGAGTCCTATGTTGTATTGGCATTATTATCATCTCTATTACATCATATCCTTTTTGGGTCCTATATGGGTCCTATATTATATTGTCTTATATTATATTGTCATTAACATCATCTCTATTACATCATATCCTTTTTGGGTCCTATATTATATTGTCATTATCATCATCTCTATTACATCATATCCTTTTTGGGTCCTTTATTATATTGTCATTATCATCATCTCGATTACATCATATCCTTTTTGGTCCTATATTATATTTTCATTATCATCATCTCTACTACATCATATCCTTTTTGGGTCCTTTAATATATTGTCATTATCATCATCTCTATTACATCATATCCTTTTTGGGTCCTATATTATATTGTCATTATCATCATCTCGATTACATCATATCCTTTTTGGTCCTATATTATATTTTCATTATCATCATCTCTATTACATCATATCTTTTTTGAGTCCTATATTATATTGGCATTATTATCATCTATATTACATCATATCCTTTTTGGGTCCTATATTATATTGTCATTATCATCATCTCTATTACACCATATCCTTTTGGGACCTATATTATATTGTCATTATCGTCATCTCTATTACATCATATCGATACGATTCTTTATTATGTTATATCACTATCCTCACCTCCATCATGTTATATTCCTTTGGGTACGATATAATAGTATATCATTATCATCATCTCATGTTATGCCCCCTATTGGGTCAAACATAATATTGTCATTTTCATCATCACCACCAGGCCATGTTGCTATTGGGTCCTATATAAGACCACGTCATCCCCATCATCCCTACCATATCATGTTTTTATTGTCCCTATATAGTTTTATGTCATATTATCTTCTCTGTCACGTCATATCCCTATTTGGGACTATAATATTATGTCACTATCATCACATGTATCATGTTACATTCTTATTGTGAACTTTTCAATATTATGTCATTATTATAATTTCCATCACGTCATGTTCCTATTGGGTCCGATATAAAAATATTTCACTATCATCATCTCCATGTCATATTCTTATTGCGTCCTTTATAATGTTATATCATCATCTTAATTTTCACCATATCATATATTTTTGGTCCTTTTAACATTTATTACGTCATTGTCATAATTTGCCCCACATCATATTCTTATTTGGCCCTATACAATATTATATCGGAATCATAACTTCCATCATGTCATGTTCATTTTGAATCATATATAATATAATGTCATTATCACCATCTCCATAGCACCATCTTATTATTATTCCTTTATTACATTACGCCATTATCATAATTTCTTATTGGGCCCTATATAGTATTATGACATTAACATAACTTCCATTACATTTTATCATATATATTTTTTTATTTATTATTTCACATGACAAGAAATATACACAATTTTCGAAAAAACAACAGGTAATTTAATTTGGACATACAATTTTAACGGATCTGGGTTTGTTGCCCTTCATTTGTCGTATCCCCAGTAAACTAGGCTTTTGCCTGTATCTCACTGAGGATATTTAGCCAGAAAAAATAAATCGATACTTTTTTTCCGATTTTTGATTACACAAAAACAAAACCCCGTTGCACGTTCTCATCAACCTGACAAACAGCGACACTCAATTACAACTGGAAACATCATGCGAAATTAAACTCCTCACACATCATCACTCCAGTAAGACCAAGAATATTCATCCCACAATATACCGCACACAATCATAAGAATAATAATTAAAATTAAAACAAAAATGTACAGAAACACAAATACAAAAACAACCAAAATTAAAACAACAAGAAGAAACCCACACTCACGAGCCCACACAAAACTTTTCTACTCGTCATTCATCCTGAAAGCCCAAGTACTCAAAATCCTGTCGCGATAACAACCACGCTCCGATCGACTGTCTAAATGGTTTTCCTACCTTTACCTTTATTGAATTCGGCATATAATATTGTCATAATCATAATTTACATAACACCATATTTTTATTAGTCCTTGTATTATGTCATTATCATAACTACCATCATGTCATATTCATATTGGGTCCAATTTAATATTACGAGTACTTACTATCATAATTTTCGTCACGTTATTTTCCTAATTGGGTCCTATTGAACAAAATACAATTTTCATCATATCCATAACACCGTATTCTTAATAGGTCCTCTATAACAGTATGTCATTATTATAATTTCCATCAAGTCATGTTCCTATTGGGCCCAATATAATACTATGTAACTTTCTTAATTTCCATCACGTCGTATTTTTATTGGGTCCGATATATTATTATGACATTGTCATCATCTCCATTACATAATATTTTTATTGGGTCCTATATAAAATCATAATTTCCATAACAAAGTCTCCTAGAACAATAAATTATTATCATAATCTCCATCACCTTATATTCCAATTGAGTCCTTTATAATATTATGTCGTTATAATCATCTTCATCACAGGATATTTATATTAGGTCCTTAATAATATTTGATCAAAATTCTTTTCTTCGCGTTATATTTCTATTGTGCCCTATATATGTTAATGTTGTGTCATTATCACAATTTACATCATGTCGTGTTCTTAATGGGTCCTTCATAATATAATGTCATTTTAATAATCTCCATCATGTCATGTTTCCATCGAGTCCTTCATAATATAATATTATCTCATCTTAATAATCTCCATCATGTCATCTTCCTATATGTGCCTAGATAATATGATTTCATTTTCATCATCTCCTTTATGTCATGTTCCTATTGAAACATTTATAATATTATGTCATTATCATAATTTACATTATGTCATGTTCTTTTTAGGTCCTTTACTCGTATAATGTGATGTAATTATTATAATCTCCGTCACATCATTTTTCTGTTGCGTCTTATAAATTATTATTTCATTATCATTATTGTGATGTTATTATTGTGTCCTTTATGATATTTTTCAGTATCATCATCTCTATCACTTTATGTAACTTTTGGACCCTATATAATTTTATCTCATTTTCATCACCTTCATCATGTCATGTGCCTATTGGACCATGTGTAATATAATCTTATTATCATAATCTGCCTCGTGTCATGTACCTATTGTAATTTAAGCAAGAGGCTCGCATTCGTCTTCGTTAATTAAAAATATTCAAGGTATCTTTTACACACATCTTTTAAAAGGAGACGCTGGCCTCCATAACACCTCTTTGTTTTTATAGTGATAACTTTAGATAACGTTTTTTGAAACTCGACTATCTTCCATACGTTTCATGTATCCCAGCTAGCAACTTCTTAAGGAGAGAAAATGTAGAGGGCGTATTGGTGGTATATGTCAAAATATTCATTGGTGACCTTACTCAAAGTTACACCAAAAACTCATTTAAAGCAGCTCAAATGGAAGAAGGTAACAATACTGCAATGTAGACATAAAAAAGTTTAGCTGTCGATAGATTTATTTTACTGGACTTAGTTTATTTTCAAAGTTTTTGAAATCAACGACTAAAAGTGTAAGGCGGGCTAAAATCTTAAAAATATAGTAACTCACTGTTTCAAAGTTAAATATCACTTGAAGAGCGCTTTATTATAAAACAAAATCAGCTTCTCACGAGCTTTAATAATTTTCTTCAGATAACTTTATTTATTTGTGAATAAATGCTTGCATTTAGAAGAACGCGTAGGGTGACAATGTAAGACTGATGTGTTGAGTAAGATGAAAAAAAGCACTCTGAGATGATTTGGGCATGTCGAATGAATGAATGAAGAAACAAAATAAAATAAATCAGTAGCTTTTTTTTTTTTTTTTATTAAACAAAGTAAATTATTGTGCAAACATTTGTCAAGACTATACCTATACACACATTTATTACTTAACTAATCTTTATTATATGTTATAATTTATGAACTTACTTAATCTTATTTTCCTACATATCATTTTTTTTTTTTTTTTTTCAAATTTAATATATGATTTCTTAGAAATAATTAATACCTACATACTACTTATAACTAGATAATAATTCTTACACTTAATATTTAGCAAAAAACAAGTCCACTACAGTGTTTGACTAAGCAGAGATAACAGATCTCCATATTTCCATACAAGCGCACAAGTAGTATGTAGGTGTTAATTATTTCTAAGATCTCATATATTAAGATTGAATAAATAAAATAAAATGATGTGTAGGAAAATAAGATTAAGTAAGTTCATAAATTATAACATATAATTAAGATTGGTTAAGTAATAAATTTGTATATAGGTCAGTAGTGTGATGGTAAAAGGTTGTATTTTTCATTTTTTGCATTTTTGAAGTTTGTTCCACAAAATGCCCAAAATAGTGTAATCTTTGATGTGGCAAAAGGACTCTTACTAGTAGGGATACTAAGATAAAAAAGATATGACAATATGCCATCTGAAAAGTTCATTATTATTGATATGGCAAAATACCTTAAATGTAATCTCAGCAATCATTTGGATCTTTTATTAATTTAGGGAAACATTATATATGTTATAGATATGGTAATTTAATCTAATTTGAGATGTTATACTCATAATAGTTGCAATATTTGATTTAAAAACTTTGTTTTTGCTCTCCTGTAAAATTGTGTCTGACTGAGTTATAACCTATTGCCATCACACTACCGAAATATACTCTTACATTGCAAATATAAGTAGAAGGCGTGTTAGAGGAAGATCAAGGTATGTAAGAATGAATCAAGTAAATTATATTTTGAAAGAATGAAATATAAAAAGTAAGAGGAATCGTAGGAAACAATTGATCATCACGGATGTTTAATGTCCTTGGCATTGGAACTTTTTGTTTGATTTGTCAATTCCGTGTTTGCTGAAGTACAACAGCTTGCACACTATACACCAATGCACGTATATACTTAAATACATATCATAGCTAACAATCAAACTCATTATTGAGTTTATTGTTTATCTGAGTTACGTTTTATAGCATATATTTCAGAAATATTGAAGCTCATATTTGAAGTATTTTAATATTATCTTGATTTTTTTTAAACTTATGTTGATATTCGATATCCTTTTTAGATTAGTTAAGGATGATTGCTTGCGATTTATTACATTTTGTTTGAATATTTTCCTTTTGAATATTTAAAAAACATAATAATATTTTTTACGTATGTCGATCAAAGATTTTTCAGAAAAAAACCTTAAAAACAATAAAATAGATTGTTTTGTTATTTTATAATATACATCGCGCGGTTTTCCTGTCTGAAAAGGCAAAGAGGAGAGAGCATTAGGTATTCTTATCATAACACAAATGTTTCACCTCATCTATATACCTTCTAATACAACTCCTACGATTTTTTTTTTTTTACATTTCTTTCTTTTAAATATCATTCACTTAATCCAACCATACATTCTTAGGTCTTCCCCTACAACACATTCCACTCCCGTTGCACTGAGTTTTTTTTTTGTTAGATTTTTTTTCATTAATTAGTTCTACATGTACAAACATCAATGTACTATTCTTACTTAAAATAAGACTAAAATTTACATTCATTCCATATTCTTTCAAACATCGTGAATATAATTCAGTGCATTTCTATAGTATTTATTCGTGACCTTTCCGTCTTTTTACGCATCTACATTTCACTGCCATATATCACATTTCATTGTCATATAAGATATCATCAAGTTGGTGCTAGAACCGTTGTGGACTATCATCTTAGTTGTTATTAATACTGTCCGGTATATATATCTTAATGCCCCATTGACTTTGTTTCTCTTTTCGAAAATATCACAACGAAAATCAATCAATCTAACAAAATATAATGCTGGTTATACTTACATCCATAACAATGTCAATAACAATAGTTATTAACAAAGTTACGGTTTTATAGTTGTTTAATTAAAATCATGATATGCTACACGTTATTTTTCAAAAATCGTATGACATCTGCCATTTATTTGATTAAAGCACCATTTTGTTAAAGTTTAAATAATTGGTTGTCTCTGCAAGAAAATATTTTAATTTAAAGTTTTACCGATTCAGAATTATGGTTAAAAAATAAAAAATACAAATCATCAAGTCATTTCCCTGTCGAATCAGCCTTAAGTTCACATTCATCCCTTATTACTTAATTTCGTATTCTGTTATACATTGTCCCTCCATGTATTCTTCTCAATGCACGCATTTCTACAACGTTTATTCGGCTCCTCTCAGTATTTTTTTCACGTCAACGTTTCACTCCCAAACATCAAAGTTTACACAAAAATACTATTTTAAACTACCATCTTAGTAGATTTTATACTTGCTGCAAAAAGAGCTACACATTTAAAAAAAGAAGAGACAATCGAACCAATAAGAATCAACAAGTGGAAATCTAGAGAATAACACAAAGCAGCACAAATACAGCACAGTGTCATACTGAAAAAAAAATCACTTCTGTCGTTATAGAAGGGCGATGATGAAAACATACACAAGGAAAAAAAAATATGTGCTTGGATAGAAATATGTGGAGATATTCTCGTAGCATGTTAGTACAATTCAAAAGAGATTTATTTTATATCTGGAAAAGGTTGAATACCTTAGAGTTAAAAAGTGTTGATAACCATTGTGATGAAAACCATTGATGATCACTTTTCGGTGATCTCTGCAGAGCTACGGGTCCATGATACTGAACTGACGTTCTGCACGAGTGCCCACTCGTAATCTTGCATGAAGAATCTTTCGATTTGCGGTTTTTTCCACGCTTCATTTGCAATGTATACCATTCTTTATATTCATAGCATGGACTTTTTGTTTTTTCTCGTCTCTCTGATTTTATATTATTTGTACATTTTGACACTTGGTCAACTAATTTATTTTTTTAACACCGAGTTACGGACCTGTACCTCCTGAGCATTGTCCTATTGTGTGCTGGCATGTATGAATACTTTTTGATTGTAATATCGTTTTGTATCGTATTACACTTTCATTTTTTATATCTCTACCTGGCGCGTAGATTTATACGTAGCAATCTTTTCCAACTAATTTGACATTTACTAAAGACTACTTAAATGAAAAAAATACTAAAATTAACTAAAAAAAATTACAATCACCGACGGGAATATAAACCGTAATCCCCGGGTTCAAATGCATTCTATCAATTAGGTCAAGTAAACTACGGAAGAAGAGTAAAACAATCGTTATATTTTTTTAGATAGACCTTACTGGAGCTGATGTCGCAGCCACCATCTTTCTATCCTTACACTCATATTTTTTTGGTAATATATTTGATTTTGCTACAGTGGGATGGAATCCCAAGTAAGAGTGTTCTTGGGAGTCTGCTGTCTGGGAAGAAACAGGGCTGTTTATTTTTTTTCTTGATTATTATAGTTTTTGTGTACATATCAATTCGATATTCTTCTTTTATGAAATATTTGTTTAAGAGAAACTATATTGATATTGAAACGATATTAACTTTACTTATTTTATACTTGATTGCATAAATATACGAGCGCAGATTTATTACCCTACAGCAATATATTCCAATAAACCAAGCCGGAGCTATACAGGTTTTGCCAATTGCTGGTTGAAAGTTTACGATGTTTTTATATTTTTAGTTTAAAAATTTACAAAATATTCGAAAATTGAAAGTACAGAAAATAACAATGAAAAGACAATTATATATATTTAATATTTTTCAATATGACTAGAAGAGGAGAAGAAAAATAGGAAGCCGTAAATTGCGAAGAATTATAAAGAAAAAATATTGTTTTTTATTTTTATTGCGTTGATGTGTTCTTTAATTCGTATACGTTCCTTGTTGTCTTACCTACATATACCCCATTTCAATCTTTACATCTGATCTCCACTCTTATGCTATGAATTTTATAGTAAGTATTGGTATTAGACAGTGAACGATAAATATTATTTCCTTTATAGATGTCTTTATAGAACGCTGGTTTAATCTTATTGGGTAAGGTTTTTACGATTTTATTAGATACAGTATAGATATATAAAATTCTTTCCATATTGCTTTTTTTTTTTGTGTAATTTTGGGTAAATGTAATTAGAATATTTTTTTGTTTATTATTTACTATTCTTATTATTAAATCTTTATTTTATCCCATTATTAGCTGCAATTTAAAGTAGTGCGTTATATTAAGTTCTTTTTTGAATCTTGATTAAGTTAGAGGGAATGTGGTAAGTCGGTGTATCATTGAATTAAAACCTACTAATTTTGGCATAAGAGGGTGGGTTGGAATCATCTAATATGACTGCATTGGTAGATGTTCGTTTTCCGAAAATGTTTTCTTACTCGTTTAATTGTAAAATCTTAAAAGTTTAATAAATTACCAATTTCCATCTCCATAGTAATTTTATTGTTGTATTCAAGCTATTTAGTAATGATATAAATTGTTTTCATTGTCCATCGTTTCCTCCCTATGTGCATATTACCAACATAGGGCTTTCACATCAAGACATTCTATAAAATATGATTGACTTTAATAGTGTTTCTTCGAATGAATTCATAAATAATTCAACCAGTAATGATGAAGCTCTAGAATACATGGTTAATCCTTCTTTTTGATAAAATATCCTGTCGTCTAAACAAAATAATTTTGTGTTGTAACAATATTACATATTCTCATTAAACCTTTAATTAAATAATTACCTAGATTAGGTTTAAATAATATGTGTATATTATTAAACATGTATTTACATATATTTATAAGCATACTTTAAAATAAATTAGCTACATCGAACGAAACTAATTTAGCGTTTAATGGTAATTTACAGTTTTTTTTTAATATTTGTCAATTCAAAGGAATTTTAAATTACTATACAATCCATCCTATACAATTGGATGAATTGAAACACTAAATCTGTGGCGTTATGGCAGAAGTTGATATGTCTGTTTTTTGTCATTTTGTGTTTATTCTCCCAATTTATAGAAAATATTTCTCAGCATGGTACAGCAAAACTTGGTGTGTCAGTCATTATCCAAACAAAAGATATATTGTTTGGAAAAACTTAAAAAATTCTTATTTGTACTGATTTTAACAACTTATCAAGGTTAATATTGCTTGTCCTGTAAACTAAGGTAAAACGGACATATCAACTTCTGCCATAACGCCACAGAAATCTAATTAACAATGTCCACTAATTTGTTAGACATTTTATGATAAGAAAAGTTTTAACAATTGACTATTGATCTTATTGAAATAGGAGTTTTATGCAATTTAATGAAACCTGTAAATTTAGGAACACCTAGATTGTTTAAAACTATTTTTTTCTCGGCATTGTTTGAAATTTCCAGGTTTTTTATTGTGCGCTCGACCTTTGCTGAAATTTTGTGGGAGGGTCTTTTGTTATGGTTTCAAAATCACCAATACCTATTTAGAAATTTTGTTACTTTGTTAACATAATCTGCTGTTTTCAGGATAACAAAGGAATGTCCTTTATTTGTTCTTGTCAAAGTTAATTCATTATTTTTTAATGTCTTATACCTATATACTTGTAATTTCTATAGACTTTTCATTTTCATTTTTTAACGTACTGAGTAAATACTTTTTAAAAATTTCTTTGTTGGTAAAATCTAAAAGTTTTTATATTTATTGTTGTAAACACCTGTTTTTATGTCAGTTGATCAAATTTCCAAAGGTTTATAAATGTATATTACGGGTAAATTATATTTTGCAACTTTATTGGATAATTTTTCTTCACCGTTAACAAATTTAAACAACTATATTTATTAATTTATAGGTGCTAATATAAAAAGCATGCAGAAACTTTATAGAACTATCGGATGAGCTTTCGTCATAATGTTTAATTAAATATTATAAATGTTTATATTATTTCCATGTATAAATTATATAGGCTAACAGCAAAAAACCATGAACGAAATTTACAAAACCAACGGGCATACTTTGTACATGTCGTTTTTAAATATATATTTTTAAAATAATATGTACAATCGAAGTCATAGGTGTCCTTATACTCCCGAATACTAGGCGGAAAAAAGGGGAGAAGAAGCACAGCGCGGGATTCGAACTGACGACCTTCTTGTCACTGAAGTCCTTTGCATTACCGCGCAGCTATGCGCTTGATTTAATTTAATGGTATGAATGTTTATTTTATAAGCAGGTACGTATTACACAGGTGTTAAGCTAGAAAGCATAAAGAAACGTCATGGAACCAACCCGCAAGCTTTCTACAAATTATTTAATTGAACTTTATAAATATATCTTTGATTTGTCAATATACATTACACAGGTGCAAAACTAGAAAGCATGAAGGCATTTCGTGGAACCAAAGGCCGAGCTTTCTACTTATATTCAATTTTATGTAATAAGTGATTATTTTGTTTGATGGTGTGCATTATATAGGTGCTAAGCCAGAAAATATGGAGATACTTTGTGGAGCCAACGGGCGAGCTTTCTACATATTATTAATTTCTACGTAATAAATGTTTATTTAATTTGCTGGTGTACATTATACAGGTGCCAAACCAGAAAATATGAAGAGACTTCATAGAATCAACGAACGAGTTTCCTACAAATTGTGAGTTTCTTTGTAATAAATGTTTATTTAATTTGCTGGTGTGTCTTATACAGGTGCTAAGCCAGAAAGTATGAAGAGACTTCATAGAATTAACGAACGAGCTATCTACGTATCATTCGTTTCTTTGTAATAAATGTTTATTTAATTTGCTGGTGTATATTATACAGGTGCTAAGCCAGAAAGTGTGAAGAGATTTCATAGAATCAATGGACGAGCTTTTTACATATTATTCATTTCTTTATAATAAATATTTATTTAATTTGCTGGTATACATTAAACAGCTGCTACGCCAGAAAGTATGAAGATATTTCTACATATTATTCATTTCTTTGTAATAAATGTTAAATTAATCTACTGGTGTAAATTAAACAGGTGATGCTAAGCCAGAAAGTATGAAGATACTTCATAGAATCAACGGACGAGATTTCTACACATTATTCATTTCTTTGTAATAAATGTTAAATTAATCTACTGGTGTAAATTAAACAGGTGATGCTAAACCAGAAAGTATGAAGAAACCTCATGGAATCAACGGACGAGTTTTCTACATATCATGAGTTTAATTTTGTAAATATTTCTTGTAGTTCCTGGTGTATTGGTGACAAACTAGAAAGCATAAAGAGGCTTCGTTAAATGTGTGCACTTTTTACGTATTGTTTACTTCAGTGCTTTTAACGTTACTTTTATATTCTGTTATGGACTATACAGGTATCAAGCCAGAAAACATGAAAAGACTTTGAGGAAACAACGAGTAAGCTTTCTACGTATTATATTGTATAATTAAATATCTCTTTTATTTGCTATTATACATTATTTTGGCGCGAAACTTGAAAGTACGAAGATCTTAGTTGAACCAACAGGTGAGCTTTGTAAGTATTATTTTATTAAAATAATGCATGTGTTTTATATGTAAAAAATTTTCAAGGCTTCTTAGAACCAAAGGACTAGTTTTTTACTTCAAAGGATATATAATTTAATTCAAAATAATAGATATCTCTTGTATTACTGGTAAACATTATATAGGTGCCATACTAGAAAACATGAAGATGTTACAAAGTATCAATAGGTGAGATTTCAATATATTATTTTGTACAATGTATTATAATAGTTCTTTTAAAAGCTTGTGTGCATTATACAAGTACCAATCAAGAAGACCTGAAGAAGCTGTGTGGGACAATGCATGTTTTTTTACTAGCTGGTTTTCATTACACAAGTACCACGCTAGACAATAACGATGAGACTTTTTTGTCTTTATGAAACTAATGGATAAGCTTTCGACAAATTTATGTGTGCAACAATATAGTTACTGCTTTCAATTACTTATGCGTTCTACACAAGTGCCAAGCTAGAACACATGAAGAGATTTTGTAGAACTAACGGGGAAGCTTTTAATATACGAGGATGTGTAAAAAAAATGATCTGCACTCTGGCTGTAGAATTTATTTAAACCAACCTTTAGAAAATAAAAATACATATTTTTTCGAGATAATCTTTTCGCTTTTAAATACACTTTGTCCATCTGTCAATAAGCTTTCGTATTGCCTCATTAAAAAAATGTTTTAGGCTGATCTGCGGGCCACCAATGCACCTCTGTCTTCACTTATTCATCAAATGTGAATCTTTGTCCTTATAGGGCTGCTTTCAGGAGACCAAACATGTCAATAAAGTCCGATAAAGCAAGATCAGGATTATAGAAAGGATGTTTTAACACCTCAAAACGATTTCTTTACAGGGTGTCGACAGTGTATGCAGAGGTATGCTGACGTGCATTGTCATGCAAGATCTGCGTTTAATCCGAAGTTAAGGCTATTGTGCACACGATCTAGAATAAAAATTTGCAAATAAAAATTTATTTCATTATAATTATGAATATTAGTCAAATATTAATGTTTATTTTGAAATAAAACTTATTTTACTAATTCAACATTTGTCAATCTTAGGAGGAAAAATGGACAAGTATTCGTGCAGAATGCTCACTAGTTTCTCAGTTTTAAAAACTGACAATAATATTTTCTTTTTTTAATATTAACTACCCCATTATCACTCCGATGCATTGGGGCTCTTTGCGTAGTCCATCTACGCTTCCATTGACCACAAGTATCTTCAAACTGTCTTTTTGACCACTAGCAATATGCCTAAAGAATCAGAGGACCCGCCATATGTATATTGTATAGTAGACACTCTGTCTACAATATACATATGGCGGAATCAGAATACCTTTAGACATAGTTTAATGATCTGTAAGCTATGCACGCATTTTTAAATAATTTATTCAGCTTTCTTCAGTCTTTACAGTATTTTTTCTAGTAATAGACTATGAGATTAGCTTTCTGTTTTCTGGCTCGTGATAAGAGATTTGACAAACTTTTAACAGATAAAAAAAAACTGCCATCTTTCGGCGAGTTTTCCACATTTTATTTAATTGAACGTGATAAATGTTTCTTTTATTTACTGGTATACATTATATAAGTATCAAACTAGAAAACGTAATGAGTTATTATTATATATTAGTTAATTCAATGTTATAAATGTTTGTTCTTATTTGTTGGCGTGCATTAAACAGGTGCTAAACTAGAAATCTTAAAGAGACGCCGTGAAAGCAACGGGCGAGCTTTCTGCATATTATTTGATAGAACGTAATAAATTTATGTTTCATATGTTAGTCTGCATTAAACAGGTGCTAAGCAAGCATATATTCGGTAAACCAACAGTTGATCTTTACACATATTAGTTCATTGAAGTGTTAAAGGTTTTTTTATTTGTTGGTATGCATTATACATGATCAGTCTAGAAAGCATATAGATACTTCATAACTTCGTAAAACCTAAGGGCGAGCTTTCGACAAATAATTGTTATAAACTAGTTTTGACAATATAACTTAACCCCTTATCTATATTGGTGCCAGCTCACATGGCGTAGTTCCCCCACAAATGTTCTCTGTGTGTCGCAATCGCTCGCAAGGCTGACTCACGTAGTTCATTACTGCGCCGATAGTACGCGTATAGGCGACGCGGCGGTGGGCGGCAAGCGGTGGCGGCTAAAGATTTATGGAGGACTCCCTCCAACTGTCACTCGTATAAATATTCTTAAGTCTAGTACAACCAGGGTAAGTTCTCAGGTAAATAAATGCCTTTTTTTTTAAATAATATAATATTTGATAAATTAAATTAAATATTTTTGTTAAAGCAAGTGTTTATTTTGTATATTACTTTATGATCTAATTTCTAGCTGATTCTTTTATATGGTATAAATTTCTATTAAGGGCAAAACGACCTTAATGAATATTTTTTATAAAAATATTAATTAAACACTTTGAATTTGCTGTAAGGTGCTTCTTAAAACGTCTAATTCTTGTGATCAATGACGAATTGATGTCCCGGGGGTTTCTGTAACACTTTCTCTCGCTGTGGCCATGTTTTCGAGTGAACGCCCGCTACGAGAACGCATGGGTCCATATTGTCCGGAATCAAACAAGTTTCCTCATTTTTTTTATTTATCTTCGAATTGTTGACTCGTTTGTACTATTATTTCGACCGAAATTTTCACAAAGTTTACAAACTGTTTCAGCAAAACTTTCCCCATTTTTATGAGTTTTAACCAGGGCTGTGGAGTCGGAGTCGGAGTTGGAGTCGGAGTCGCGGAGTCGCGGTGTTTGGGCCGGAGTCGGAGTCGGAGTAGGAGTCGTAAAAAACGAGCGACTCCGACTAATTTTTCGTTAAAATTTAAAATACTTTTTTTTTTAATTATTATAATGAATGTGTATTGTGCACGAATATTAAACTTGCAGGCGCAAGTCGCGCCGATATGGTGAACACCGAGATCCATTTAATGCATCAAGTCTACGAAAATGTGTTTGTCTCCTTCTTTCTCACGTCGAAAGAAAATTCTGTTGGCTGGGATCTATGTTAACCCCATGGTTCGATCCATATTGACGGAAGAACAAATAAATAGAGCTAAAAACGCTCTGTTTGAATTAACCGTTCGTATGAAAGGCCTTCGACTAGAAAAAGAGACGACAGCAGGCAGCGTACACGAAGTATCATCATCTTCATCCGACACCGCTGAATCTGAAGACGATTTTGAAAAATATCTCAATGAACAAGATAAACTAAAACGTCCTCGTTTGAATCACAGTCTCAATATAGATGATGGAGACTCTATTTCAAAATTTAAAATTGAATTTTATGATGCATTGAAAATAATGGAAAAAATTGACCGAACTTATAAGTTAAATGTTGAAATGGCAATACAGCGGTATCTAGAAATGGTAAAAGATTCAGCATTGATCGTTACAGCATTACCCTCAACCCAAGTATCCGTAGAGCGGTTATTTTCCGCTCTTAAAATTCTCAATTCTGATTTGAGAGCCTCTACGAATACAGATTTAATAGAAGCAATGTTGTTTTTAAGAATAAATTCTAATAAATAATTATTAAAGTTTGATCTTGTTTTATTTTTATCCCTATAACATGAAAAAAATGGCTATATGCTAAGGTAGGAAACAACCTGCTAAAATTGAGCTTTTTTGAGTCGGGGTTGTAGAGTCGGAGTTGTGGAGTCGGAGTCGTGGAGTCGGAGTTGTGGAGTCGGAGTCGTATTGTTGGTAAATATAGGAATCGGAGTCGGAGTCGTGTTTTTTTTAAGCGACTCCACAGCCCTGGTTTTAACAATATTAACGCGCTGTTATTTCATGTAGCGTTCCATATTTACTAATCGCAAGATTGACAAATGGCATATATGAAATTTTTAGAACTGCCAACCTTAAAAAAAATGGCTCGAAATTTAATTCTCGAGATGCTCCATTTTTTACTAGGAGCAATAATTATTTTTACTCTGGAATTCACCCCTGCTCTCTTCGCAGGTAAATTTAAACTCCACCTGGTTTTTGTCCAACAACTTTGCGGTGAAGACAAAGCTAATTTAAACGGAAATTGTGGATAAGTAGCCAGTGGTTAAGTTAGAAAAGTGGTAACAAATTTGATCCTTTTCAAAATATATTTGTCGGGAACTAATATAAATCTCTATGTCGCATTCTCTAAAGCTTTAAACTTATGACTCTTTTTATTTTGAACCAAATTATCGTTAACGCAGTTTAATATTATTTAATTTCTTTATTATATTTATATCAGTGTTTTTAATGTATAGATAAATAATGAAAGATTAGATTAATATATTTATTAAATTATTTAATTCACGACACAGTGTCTTTTTCATAATATGAAAACAATAGCACACAAAATAAGTTAATTCTCTAGCTTGGATTCTTTCACATATTGGTAGCACTGGTAACGAGTGTGTTGATTCCTTGGCAAAGGAAGCATGTTCTACCGGTTGTTTCCTATCTGATATTTCACAGTCAGTTACTGATATTTTAAATAAAATTAAACATGATACTTCGAACCGATGGACGTTTTATTGGGATATAACTTCTGTAAATGAGGGCTTTAGGTATTAATGGTTGGTTGGATGGTTAACAATTATACTCAATCACGAGGGATAGCCTTTCGAAGAAACATTTGAAACTCAAAGTAAAATTCTAGTATATACGAATGTGGACTCAGCGAGCAAACGTTGAATAATATATGCTTTGAATGTCCACTAAATGATGCGTATTTGATGCATCATTTTATGAGGATCTTATTTGGTTACGCATGACAGAACATGGAATTAGGGGATTAGATATAAATGGGAATTTCAGACTGATGTGTTGAGTAAGATGGAAAAGAGCACGCTGATATGGTTTGGGCAAGCGGAACAAATTAATGATGTAAGACTAACAAAACAAACATATAAAGCAAATTTGAGTAGAAGGCATGTGAGAGGAATACTAAAAGAAGTATAATTATATCAAGTGTATAATATTTTGAAAGAAAGAAAAGTAGAAAGTCAGGGAAGTCGTAGAAGCTGTATGAATGTAATTGAGGTTAATGATCTATGTCGGGATAGGAAATACTGGCGTTCTGTTGTCTCTATCTATCCCGATGGGTAAATTGTGTGATGATATGAATAAATTCAAGTAATTTTGATTAATAAACCAATACCAACTTGTAAGAGAATGCAAACTTGTTTTCATCCTTACAAACTTGTTTTCATCCTTACAAACTTGTTTAACTCCATTTGCGAAGTGTTAAAAAAGTGTATTATTTCTAATAAAATAAAGAGAAGAGATATGTATACATATTTGTTAAACATGGTTTTATTTTTATTTTTGAAAGCGTTAACTTACTTGATTGAGCTTTTATAACATAACTTGTATTCTCAATTAATACAATCAACCTATCATTGCTCTCTGGCTCACTAAAATCAAATTTGGGTGAACAATCAGTAATAAAAACGTCGACAATTAATGAAATAAAGGAAGGTATCGAGAGAAAAATTAAAATAAGAATAAAACGATCAAGTTTACCTCTTTTCTTTTTTTCTATCCATACTGTTGAGCTCATGACTGACTGATCATCATAACTCCCATGATAGCCTCCGATAACTCCTCTCCATCTATCCATACAATCCACGGCTCGAAGGGTAATTGTTAAGGATAGTCCAGTCACGTCTTTGAATTGATCAGTCCAACGCATTGGGATTCTTCCTCTTGCGTGTCGTTCTTCTACGCCTTCAATAGCCACAAACCTCTCCAAAGTTGTCTCATTGGCCACGAACAATGTGCCTAAAGAATCGGAGGACTCGTGATTCTCAGTTGTTCGAGAATAGAGGCGTCAGTTCACCTTGTTGTCCATGGAATTAACATCCTTCTTCAGCACCTTCTTTATTGACATCATCCTTTAGAGTATATATTTACCGAGACTCTGAAACCAGTTGCCGATTAATTTTAGACACGCTCCGTCATTGGCATGTTCAAAAAAATTACAAAGAAAACTCTTAATTTCAAGTCAGCATAGAAAAGTATTTCGATCCCGTATTTTTTTCTTTTCTTTTCACCATCGCTTCTGTCTTCCGACATCTTAATTCTTCTTCCTGGCACTGTCCTAACTCATTACCTAGGTATGCTGTTGGGATCGGCTCTCCTGGTTTTCAGGCTGTATATTCTTCGGTTCTGGGTGTCACTTTCATCAAGACCGTTTCTCTGCAGGATTTTGGAGCATTGAGTCATCCAGGAGTTCTTTGGTCTTCCTCTGGATGGCTGTCGAGGAGGATCCACATACATTGCCTGATTTACAGTATGGTCTGGTGGTCTCCGTCTTATGTGCCCGTACCATCTCAGCTGTCGCTCTTTCCGCTTATTGTTTATGTCAGTGACTCCCAGGCTACCACGAATGCGTGAGCTCTTGATTTTATCTTTCAGTGATACTCCTGCCGATCACCTAAGCATTCGCATTTCTGCTGTTTCAAGTTGCCTAGAGTAGGAGCTGTACATAGTCCAGCATTCTGAGTCATACATAATTGCGGGTCTAACGATAGTCTGGTATACCTTTCCTTTCAGTTTTATATGCATTTTTGAGTCACACAAGACTTCTGTTACCGATCTGAATTTCATCCATCCCATACCCTCCGTCTTTGTGAATGAGTGAGCCCAGTTACTTAAAAAAGTCACAGCCGGCTAATATTTCCCCATCCAGTTGCATTGAAGGAGTTGTGGCGTTTGGGTCTTCAAATGGCAGGTACAGATATTCTGTCTTTTTCCTACTCATTTTTAAGCCGTTTTTCTCCAGGATCTTTTCCAACATCTTAATTATATTTTGATTATTTATAATATTCATAAAATTTGTATAAATAATAATATGAATAATTTTTTGACCATGTAACTTCCTTTATTAACTTTTGTCTGGTTGGTTAGAAAATATTTCCATCTGGCATTTAATTAAATTGTTATACATTAAAGTGTTTAAATAAATAACTGTAAAGTTTGTTTTTAATCTCGTTTAAGACAAAGATCAAACGAGAGGAAAACAAACAAAACAAATACAATTGAAAAAAAATAAAAAACCACCTGACAATGAATCAGTTTCAGACATGGAAAAAATATCTCAGCTTATGTAAGATTTACAACTCAATTATATTGTTTTGCTGCAATACATTAGCATAACCGATAGTGCAGAACCGTGAAGAATTCTAGTAATCAAACTGGAACACGATGATACACTTTCCATTAAGTTCTAGAATGTTCCATTTCTGTAGAGAGGAGAAAAAGTCTGTCAGATCGATGACAGTCGTGACTGTTTCTTCTAAGAATTTATTCCAGTTCTCAGGCTATGGTATAGATGAAAGAACACTATATGGTATTAAATTGTTGAACAAAGTTATTGGCATAAGGCTTCTTTATAATTGAAAAATTAAACATATTACACAATACAAATTAATTTGAGGATTTTGATAAAAAGGTAGCGACTGCGGCTTTAAGATTGGGTACACATCTGTATATATTAAGAAAACTTACCAAATAAAAACGAAAACTGAAGAAAAATGTATTTATGTCTTTTCATTTTTTGACAATGTACAAAACACTCCCCTACTTAGTTAGTTGTATGCTCACCCTTAAACAGGCAATTTCCACAAGACAAAATTAAAAAAAACAACACTTTTACATATGTAACGCAAATAAGAATGAAAATCATACTTAAACAGAAAACAAAATGAATTTGTTTATATTCACTACAAAGAGCAAATAAAATACAAAGAACAAATAAATTCAGCATAAGTGGAGCAAAATATGTCTACGTAATGTTTATAGATAAATATGAATTGTGATAACACCTCTCAAAAAGGGTTAGCGTAAATTTAACAATCACACTATCATATTCAACAACCCTCAATCAGACGTTCCACATTAGCACACGTCATTCACTAATGTAACGTATTTTTTATACAATTCTCAATCAACCCTCTTAGAGCTCTTCACAAAGAATCGACAGTAGATCGATAAGCACCACCCCACCCCAGCTTACAATCCCATAACACAAAACAAACTGAATTATTAAATAATAAATTATTTTAATCATAATAAAAGGACAATTTATGTAGCACCGTTCAGGGAGTTGACTCTGCTTAAGGGTGCTGTAACTTGGAATTCGAACCAACTATTAAAAATAATAAAAGGACAATTTATGTAGCACTGTTCAGAGAGTAGACTCTTTACAAGGGCACTGTTACTTGGAATTCAAACCAAGTATTAAACATAATAAAAGGACAATTTATGTAGCACTGTTCAGAGAGTAGAATCTTTACAAGGGCACTGTCACTTGGAATTCGAACCAACTATTAAACATAATAAAATAACAATTTATGTAGCACTGTTCAGAGAGTAGACTCTTTACAAGGGCACTGTAACTTGGAATTCGAACCAACTATTAAACATAATAAAATAACAATTTATGTAGCACTGTTCAGAGAGTAGACTCGTCACAAGGGCGCTATAACTTGGAATTCGAACTAACTATTAAACGTATTAAAAGGACAATTTATGTAGCACTGTTCAGAGAGAAGACTTTTCACAAGGGCGTTGTAACTTGGAATTCGATGCAACTATAATTAATAAATTCAAAATATTAGAAAATAAATACAGAAGTTGAGTGTAATGACATTAAAGTGGTAACTGTGGCCATTATATTAGGTAATTCCCCGCATCTGCATACCTAAAAAAAGACGTGTTTTTTAAGAGAAAACCGCAGAAAACTTACTAAGGACAGACGAACTACAAATAAACGTTTGTAGTTCATCCGATCATAGTAACCCATTTGACTTTAAAATTAAAATGGGGGCGAAGCCCCAGACAGCCAACACGGGCATAGTGTGTTTTGTTCTGTTAACAAAAAAGCGAGGATATTTTACTAATTCCTTTTAGACATCACCTAGAGAACGAGAAAACGTTCTGGAATATTTTTATTACAATTTTATAATTTTTCTTAGTTTATTTTACATGACAAATACGTGTACATAATATTAAAACAATTTTTTGGACAAAAATAAGCAATTTCAAGTGAACACTCTCAAATTATACGAATCTGAGTGTGTTACCTGTCATTTGCCATGACCCCAGTAACTAAGTTTTTACACATGTATCGTACTGAAGACAAATAAAAAAAAAATCAATTGATACTTTTTCAATTTAATGATTATTTTTTCAATTTATTTGTCAAAAATGATCATTAACTCGATAAGATGTGAAACCTTATTATGAGTATGTGCCACGTAAGTTAACATTTGACATACTGCATCAATAAAATATATTAATAGCCCTTTACACAGTATCTTTCACACATTTATCAAAAACATATTGAAGAACGCTGAAACGCGGTAATGGGGAGAAAATGCCCGAGTAATGTCACTGGTGAATATTAATCACAGTAATACTTACTCGATCGATTCCCAACAAGTATGGTATTATTTAATTGAGAGTGGCTTATTTAATTAATTTTCCTGTCTTCAATTAATTATAAGGGTTAAAAGGACAGTTTTAAGTTACATTAATAAATTAATAAAAAACAGAGTCTTGTTTATGCTCCCCAGACGATGAGGCGAAAAAATTAATATCTGTAGTGTTAAACGGTTATATAAAGTGGAATAAACAGTGTTTTTTTTATTTTTTTATTAAACAAAGTAAATTATTGTACAAACATTTGTCAAGGCTATACCTATATACAAATTTATTACTTAACTAATCTTAATTATATGTTATCATTTATGAACTTACTTAATCTTATTTTCGTACATATCATTTTATTTTATTTTTTTCAATCTTAATATATGAGATCTTAGAAGTAATTTACACCTATATACTACTTATAACTAGATAACAATTCTTACACTAATTATTTAGCAAAAAACAAGTCCACTACAGTGTTTGACTAAACAAATTACAAATAACTTAAAGATTGGGATTAATAAACATATCTCACTTAATGGGAATAAGCAAAGATAAAATTACTTGGCAAATGATATTTAACAAAATGTATATTATTGTAATTTGTTTTATCAAACACTATTTATTCCACTTTTTGTAACGGTATAACCCTACTGGTTGCAAGGCTTTCAGCTCATCTTCAGGGGAGCACAAACAAGACTGATGATGAGGTGAAAGCCTAGAAACCTGTAGGGTTTTTCCTTTACAAAAAGTGGAATAAAAAGTGTTTGATAAAACAAATTACAATGTATTTAAACCTCCACAATGTTAATGCCTTAACTATAAATAATATATAAAATTTATATTAATTAACGAAACACAATTTTAAAGAAAACAGATCAACAATTCGAAATATAAATAAGAAATAAAATGAATGAATCCAATATAAACTTCTTAGGCATGTTAACCACCCATTAAAATTGTATGTTCATATTCAATTACCTGTTGTTTTTCACAAATTATGTATTTATAAGATTTCTTGTCATATATGAATAAACAATATATTATAATATTTTTTTATCTCGGCGTTCCACTTCACATATTTGATAACGATACTTGATAACGATAACTGATAACGATTTTATTTAACTACACCCGCCTTTTTTAAACACTCTTGAAGAAGGAACATTTTATATTTTATTCATTAATTAAGTATAATAAGTCCGTAATAAATTTCCATATGATAATAAGAAACTTAAATAACCGGTGAAACAGAAATACTACCCAATAAATCAAATCCATTCATAATGTACAGTATGTGACATATTGTAAGATGTTATTGAGAGAAGAAAGAGGAAAAAGGAAGATAATAATTAGATAGCTTTCTTATTATGCTTCAAATCGGCCATACGATCATACTTTGGAGCTGAGTTAATTAAAAAAAAAAATTCAGCAATCGATTGTATGTACAATTGTATCACTACGGTTGGGTCAAACGAAGTTTCCGGAATGTTATCATATTCGTGTAAACACATCGATATTTATAAATTATTCGTTGTTATTCCTTCAAGCTCGTGGTATTATAGAGTTCTAATACGAGGTTCTAGATGTCGAGAAAGAAAATAAATTTGTCTGTTGCGTTGTTGACATTGGAATATGAAAGATAGTTGTCAGTTATCGATTATATGCCGATCTGATAAAGTTTAGACTCAGAGCTCATCGTATGCTTCTGTGTACAGAATCAATGACGTGGGCTATTCAAAGATTATATGACGCACGATTTTTTCCTGCACCCTCTCCAATCGTACTACTATATATGAACATTATATATTGAAAGTGACAAATAACATATGCCTTATAAAAAATGAACATTGTATATTAAAAGTGACAAAGAACATACGCCTTATAAAAAGGTTCGAATTAAAGGAGATTTTGAAAAAGATACAGGTTCTAATAAAACACCCTCTTATACTATTCGCCTTGATAATTATAAGATTACTCAACATAATATTGTTGATAATCCCGATATATTGGCTTAAATTATTTCCACACTCCTGCTAGAAACACACGGAATATTCAACAAATCAAATGTGTCATTAGCAATTCGCTATCGATAGTTGTAAGTTGTAACTTATCAATCGTAAGTGGTAAGAGTTTGTGTAGCTTAATTTTCGGCTTTTTTTATTTATTTTTTTTTCCTAATTGTTTTTATTTCAACTAATTCAGTATTTTTGTTGATTGTACATGAGAATTTTTTTCTCAGTGTTGATGGTTTAGTGCTTAATTTATGTAAGTTTTCTGAATCGTGCAAATTTTTTGAAGTTATTGTTATTTAGTTTAGTAAATATTGCTTTACATAGTTTGCAAAGCACACCATACATTGAGGTACATGTTCGCCCAGTAAAACACTGAACTTCGATGCGAAAGATTGCCAGTTCGAACCCCGCACTATGCTACTCCCCTTACATGACACAGGTATTTTTTCCGTCTAGCATTCGGTGGCTTAAAATTACCTATGACTTCGGCCATATCTATTCTTAAAAAGAAAACAATAAAGAAAAAACATACCGGTGTGCTCTGATCGTCTCACTTCAGGTATGCCATCGGATCCAGTACAAAGGTTTGACCGGTGAGTTTGCTGGTGTACAACGACTCACTCACTTGTAAAACAAACTCCTCGGTACAGCTTTGCTTTCTAACTGAACTTAACTGCGAGGCCCTGCAACGACGACGATACTAAAGGTTTGCACATATTTTTAATTAAATAATTAATTATCAAAAGTTATATTTCTACTCATCTAAAATACGAGTATGTTATTGCACTTTCCGAATGCAACGAATAACGAATATAACGACTCTTCGAACGAAGAGTCGTTATATTCGTTCGATTCTACGACTCTTCGAACAAAATTGAAAAAAATATAAAGTTTATCTTGGAAATGAATGTTAAAAACCAAGAAAATTTTTCTTACATCGCAAAATCATAAAAACCCTTTTTTGGGCCGAAAACTTTTTAACTCAATTGAAATGTTATATGAATCGATAGTCACCAAAGGGCTTTATATTTGCCACTTTTGGGTAGAAAATTTCTACCCACGACAAGTTTCAGTGGCTTCGGGAAAATAACTCAACAAAAGGATTTATCTGTGAGTTTGAAAAGTCGCCTAAATTAGGAAATCACAATTTCCAAATTCCATTTACATTAAAAATATTTTTGACTGGTAGAGTTAGCTGTTATTTACTATCAATTCAAAAATCCGTCAGTTATTTAGAGAGATGTGAAAAAGCACAAGCGGTGTTGTGCCTTAGATAGATGTGAACGCGCACGAGCGTTATTGTGCCTTAGATAGATGTGAAAGCGCTCGAGCGGTATTGTGCCTTAGATAGATGTGAAAGCGCACGAGCGGTATTGTGCCTTATAGAGATGTGAATGCGCACGAGCGGTATTGTGCCTCAGATAGATGTGAAAGCGCACGAGCGGTATTGTGCCTTAGATAGATGTGAAAGCGCACGAGCGGTATTGTGCCTTAGATAGATGTGAAAGCGCACGAGCGGTATTGTGCCTTAGATAGATGTAAAAGCGCACGAGCGGTATTGTGCCTTAGAGATATGTGAAAGCGCACGAGCGGTATTATGCCTTAGAGAGCTGTGAAAGCGCACAACGGTATTGCGTGGACATACTGTATTTGAACGCCTAGTAATAAGGACTCTTTCTAAATACCTCCGTGCTTGTAATGCAGAATGTTTCTTACTGATCAGGCATCTCACTATTTTCTAGCAAAAGTTCTTCACAATAACTATGTTTGGTGAAGTTTCATTCAGTTTATTTAAGTCATCTTTCAGTTGACATGAAAATCGACATCATCTATTCATGTTTTCTGCCTTTTTCTTCCTATGAAGGTACATTTCCCGTCATATCCTTTGAGGTAACTTTACCTGATAAGAGATCCGCTACCAGACTTAAAGATTCTCTTCACTGAAATGGAAACACTCTTGTCGTCTGAGTAACTACGATGCATTCAAATGTTCTTGCGCTCAGCTCAAACGTAACATTCCAACGGCTTATTAAGACTTCATAAAGAACCGAGAATATAGAATGGTACGTGAACCAAAACCATTATGGAACCATGATAAATCAATGCGAAACGATTCCCGAGTGTTAAATGTCATGAATTGGGATGGCAATCAAATAACTGGTCTTGAAATATATACTGCGTTCGCAAATTATTTTTCAACAGTCTTCTGTAGGAACCCGGAGGCATATGTTTTTGATGAATACAACGTTTTTTAAACTAAATTGACGCTAATATGGTGCTCGGATCCTTGACAATGAGGCCCAGCAAGGGCATGATCGATCAAGAGCATGCCGTTTCTTGCGTTTATTGCATGCTTTTCAAAACATTCTTGATGGAAATTGTCAAGCCATTGTTTTAAAAAAATGTAATAAGGTAGTTATTTTATACGGAGATAGTGAGAAATGAAGAGCTTTTGGACGTCTCCACTTAGACCAAAAAGGAAAGTTGGATCAAGTGAATGATATTTTTAAAGTACAAAACGTAGAAAGTCAGAGAAATTATTAAAATACCCGAATGATGTGTCGAAATGTGAAAGTCTGACGATATGTCCTCTCTGCCTACCCCATCAGGGAGATGGCATGATGGTTTGTTTATATAAAAAAATACTCAGAGTAGTCGAGTACTTCTGTATTAAAATTTTAACTTGAGTTAGTAAAAGAGTTCTATATGAATAGTGTATTATTTTTAAAATACTTTGCGTGAGACACGCACAGATTCCTCTAGGATTGAGTTGGAAAGCTTCTCGCGTAGTAAGCCAATATTTTCAGTTTATCCCTTGACAGTCGCGTATAGGGAAAGTTTGCCAACTTTAATGGATATTACATGGGATATATTCTGTTACCTGCGGAAACATCCTTCAACTTCAACCCTCCAACCATGCGATATAAAAGTTTGAAATCGAATTAACAGTTTTAAAAACGAAACAATGGCTATAAGTCTTCATTGGATGCCCTGCGAAGAAAACTGTCATTACATGCACCCTGCACGTCAACAAGCAATATTTAAATATTTTAAATGTCACGTCAACATTTAAAATATTTAAATCTCTCGCAGTTATTCATATCAAAGGTACAATATATTTTATAGTTTATGTAGCGTTTTCGTGGGTCTTAATGCTGACTGGCAGTAACCAAGAAGCCCTCCCTACAGTTATACGCCTGTCTGGAAATTGGAGATTACCGAAAGACTGACAACATGCGAGAAAAAAAATCCTTACCAACTTAGAGCAAGTTTCTAGAAATAATGATGAATGCTGCAAGATAGAAGTTGTGAGAAGCTAGTGATCTTGGGGACAGTTGAGAAAGGCGAGCAAGATGAAGGTGTCCTATAAGATGTTCAGACCAAATAAAGGAGTTAATAGGATCCGCTTTAAGCTCTGCATTCAACATGGCTAGGACTGAAAGGGATGCAGATACGTGGGCATCAAGTTGCAGACATAGCAGAGGACCACTGCGCTCAACATTCAACTACTGTGTGGAGCGCGGTGATCTTTTTTCTTCAAGATTGTTTTTTTTTGTTATTTAGTATAAGACCTTTTGTCGATACGATTGTCCATTAGTTGTGTCGACTCAGGTTTCGAAACTACTAGTTATTGATTATTTTCAACATTATAAGAAAATAATCAATTTGATTTATTTGGACATGAAAACCTGTCGGAAGTTAAATTTGCTGAGAATAGAACTTGTGACACCAGATGGCTTTGCCAAAAAGTTTACCGTGAAAAAAAAAAGTATTTTAATTTATCTTGCAGCCTTGCATATCAGTAAGTTCTCCTAGTGAAGTGAAATAAACCACAGTTAAAATATTTGATGTTCCCTTTGTCCGACTGGGGAAAAATTTCAATGTTTTCATGCTTTGAAAGCCCAAAACTTCATTCAAAGTAAGTGTTAATTTTTGAATATTCAGAACCTTCTCTGTGATCTGGATCAGTGATCTCTAAAGTGGAGTACGCTAGTTGATACTTGGGGGTATTTATTTTTTATTTATTTAACACTTTTATTGCAATACAATCTGGCGGGCTTATTGCCAGGCGGCATTCTCTTCCAATCAACCAGACAAAAGTAAATGAAGCAAGTTACGTGGTCGCAAAAATCATTCAAATGACTATCCATCCTCAAGAAATCCATAAACATATACGTGAGAACATGCCCACGAACCCAACAAAGACGGACAATCACCCGAACATTATTTTTCATATAAAGTGAGATATCAACAATCAAAAGGAAAGGAAAGGATGGCGGAGAGGAAAGGAAAAGAAAAATCAGGAATAAAACACGTTATTTTACTGACTAGAATTTAAGAGTTTTTTCAGTCGCTTCTTAAAGCATGCCAAGGATGGAGCGAGTTTTATATTGGTTTATAACTGATTCCAGAGTCTCACTGTATGGACAGTAAAGGACGACGTAAAGAAAGAGGAGCGGTGAACTGGAAAGGCCAATAAACAATCTCTGTTTGAGCGTAGCGCTAATCCATGATTGGAAAGACGCTGAAAATTTTCGGCGAGATAAGGGGGTGGGGTGGGACAGTTAAGGATATTATACAATAGAGACAGTATAGGGGTACGCCAAGTTACAGAAAAAAAATGGAAAGTTTATTAAAGATGAACAAATACTAACTTGTATTTTTAAATAACACGATAAATAACATCAAATCAACGAGAAATTGACAGCGGTGACACTGTCGAGTACTCGCAAAAGAGGCAGACAGCAAATCTTTGTAAGTTAAGTGTGGATATTGTCCGTTTCGCATACTGTTGTCATGCAGTAGCTCTGCTCGCTCTAGATTCTATAGGGTGTCCCAATAAGAGTGCATGATTTAAATTTCACGCCATTTTTCTCTATAAGGTTGGCAGCTCTAAAAATTTCATATGTGCTATTTGTCAATCTTGCGATTAGTAAATATGGAACGATTTACGAAAGAACAACGCTTTATTATTGTTAAAACTCTTTATAAAAACTTCGTGGAATTTTCGGTACAAAATAATGGTCCAAATGAGTCATTAATTTGAAGATTAATAAAACAAAATGAGAAAATTGGTTTGATTCTGGACAATAAATTACCCATGCGTCCTTGTAGCGGGCGAACACTCGAAAACTTAGCTGCAGTGAGAGAAAGTGTTACTGAAACCCCAGTGACATTTTGTCATTATTCACAAGAATTAGACATTTCAAGAAGCACCTTATAGTGAATTCTCGCGAAAAGATCTATATCTGCATGCCTAAAAGATACAACTGACCCAAGAACTCAAACGGGCAGAAAAATACGGTGCTTTTATTGGGACACTTTTTAGATGATAACACGCCTGTCTTCCAACCCGTGAGTTTCGAGGATCGATTTCCGTTGGTTTAATACCGTTTTAATTTGTTGAAAAAAAAATTGCATTGAAAGTGTAATAACACATAATACTAATTTATTGGTTAAAAGATCATATCAATATAATATAAAATTTATTATAGACTTATATATATTGACTTAAGAATAATCTTCTTTGCATTTACGATATCGAAACAGATAATAAAATTCTAAAGTTACTATAGAAATTTTGCAATTTTTACAATAAAGTTAGAAAGTACGACCCCTTTTTGCATATCGCTGACTCAATGCTGGTTTTGAAAGGCTATCTACATATTTTAAACACCAGTTGAAAGGTTGCTGAGAAGATCGCCGTTAAAAAAAGGGTTTATAAAGTTACACTTTGAACTTTGTGAAACATCAAATAAGAAAATTTAATTTATTCAATGAGAAATCATTTGGTTATTCCACGAATTATAATTGTATTTGTTACATCACGGCAAGTATATTTCGAGACCCTTGAAGTCGAAATGGCACATGTTTGTTACGCGAGCAATGGTTAGATCCAACTTTGGTATGATTCATCGAAAATTTGTGTCGTCTATTTATTCAAAAGAGGTGATTTTTTTTTCGTTTTTAATACGTTTTTATTTTTTCCAGCGGCTTGCTGTATGTTTTGTTTCGTAAATATTTTACTGTATAATTTTTGTAAATTT
The DNA here is from genome assembly GCA_949825065.1 of Odontocerum albicorne. Lineage (NCBI taxonomy): Eukaryota > Metazoa > Arthropoda > Insecta > Trichoptera > Odontoceridae > Odontocerum > Odontocerum albicorne. The sequence continues at coordinate 27,283,732 of OX463857.1, forward strand.
GTTTTCATTTTTTTATATAATGATTTGTCTCTGTAATATGGTTTGTACATTCAAAATAGGGGGTTGTACCTAAAGCCGAATGTGTTACCTTAAAATCACATATCGGAAGATCTGCTAAGGTTTCTTTGTGATTCAAGTTTTCATGGTAAGTTTTTTTATGGTTTTCTTACCAAGTTTATAATTTTAAACATATGGAGATGTGGAAAGTTTCTATTCTAATGGCCGCAGTCACCACCTTCCTATCCCGACACTCATTTTCTTTTGTTATGTTTCAAATCTGTCAATATGTGGGTATGAATTCCAAGTATGAATTCCAAGGCCGATCGCAACACCAGATGAGAATAGTGATGTCGGGTAAACCACTAAAGAACATCAAGGAGTTTGTCTACCTCGGGAGCAAAATAACATGGGACGGTCGGTCCAAGAGCGAGGTCGACAGCCGTATACATCAGGCTAGACTTGCATTTAATAAAAGGTCGAAAATAATAGAATCAAATAATATAGACCTAAAACTGAGAATACTCCTCATCAAGACCTATGTATGGAGTATCTTGATGTACGGCTGCGAGACATGGTGCCTATCCGAAAGAGATAGACGAAGACTAGAGGCTTTTGAGATGTGGTCCTATAGAAGACTATTAGGAATTTCCTGGAGAGACCGCATCACAAATGAAGAGGTTCTCCAACGAATCGAAGGAGGAAGGCACCTGCTCAGGATCTTGTCCGAAAGGCGTGCAAGATGGATCGGTCATATAATACGACAAGAGGGCCTCTTGCATGCCATAATGGAGGGTATGACCGAGGGGACAAACTCTAGGGGACGCCCACGCCGAGAGTACCTGGAGGACCTGTTGGTAGACGTGCGCTGCTCAACATATACAGATTTAAAAAGAGCCGCACAGGACAGGGGGGGAATGGAGGAGAAGAGTTGAAATTGCTGCAAACCAGTCTTAGGACTGCAACCACGGAGAGAATTCCAAGTTAGATGGATATTGAGGAAAGTCAGATGTCTGAACGTTGAGGCGGTTGTTAACTATTTATCAAAACACTATTGGTCTATGCCCAACACTGAATTCAACCGGACTTATGATAATTATGACGATCCACTGTTTTAAGAGATTTTACCATAGAGCAAAATAATTATTGAATTCACAAACGTTAAGAAATCCATAAGTGACAACTGTTCTGTATCTCGACCTCCACTTCTGTTGTTTATCATTAGCCCATATGAAAATATGTTAGAATTACCATACAAATTGTTATCTAGAGGAAAAGTAATTATTTCAATATTTTGATTCAATTTTGAGTGTTTGTTCTCGCATACAATTGGATTTAATTATGATCCAAATTAATTGACTTGGTGCATTTCTAAATTGTAAATTAAAGTGTTTTTAACTGTACACACATTTATATGTTAATATTTCTTGTTTAATTTGGATTGTGAACCCTTATTACTGCTTATACAACAATGAAGGATTAAATAAACTTAACTGGTGGAATTGTACATATATCCTTATCATTAAGCTGTGCTCATTGCGGGTTAGGCAGAGATAACATATCTCCATACTTCCATTCAAGCGCACAATTTTCACTTCCTCCACATTTCTACATCTTTTTTTATTTTTTTTTATTTAACAAAATAAATTATTGTACAAACATTTGTCAAGGCTATACCTATATACAAATTTATTACTTAACTAATCTTAATTATATGTTATATTTTATGAACTTACTTAATCTTATTTTCCTACATATCATTTTATTTTATTTATTCAATCTTAATATATGAGATCTTAGAAATAATTAACACCTACATACTACTTATAACTAGATAACAATTCTTAAACTAATTATTTAGCAAAAACAAGTCCACTCCTTCAGGCTACTTGTATTCCATCACATTCACTCAGACCTTGGTCGTCCCAGCTAATATTGTAGGTGGACTAGTCAGGCAACAGATAATGCTTCGGGAGCTTGTGCTTATAACGGAAGGGTAGGTCGGATTTACTCTCGTAAGCCCCCAGGGCAGCGACTAAGGGATTGCTGTGATTTTGTTGGCTTTTATAGAACTTCACGGTTCTATAAAAGCCAACAAAATCACAGCAATCCCTAAGTCACTGCCCTAAGGGCTTACGAGAGTAAATCCGACCTACCCTTCCGTTATAAGATTGAGTATGGTGCTGGAGAAATATACGAGTATTACGAATACGACAGCAATGCGAACCAACGCTTACATTCTCGAACAACTGAGAATCACCGACAGATTGCCGATAATATGTCTTCAACTAGTCCTCCGTCTCTTTGGTATTGCTCGTGGCCAAGGAGAGAAGTTTGGAGAAGTTTGTGATTACTAGAGGCGTCAAAGGACGACGCACAAGAGGAAGAATCCCAATGCGTTGGACTGACCAAGTGAAAGATGCAACTGAACTACCCATAACAACTGCCCTTCAAGCCGCGGACTACAGGGATGTATGAAAAGGAATCGTCGGAGGCTATCATGGGAGTCACGATGCTCAGTCATGAGCTACACGATAGAATGGATGAGAAAAACAGAAAGGTGAACTTGACTGTCTTTTTCCAACCTTACTTTTCCTCCCGATGCCTTCCTTTATTCCATTGATTGTTGACATTTTTTTAATGATTGTGTACTCAAACTTGAGTGAACTTAGCAAGTTAGCAATGATAGGTTGATTTTATTCATTGGGAATACAGAATATTTTATTGAAACTCAATCAAGTAAGGATACAGTTTAGAGATGTTTGTAGTTGCTGGATGTGTGGATTAGCTCAGGCTGGGAGGTATGGAGGTTAGCTCATTTTTAAGAAGTTCAAATAAAAAGTAATAGCTTTCAGGAAATTTAGCTCAACATTTCAGAGCAACATATATAACCTCCGTGACATTGTTTGTATTGTATTACACTTTATTTGTATATATTATATATTTAGTACCTATACCCTGGTAGGTTTATCGCTGTGTGACAATTTCTTAAAACTAACCATTAATATATTAATAAAACCTGAACTAAAAACCAGTGTTTTGCGATTCCGTTATATACAGCATAATCTAGCGGGGTAATTGCTCTGTGATTATTTCTTTCAGCCAACCAAAAATATGTTAAAGATGCCTTAAGTGATAATCAGATTTGAAGTCTTTTTTATATATTTAATATTTTATTTTCAATAATTGGGTAGCAACTAAAATCGAATCCGTAAGCCAAGGTAAAAAAAATGGCATCTTACCAACAGAGGCTTTCCCTGGCTTGTTAAAAGGCATTGAACTTTGTATTTTTTAATGCGTAACATTTCAAAAAATATCAAAGATTCGTAAATATCAAATAATTTTTATTTATTGTATATAAAAATGTGTGGGTGTTTTTTCTCATCCTTATAAAATAAATCTATTTACAGTACGTAAATTCACAGAATTTTATTCCATAATAAGGATAATTAAAATTTGGTATTTAATGATGCGCTTTTTAAAATCAAAATAAGAAAATTTATTATGTATATCGTTTCAAAAGGCGCTAACCATGTTACGTCAGTTTTAGGACAAAATTAGATGTAATTATGTAATCTACCTATCAAGTTTGTATAATTGTCTCTCAAATAAATAAACATTTGTTCATTACCTTAAATGAAAAATAAAAATGTACCTAACTTAACTGCTTACATTGTTTTACATATATAGGCTATCCATCAAAACTAAGATGATTTTTGTTATCACTGTAAAGGCAAACATTTTTTTAGATGATTAAATACTTCAACTGATTACATTTTACAAAAATGACAATCCATGATATAATTTATCAAATTCTGTGAAGTCGAAAATGAAATAAAATATACTGTGGTCGTGAAGTGAAAATTAAACAATTTATATTTATGCAGTAGTTACTACGTAAGGTAAATCCTAAATGAAACGCATGTTATCAAAGTAAAACATGTCAGCAAGATAGGTACTATACTTGCGATATTAAATTAAAGCATTTATTTCGTATATGTTTACGAAACAAATGAAAATACAGGAATTATTACTCGCATTTTAAGAACAGACGCACAGAAAATAAGGTCGTTATTTAATAAAATAGCACACACTTGAATGATGTTTTAAAGTGATAAAATGCTGTAAACATTGATTTGTAGGGAATACCGTCGTCCCTGAATATTGTCATCACGCACGGTCAACGACCGACGAACCGACCTTCGCACATGTCCAAAGGTCGCATACCAGAACATTAATATTGTTTACGCGAAAATACTATTTACGACACATTCCGCAGTAGAAAGAGAACACATCACGCCGTCTCGCCGTTTCGCCAATAAATATTCTACCCACTATATTTCTCGCAACGTCTGCGACCACCTCTGCACGCACAGGAGTGAGATAAAAATATATTGCGGACGCACTCACGCGCCCCGTTCTGAAATGTATATATACCTACTTATCGATAAACAAAGATCACTTATTATTAATCACTTGACCATTCATCGCTGTTTACTATTCATTGATTATTCACTCTCACTTTCCGCATTGCTAATCGAGGTATTTTATTTAAATACCAAACAACAATCATAATCATCACGACGTTCCAGTAAAGCATTCCGCTAAAGATTCTTCTTGACGTATTTATTGAATGTATAAAATTAATTACATTCGGCCCGATCGTTAACTTTTAAACTTATACAAAAAAATGTACTAAAATGCCTGAAAGATTTAGACTAACAGAAGGGGAATGTGTTGCTGACAAAACTATTATATAAACGCTAAAAAAAATAAACTTTTTATGAGGATCGAAAATCACGGATCTTCAATGAAGATCGTGCCTAAAATAAAAGACGCAAGCTAAAATGAAAGACGTAAGCTGAAATGAAAGACGCAAGCTAATGTAAATAATATAGTTATGATGATTGGTAATATGCAGCAACTGCAAAGCAAGGAGCGTAAAGGACATGGTGCGATGGAATAGTATGGAAGTGTAATAATTAACATATACTTACAAATTGTTTTAAAATAAATAAATATAGGTTTACTGATAGCAACATAGTATGTACACATTTAAATACATTCCAAAATCATATATACTCGTATATCTCAAGATAAATAGCAGAAAATATATTGAAAAGAGAAGCTATCTAAAGGTCTGGGCTTATTTTATAACATCCCCCAGCCGAAATACACCCCACTAATATAGGTCGAGCCCGGCTGTGAGGATACTAGATGTTTTTCAGCCCAAACCTTTGTGCATGTAGAGTAAGAAAAAAACAAAAAAAAATATGTATGGCAGAAAAAATATATAAAAAAGTAAACCCACAAATACCACTTCTGATTAACTGTCAGCAAAAAAAAAAGACAAAAGATGACAGGAGTCCAAATTTTATAAAAATAAAATCACACATGGAAAATAATATTCACACATACACACCACAGTACAAAAGATGATAATATATTTTTCGCACATCCTTGTATATACATTTCAGCTAGTGATTTTCTATAAATGGTAAAGTTACGTAGCAAAAATGGCATTTGGTCAACAAAATGTTTGTGCAGTTTTTTTTTATCCACTTTGCACGGATTTCTTCTGTTACAAAAGGAGGTTCTGCTTCTAGCGTTAGCTTATTCGTTAGGAATAATATCAGCCAGGATTCTTCTCATACTGCTAGGCGGTACCGAGAATATATCAACCGTGTCATTCAGTTGGTTCAATATCTCTATACGACGCGTGACTGAGTGTTTAGCCATGATATTCGTCCTGTAAGTTGGTATGTAGAACAGAGGGTGATTCCTTGCACGGCTATATTTATTGGGTGCATACGAGTATAAACTTAGTGCTTCTAGAATCGCGGGACAGTTAAAGGAACCTTGGAAAACCTTTAATATGAATATCGCAATGGATTCTTGCCTTCTTGTTTCGAGGCTTCTATAGTTACACACCGTGAGAAGTTCGGCATGGTGAGCATATTTTGGGTAATCGCCCTTTGTTCTGTATCATAGATATCTCAGGATTTTTTTTTGTATTTCGTCGTCATACAAGAGAAAGTGACCAACTAACAAAATGCAAAATGTTCAGGAGAGCTATTTAACCATTTTTACACTTTTGTTTTCAATTTTTTTTTAAATAAACGTATTCACATTTGTGATTTTTTTGGGTGTATAGAAATGTTCATTGCTTTCAAAATAAAGAAATAATATTTTTGAAAATTTTCATACAATTTTGCTTGCAAAAAAATAAACATCAATGCAGATAGTCATTTTAAACAAGTCAAGATATTATTATTATTCTTCCAAGTCCTTGCTGGGTTATTTCTTCCAGGCCACCATTATGTTAGTAAGGTGTCAGATATTCATTAATCACGTTTTCGCGAAAAATGCACTTGGTCACTTTCTCTTGTATGACGACGATTTGTTCTTTATTTTTTTTTAATTTGAGCTGATAAGGAACCCAAGCCGTAGATGCATATTCTAATTTGGTTCTAATTAGATTATTATATAAGTTTCGGACGATATCGGTGCTGTTAAATTCTATTGATATTCTCGTTATAAAACCGAGTAGTTTGTAACAGTCCGATATCAAACGTGAGACATGGTTAACGAACGTGAGTCTGACATCAAAGGTTGCGCCCAAATCTTTGAATTCAGAAACTCTGTTTAGTGCCACTCCCTGTATAGTATACTGATGGTGGTTTGGTGAAAACGATCGACTATAAGATACACAGACACATTTATTAATGTTGAACAGAAGATGATTTTGCTCACTCCAGGAGAATAGGGAGTCTAGGTCCTGTTGTAACTGTGCAGAGTCGTGAGGCGAATTGATCTTTTTGAAAATTTTCAAGTCGTCAGCGAACAATAAACATGTCGAGTGACTTATGGAATTTCGAATGTCGTCTTTTAATATGAGGAATAGTAGGGAACCTAAATTGGATCCTTGTGGTATACCAGATCTTGTGATAAATTCCACAGAAGACTTGTTACGGATTGTTACGTATTGAGATCTTTATTTTAGGTATGATGCAAATAATCCAATTAGATTATCGCTGAAGCCAAGTTTGTGCATTTTCTTAAGTAATATATCGTGATCAACTTTGTCGAAAGCTTTGGAAGTCTGTATATATTACGTCCGTTTGTGAAAGTTCGTCTAAGTTTGACGCAATCTGTTGTGTGAAAGAGAGAAGATTAGTAACAGTCGATCGTTTTGGCAAAAAGCCATGCTGGTTTCCAATAAGTATTGTTGATACTTGGTAAGTCAATTGGTTGCACAGTACAGTTTCGAAATTTTTTCGAAGCAAAGAGAGAACAGCTATAGGTCTGTAATTGTGAGAGTCTAACGGGTCTCACGATTTGAAGATAGGGCAGACCCTGGTTGTCTTCCAGCTTACGGGAAATGTATTGGTATTTATGCTCAAGTTAAATATGTAGCAGTTGGGATCACACACGTATTTCGCACAGACTTTGAAAATGTCGGCTGATAGCCCATCTGGTCCGATTGCTTTCTCGGTTTGCAAGGAGTTTATGCTTTTCAACACTTCTTCTTTAGAAATGGAATGGAGCGATATGCTTCTGCTGTCTGACGAACGAAGTTAAAACGAATGCACTTGCTTTCGACAGAAGATTGTATGAATCACCTTAGTTTTTTAATATTCATATATTTTGCTGGTAAAAACCCAATATTGATTAATTAAAGTAAAAAAAATGTAGTTTGTTTTCTCAAACACTGTTTATTCCACTTCACGTAACGGTATAACCCTACCGGTTTCAAGGCTTTCACCTCATTATCAGAAAGTTCAAACAAATCTAAATAATGTTTGAACGCGTACCGACATACACACTTCTAACGGTAAAAACTCGGGTTGGGGATTGTGGATGGAGGGACGCAAGAGACAGCTTCAGCGAGCAACGGCGAGATCTTAGAAATATATACATATATGTTAGCCAGATGTTCATCCCGATGCACTGACTTGGATATTTCTAGGACCAATCTGTACAATTTATTTTCGTTACTACTGATATGTAAGAATTTTGCATCATCGATTGAAAATGTGTGATAGTGTGACCTAACCTAAAACTTTCGAGTTGCATGTAGTTCTGCAAACTTGGCCCCACATAAATCGTAGAAAATGTAAAAGAAACCATCTTTGATATTCTCAATGCGTCATGAGCCATTTCAGAAGGCTGTATAGAACTAAGAATATAAAATTTCCCTAAGGCCCAGGATCACCATAATCCTTGACAAATATTTGATGATTCCTCCAGCCCAAATATCAAGGAGTGTATGGCAAATCCTCGCGACACACGCTGAGATTTATCTAAGCAGCTTATCATGGTAAGACATCACGTTCTTACAGAAATTGTTATACTTTTTCATCAAAATTTGTCCCTTTTTTCAGAAACACTCGATACATTTTAAGAAAACAAAGTGTGTGTATGTAGTAAGATCGAAAAATTTCCGGCTCAAGGATATGATAAATTTTATAGAATTTAACAATAAAATATTTTAGTCACCCTTTTGTTTAGTATATTTTATAGAACTTTGAATTGATTTTTCAATACCACTAAAAATATATTCTGATATTTACTTTCAAAATAATCAAAATAATGTGACATTACAGAAATCACTTATTCGATGCTTTTTTTTTCCAACGCAAATCGGATTTCAGTTTTTAAAATAAAAAATAATCACAAAGTACCAAGTTGAGACATACATTTTTTAAGTGATTCAATTTTTTGACACACAGTGTTAAATGACAGCTTTTGTAGCAAAGGAAGTTTTTACTTGCGCGTTGTCGTGTAATAATCTTACACGTCGTGACAGCTTTCTTCGGCGTTTTGTTTTTAATGACGCATATTTTGCGTCAGTTTTTAAGTCAATTAGTATAAATTTCCTGACAATATCCAAATTTTGTTGCCATCATTTTTTTTAAGCTTATGTTACCTTGGAACTTGTGGGCCGTGGTGATCCCAGATAGTGCAACTTTCAGTCCATTTTTTATTGTTGTATCCTTTGTGGCGATTGATTCATTTTAATCTTTTTATTTACCAAGGTATTCTATATTAATTGCAATATTCAACAGCTTTCGACATTTCGTTTTCATTTGAGGTGCTTATAAACACAGTAACGTATTGAACTTCCGTGCGGAAGGTCGCTGGCTCGAATCCTGCATTGACTCCTCCCCTCGAATGACGGGAGTATAAGAATGCCTATGATTTTGGTCATATTCTTTAAAAAAAGAGAAGAAAAAGAACATGGCAGTGTGCTCCGATCGTCTCAATTCGGTGTACCGTCAGATCCAGTACATTTGACGGTGAGTTTGCTGTTCTGCAAGGGCTCACTTGTTAAAAAAAGACTCCACGGCACAGCTTCGCTTTTCCACCGAATTGATTCTGGAATGGTAAGAGAATCCTCGACTACGAGGCCGAGCAATGACGACGAACTTTTGACAGCACTCAAGTAAAGTGGCATCACACATGGACTAAAATACAACCTTACGCAAGTAAATTCATTGATTATTCAACAGTTTCAAGATGTTGTGGGTGAGATTGAGAGAAGTGAGTGGAAAGAAGAGGGGAACTCATATGTTACTGTGACGCTCCACACCATATAATTTAGCATCATAGAGAAATACCAATTTCTGTTGGATGATTGACTGACCAAGATTAGGACGTTAGAAATAGTGGCATCTGAAAAAACCCAGGAATTGTTAATTATGTAAAGAAAAACAGCACTGTTCAGTTAAATTCATTAATTTGTATCTCTTTCTTCTTCTCAGTGTCATGCCAGGTCCTCCCAACGTTGAATATCACTGGAAAGTAGATATCTTTGTCCCCGGCAGCCCGAAAAAGATCCCCAACGCCCCTTATGCCATTTATGAATTTGTATGGTACTCCTTAAAACATCCGAACTGGCGTTGTACATATAAAATAGCGTGTCCTTAAGCCTTAAGGTACTAATCGCAAAGATCAAAGTAACTTAATATAAAAAAATAGGAAAGAAAGAAGGTGTCACAACTTGGACCAAAACTGTTTAGTAATGATCTAAGTTTTTTCCTCTACATATCTTAATGCATCAGGAATCTGGACTGGACGCCCCTGAAGGCAGTCAAACATTCTGCCAACTTGGCAGAATAGATCATCATTAAACGTGTTAGTAGTAAATTTACTTGTTCAAATATAAATTATAAATTTAATTCGTTGGTTTTAATGTCACATCAAAGACGAAATCCTCCTAACGACAAGTCGACATTAAAGTAATACTCCAGTGGAACATTCAGAGAAGTAATATGGAAAAAAATATTTGCAATAGACTCTTGATTATCCGGGCTATTAGCAAAAAAAATACGCGAATGAAAAGGTCTAAATAATTACCGCTGATAAAATATTTCGGAGGAAAATTAAAAGAAAAACCTATATATTTAATTTAAAATACTTTCTACCAAAAAAAGTTTATATTTTACCTCTGTTCACTTTTCAACAAATGGTTCTACGCAGATTTTGTAACATTATTAAGTTTCGTAACATATCTTCATATTGCAGAAGAGCACGTTTTCAACTTTTTGTTTAAGTTGCAGTCCTGTATACATTTTTGATTTCACCGATGATCCATTTACATTTTTTTTATAATAATTTGAAGTTTTTGTTTTACAGCAACAGCAACTCTTTTACGTCAAGACATTGTTACTTATGATTTTTCAATATTAAAAAGTAAACAATGAATCTAAATGCACCTTAATAATAATTTACGAACACGTCATCGACTGGAAATTCCGGTCTATAACATGTTCGCGATTTCGCCAGTTTTATTTTCTGCTACATATTATGGATTTTTCCAGTTTGATTCTGGTATACATTATGTAGTCGGATGAAATATAAATAATATATTTTAATTAATATTTCGAAATGTTTTCAAAAACAATTTAAATTTTACATTGCCCCGGTAAATTTACAACCCAGTTAAAGCGACCCCGAATAATCGAGAGTTTACTGTACTCTCATCTATTTTTTTCACCAAAATCCCATGGGAATCCATATTATACAGATCACATGTTCCGAGTTATAAATTATTATCCTGTATAGGCTGGTATCCCTAAGGGTTTTGTTATAGGACATCTCTCTGTACTATTGTGAAACAAACAAAGGATTTCTGTTTGAAAAATAAATAAAACAAATATAACAAACGTATGAACAACATCATTGTTTTATAAGTTCCACTCATGCTAACTCTCCCCCTTTTGATGTGATGACAGAACGGAATAAATTGTAACAGCGTAATTTTTACAACTACATAACTCCTCGTTTATCTCGACATATACTCAATTTTTTAAAAGATATTTTTATAGGTATTAAATAAAGGTATTCTCAGTCGGTGACTATGCTCATTTGATTGCGTTCATTGAGAATACAAATTCAATGAAATGCATATTTTTGAGCTGTTGCCATCTCAACTGCAAGACATGCGTCAGCAATACCATGTGACTCAGCTGAATCCACATGTCTGAAGTCTGCGGGAGGGAGTGCACATCGAGGATCGGGTTGGTTTGAAGATCACATGGTTGACGTGGAAGAGTAGTTCAAGATTGACGTTGGAGTGAGGAGAGGATTATCGACTACGAGGACCAACGACAACGACGGTGTATATACTACATTATTTTTTTTATTGACTACCAATGTATCGAAAAATAATATAATAGTTTATCCAATCTGATGTAATGTATGTACGTACTATATGTTTTTCATTGACTACCAGTGTATCGAAAAAAAAATTTCATCCAATCCGATAGAATGTATGCTCGTACTATATTTTTTTTTCATTGACTACCAGTGTATTTAAAAAAATATTTTATCCAATCTGATGGAATATATGTACGTACTACATTTTTTTCATTGATTAAGAGTGCATCGAAAAATAATATAATATTTTATACAATCCGATGGAATTTATGTACGTACTAGATGTTTTTCATTGACTACCAGTGTATCGAAAAAAAAATTATCCAATCCGATGAAATGTATGTACGTACTTTTTTTTTTTTCATTGACTAACAGTGCATTGAAAAATAATATTTTATACAATCCGATGGAACGTATGTCCGTATTGTATGTTTTTCATTGACTACCAGTGTATCGAAAAAAAATATTTTATCCAATCCGATGGAATGTATGTACGTACTTTATTTTTTTTCATTGACTAACAGTGCATCGAAAAAAAATATTTTATACAATCCCATGGAATATACGAGTATGTACGTACTATATGTTTTTCATTGACTACCAGTGTATCGAAAAAAAATATTTATCCAATCCGATGGAATGTATGTTCGTACTATATTTTTTTTCATTAACTAACAGTGCATCGAAAAATAATATTTTGTATAATCCGATGGAATGTATGTACGTACTGTATGTTTTTCATTGGCTACCAGTGTATCAAAAAAAATATTTAGTCCAATCCGATGGAATGTATGTACGTACTTTATTTTTTTTTATTAACTAATAGTGCATCGAAAAAAATATTTAACCCAATCCGATGGAATGTATGTACGTACTTAATTTTTTTTCATTAACTAACAGTGCATCGAAAAATAATATTTTATACAATCTGATGGAATGTATGTACGTACTGTATGTTTTTCATTGACTACCAGTGTATCGAAATTATTTTTTTTATCCTATCCGATGGAATGTATGTACGTACTGTATGTTTTTCATTGACTACCAGTGTATCGAAAAAAAAAAATTATCCAATCCGATGGAATGTATGTATGGACCATATTTTTTTTTGATTGACTACCGATAAATAATATATAATCCAATGATATGAATTTTGTATTAACTTAAGCGAATTTTGAAAACCTAGAATGTATTTTCCAATATTTTATCTGTTTTTTGCTCAAATTTGCGTGATTTATGCGAAAAATCTTTTTTATGATAATCCACAATTGTACTTAAGTATCAACTTCGTTGTATGGGGGTAAAACTGAACGGGGAAAAAGACTTCAATGCATGGGGTAACAAGACATTATATGGAATGGTCTGATTAGGAATCAATGTGTACTTGAGGCCTATGTGTTGAATAAGCTGAATAAGAGCTCTCTTAGACGGTTATAGCACGTGTAATGAATGAATGAGAGAAAGAATTACGAAACAAATGTATAGTGCAAATTTGAGTAGAAGGCGTGGTATTTGAAAGAAAACAAACAAAGTGGATTTGAATCCCGAGTTAGAGCGCATGCCGAGAAGAGTTTGTTCTTTTAACGGTGCTATAAAAATTTGAAACAGCCTTAATAAGTAGTCTATTTATATAATAATATAGGATACCCTAAAAATGCGTACACATTTTTACACCGTGCCGTTTCCTTGAGCTTGCTTTCAGGAATCATTCATACCGGGCATTCGTGAGGAGTTTTACGATGAGGTAAACTTTAATTTCCAGCAAGATGATACACCTCCTCCTAACCATCGTGATATGAGAACCCCTTTTGATGAAAATTCGTCAAACAGATGAATTTAACGTAGATGTAGCATTGAATACTCTCCGCACTTCCCAGACCTCATTGCAATGAACTTTTTTATGAGATCTCATGAAAGATCAAATTTATGACACAACATTTACTGAATAGAGACCAGCCATTGAAAGAGTATGCGCTCAAATACCAAAACAATTTATTTATTATATACTCGTATATTACGACCAGAACAGTCATTAATTTGAGCATTAAGAATAATTAAAAACATTCTATGTTTATTTCATAAAAATCATTTTTTTTATGTTGTTTATAGTTAAGGCATTAACATTGTGGAGGTTTAAAGACATTGTAATTTATTTTTATCAAACACTGTTTATTCCACTTTTTTATGACGGTATAACCCTACCGGTTTCAAGGCTTTCACCTCATCTTCAGGGGAGCGCAAACAAGACTAAATGCTGTTCGAACTGGTACCGATATAGACGCTTCAACGGTTGGAGGCTGGGGGGTGAGGAAGGCTAGGGATAATTTCGGCCAAGAGCGGGGAGATTTTACCGATCGGAACATCTGTTGAACAGTTATTTCCCCAAAATCTCCCCGCTCTTGGCCGAAATTATCCCTAGCCTTCCTCACCCCTCAGCCTCCAACCGTTGAAGCGTCTATATCGGTACCAGTTCGAACAGCATTTAGTCTTGTTTACGCTCCCCTGAAGATGAGGTGAAAGCCTTGAAACCGGTAGGGTTATACCGTCATAAAAAAGTGGAATAAACAGTGTTTGATAAAAATAAATTACAATCATTTTTTTTATTTTAAATGTACCTCAATAAATATTGAACTTGTAATAATTCAAAGTGTGTATCATATATATTTTTTGGGCCACCCGTATTTAATGTTCGTTTTATGTAGGGGTAAGAGAATCAAAAATATTAAAAACTTTCACACAATTTTCCACAACATATCGGAGACCCAGTTCACAGTATAACAACATATGTTTGAAGATATACTCGGAGCACAATTGAGTTCTAAAGGTCAATGAATATTATTAGTCCTGATGGTCTAGTCCTGGGACCGCCGAGTTAAGTGGCTCCGTACTCTCTTCTCGTGGGCATGTTTGGTGAAACGGATCCAATTACAGTCCCTTTGCAAATACAATAATGACTTTATAACGACTAGGCCTAGGCATTTCAATTATTCATTTATTCCAACATTATGCCCGATTGCTGGCATACGTTCCCCGCAAACTTGTTGAGTTATTGTGTTTTAATATTTTATATGGGATTTATATAAGTAAAAGGAGTTTTCTGAATAGAAATGTTTTCATCAATTATTTGGCAACCAATTTCTACTAAAAAATAACTTTGATAATTTATTAACATAATAAGCAGTAAATTAAAAAGTCAAATTTTGTATACATATTACCATATGCGTTAGTCATTTTTTTTTCTTATTAGAATGATGCCCTTAAATATATTCGCGTAATACCCTTCAACGTGTTCGTGTAATACCCTTCAGCATACTCATATGGTAACATTCAACATACTTATTTGGTTGGTTACATTATTTATAGTTAAGATACAACATTGCGGAGGTTTAAAGATATTGTTATTTGTTTTTATCAAACAATGTTAATTCCACTTTTTATAACGGTATAACCCCACCGGTTTCAAGGCTTTCACCTCATCATCAGGGGAGCGCAAACAAGTCTTGTTTGCGCTCCCCTAATGATGAGGTGAAAGCCTTAAAACCGGTAGGGTTATACCGTTACAACAAGTGGAATAAACAGTGTTTGATAAAAACAAATTACAATCTCATATGGTTACCTTCAGTATACTCATCTTGCACCCTTCAACTTATTAGTATGTTACCCTACAGCATACTCTTATGTTACCCTTCAACGTACTTGTATGGTACTGTTCTGCACACTCGTGTAGTACCCTTCAACGTAATCGAATGTTATCCTTCAAAATACTTATATGGTACCGTTCTACACACTCATATGGTACCCTTTAACTTATTTATACATTACCCTTCAAGATACTCGTATGTTACTCTTCAACATATTTGTATAATACCGTTCTACACACTCGTATGGTACTCTTCAACTTATTAACATGTTACCCTTTAACATATTTGTACCATTCGACTTATTCTTATAATACCATTTAACTGATTTGTATGACACGCTTCGACTTATGTGTATAGTAAGTAACTTTAAACATACTCATAACCAGAAACACGTCGAAGAGGTTTTAAGTAAAAACAGACCTTTTTTGAGAAAATAAACTTAGCAACGGGAACCAAACCGGCAACCCCAAGATTGGAAGACCAGTGTTTTACAATCTATGCTCAAAATATCGTAAGGTCTTAAAATGTTTATTTATCATGCGACAGAGATAAACATATCAATTTGTAGTTTTCTAACATTTGATGGATATTTTTCTGACTGTAAATTGAAAGAGTAGTCTGCATCACGTAATCTCAAAGGAATTTATTATTTATTTATCGCACCCCATAGAAGTGTCAAGGTCTCCGCAGAATATAATAAAATGGATAAAACGAAGGTTGAACTAATCGAATCATAGTTTTTCTTTAGATTCCTCGACCACCCCAAATTACTTTCAGGTGACAAATAAGATACATTAGATTATTAAGATTCCAAGGGCTGAGGAAGGTTTGGTATAGCATACTTCGTTTTGTTGAATTCTACATAATATATTTACTTCCGCCTAAAGCTGAATGTGTTACTATCGCAAATCGGACGATCTACAAACGGTTTATTTGAAATTTATTTAATAAAACACTGTGTTTTCCATAAAACATAATGGTATAGCCCTACTAATTTACAGGTTTTCACCTCATCATGAGAGGAGTACAAACAAGACTAAATTATATTTGAACTGCATCAATCAACCAACCGCATCTCATGGTAAAACATCAGTTAGGTGAAATAGTGGGTGAAAGGACGCAGAAGATGACTTCGGCAAGCAACGGTAAGACCTTAGTAATGTAGATATTTACCAGATTTTCATTCCAATACACTGACTGATGATGAGGTCAAAACTTTTAAACCGGTAGGGTTACACCGTTATGTTAAGTGGAAAAACAGTATTTTACTAAACGAATTACAGAACCCGGCGATAAGCAATACACATCGGGTTAAGAAAGAGACTGTCGACCATAATCGGCTAACTTCGGCTTTCTAGAGCGTCGTCTCTGTCATTCATATACGTGTTTTGTCGCATCGTCGCGTGCCGAACTGTTAGCGCATCGTGCGACAGAGACGACGCTCCACAAAGCCAGTGTATTACTTACCACCGGGTATTGTGCAATGTTTTTAAACCTGCACTGTATTAACGCTTTAACTATTAATCATACTCGTATATCGATGGCCTAGCGGACAAATGTGTTAAGTGCAAGATTGCTCAATTAGGAAATGCAACCTTAAAGTTTTCTTCATAATGGCAATTATTGATTAAAACAATTCCATCCATATTAATATCCATTATCGTAATTTATAGTGTTCTAAACTGACATAAAATGAAAAAAATCTTAGTTTATTTCTGTTTATAATGTTTTTAGTTACATTTACTCTCATTGAGCAATCTTGCGCTTAACACATTTGTGCGCTAGGCCATCGATATAAAGGTTCCTTTGTAGCTCATCTTCCCTTAGTAAGTTATCCGAGATTTACTCACTTAATTATTTTACCGTATTGTCATATATTTTTACCCCCATGTGACGAAACCTTAAATAAAATGCAATACCAAGTCTCATAATCAAGACCTAAGATTTAGGGAATCTCGATAATGGACCTCCTGAACTCACTAACACCTACATTTAAAATATCAACCAAACTAGGCATATAAGTAACCTGATGGAATGAATATAAATACGTGAATTTCACACAATGTTGAGAATGCCAGGAGCAATTGCAACTTTCAAACTCGCCAACTTCGAAAAGCGAATGATATACGTGTCGAGTTTAAAGTTTTATATTTAATAATATGCTTCGTGGTTAAATTTCTGTAGATATTTCTCTCTGATATCGTATCCTGTAAGTCGTTAAACTATGTTCACTAAAGCAAACAGAAATAAACTGAAATTCATCCCAAATTATCCACAATTTCCGATAGCTCTTGCCTGATTTACGACTTTGAAACATCAAGAAGGGTACACTTTAGAATTCAATACATAAATTAATGATCAAATCAGGGGCGTTTTACTTAATACAAGTGCTGCAATTATATCATCACCATCACATATTCTTACAGCTCATCAATCGTTGAGCACACATTAGAAAATCAATATAGGCATTATATATTGTTTATAGTTAAGGCGAAGACATTGTGGAAGTTTAAAGACATTGTAATTTGTTTTATCAAACACTGTTTATTCCACTTTTTGTAACAGTATAACAATCAACAACACCCATCCCCGAACAAACCTCTCCCGACTTTACGCCGAAAAGCGTAAAGAAACCCTCGAACACCGCATGTTCCCTTGGACAGTGAAGTTCAATAAAAGACGATAGAACCACAGCAATTCTCTTATCGCTGTCCTGGGGGCTTACGAGAGTTAGTCCGATCTTCATTTCATAAGCACAGGCTCCCGAAGCATTATCTGTTGCCTGACTAGTCCACCTACAGTATTAGCTGGGAGGACAAAGGTCTGAGTGAATGTGGTGGAATGCAAGTAGCCCGAATGAGTATAAACGTACAAAAAAATAATCAGTGTTAAAATAATTAGTGGTGAGAATTGTATATCATATATTCTTACAACTAATTAGTTGTAAGAATTGTGTATCATATTTTTTTACAACTAATAAGTTGTTAAAATAATTAGTTGTAAGAATATAACACATCGATCAATAAACCTAAACGGGACTAACTACTAAAACAACATTTGTCTGCCAAAATTATTCTTTATTCATCAACATAGTCTGCTTCAAGAGCGATACATTTATTCCAATGCTTTCCTAACTTTTCTATGCCAGCCGTGTAGAATGATTTATCTTTGGTTTCAAAATAGGCGTTAGTTTCGGCAATCACTTCTTCATTGGAGCCAAATCTCTTTCCCTGGATCATCTTTTTGAGGTCTGCGAACAGCCAATAGTCGCCGGGGGCCAAATTTGGAGAATACGGTAGGTGCGAAAGCAATTCGAAATTCAACTCATGCATTTTGGACATCGTTACCATCGACTTGTGACACGGTGCATTGTCCTGATGAAAGAGAACTTTTTTCTTCTTCATATGGGGCCGTTTTTTTGCAATTTCTGCCTTCAAACGCTTCAATAACGCTATATAATATTCGATATTGATGGTTTATCCCTTTTCAAGGTGATCGATGAATATAATACCATGCGCATCCCAAAATACGGAGGCCATAACCTTACCGGCCGACTGTTGTGTTTCTGGTCGCTTCGGACGACTTTCACCGGCTGCTCTCCACTCAGCTGACTGCCGATTTGATTCCGGAGTATAGTGGTGGATCCAAGTGTCGTCCATTGTCACATACCGACGCAAAAAACTCCTGTTTGTTTCGCGTAAACAGTGCCAAACAGCACTCTGAATAATCGATGCGTTGTTGTTTCTGTTCCATTGTGAGCAAACGCGGCACCCATTTCAAAAAAAGCTTTTTCATGACCAGATGTTCATGCAAAATAGTGTAAACACTACCAAATGATATCTTCAGGATGTCAGCTATCTTACGCAACTTTACTTTACGATTTTTCATCACGATTTTGAGGGTTTTTTTATGTTTTCTGGTGTAACAGCCTCATTTGGACGAATATAGCGTTCAGTATCATTTGTGTCTGTACGACCGCGTTTGAAATCAGCATACCACCGACAAATGGTTGTTTTCGACGGAGCAGAGCCCGGATAACACTTTTCAAGCCATCGCTGAGTTTGAATGGTATTTTTTCCCATTAAAAAGCAATGTTTTATCAACACACGAAATTCGTTTTTTTTCATTGTTTTGAAAATAGCAAAAGTATCGTCACTAAAACCACTGAAACTCAATGACACAACGTCGGAATGTCATGAAAGATTGACAAGTAACTTTTAAAAATTTGTACTAACTGAGAATGGTATGGGTTTGTTATTGGAGGCGCCATCGGTTGCTTAGTCCCGGGACTTATTGATATGTGTTATGGTAACTATGAACTTACTTGAAATTTAATTTCTTAGAAAAAGTTAACGCTTACATACTTCTAGATAAAAATTCTAACTCTCGTTTTAATAAAACAATTCTGAATTTCGTAAAATGATTTAATCAAAATGAAAACCCTAATCACCATAATACGCCACTATTCACTAAACTCTGACCATCCATAATTTTCGGATCCTTTATCGACAAATTCTATTAATTAAAACGTTAGATATATGATTTCATTGTTCTTTAATATTGAAAATAGTCCCTTTGTTTTCCTGTGAAAATAGTCCCTTTGCTAAGTGCTTTGAAATCCATTTTCTTAGGAAGTGTAAGATATTGTTTCTCAACTTTTTCATCCTTGCGCGCCTCCGAAATATAAAAAAGAAAACAATTATACTTCCTGACCTCTCTGCAAAAACCTAAGTATTGTATAACAATGACTTGCACTGTATTTTTTTAAATAAACGTTTTCCCCCCCCCCCCAGAAAATGTGGTTTTGCCCTTTTATATGATATGCCTATTTTTTTCTATTTTCGAGACCCCCTGATGTTTCACCGGCGAGTCATGACCCATCAGTTGGGAAACGATAGTCTCAGATAGTAATTTGACGCTTTATCAAAACATGATTATCAAATCCAGCACTGTAGATACCGCTTAATAGGGACATATCGAGATCAAACAATTTTGTCCCAATTAAGGGGGTATTCTATTCTTAGAGGCGTGAATTTAGGGCGTTTTTAAGGCTTAATAAAAAAAATTTAAAAAATATTGATGATTTGAGAATGTACAAAAAAAAATGTTGAATTTTTTTTTAAATTCCAGAGGTTATCAGCTCTTATATCTTATCGTAAAAAAGGGGGTAAGCTCGTCGACATGATGGAAGCCTTTTTGTAAATTTAAAACAAAAATTATACACAGTTTCTTAATGACAAATAATGTCGTTATATAATAGTTGGTACCAAAGAAAAAAAATCGTAAAATGATGACTGTCTGAAAAAAAATCAATAAAAAAGATAAAAAAACATTTATTCGAAGGCAATCGGTTTGATAGAACTTGAGATTTTATCTCGTCCAGGTCGAAAAAGGTAGTTTCGGGAAAAACGCGTTTAAAGTTTTGAGATTATTGTCTGAGTCACACTGGTGCGGCGTAATTGCTGCCACATTTATAGATATAACTTCGTAAATATTAAGAATTTAAACATTTTCTTTTGAGAACATACACAAAAATTTCTTGACTAGAATACTCCATTAAACAGCGGGTCTTATAGTGCGATAATGTAAGAAAAAAGTTGATTGAATTATTAAAAAAGCTTAATTGAGACAAACTATGTTTTATTTATTTTATTTTGTATTGTTTATAGTTAAGGCATTTAACATTGTGAAGGTTAAAAGATATTGTAAGTTGTTTTTATCAAACACTGTTTATTCCACTTTTTAAAACAGTATAACCCTACCGGTTTTAAGGCTTTTACCTCATCATCAGAGAGCACAATTGTACTCCCCTGATGATGATGAAAACAAATTGCAATATATTTTATTTATCTTACTGAGCTGACAGAAATTAATATATTCAAATTAATTTAAAAATATAATGTATTTATATTATGTATTAATGTAAATTGTATATTTATTTCATTAGGAACTATAAACTTTTCAAACATGCTGCAAATGGAAGCCGACATGTTTGTGATGAGCGATGTCATATCGGTTAGTTACCATTGGGTTATTCGTTAAAAAGTTTTTTTTGTAAAAAGGCTGATACGCGTCAGTTAATCCTGATTTTTTGTCTAGAAATGGTACAAAGGTAGAATTTCTCAGTTGAATTCTAAATGGATTACGTCGAAATGTAACCAATTTATAACAGTACGTAATTAAAACACCACGTCATAATAATTATTTAAGTTTTCTTTTTTTGAATAATGACACTCAATTGAAATAACTTCAAATTGTGCAAAATAAAGGGACGAGAATTAATTTAAATTTTAGTATTAAGGATATGCTTTGCAAACAATATATGTAAACGGCAAAACAATTTAGTACTTTTCAAATCTTAGTCTACATTTTCAGAGACATAATAATTAGATGCTTAAGTAACTTGAAAATATATTACGTACAATAAAGAGTTTCATAATTATCCCGCAAGATATTTCGAAAATTTCGGAGCTTCTAAAAATGACAAAAGATCAACATAATTTTTCCTTAAAGGTTTCAAAATTTTAACAAAATGTCAAAAAGTATAAAAAAAGAGAACATCCAGGCTTTTAATTTTTTTATGTTGAGGGTTAATTATTTGTTATGTTGAGGTATTGTTGAAGCAAAAAAAAATATCGATACAGTAAACGCTCAATATAGCGGATCTCGATTGAACGGACCAAATTTCCGGTCCATATGTCATATGTGAAAATTAACATCCTGTTAATTTTACCACTCGTTAACAGTGTTCATTTCAATTTTGTTTTTTTTTAAAGAATATTGTTTATTTGTTTAGTGTTTTAATAATTAATATGTATACATCAAAATCTTGTCTATGAAATTAAACGTTCCATATTTACTTCATTTTAATTACACAAACGTATGTATCTACATAAGTAAAAACAGATAAACTAACTAATTTGTCACTTTTTTTACAAACACATTCGCTAAACATCCTTATTATATAACCGACCTTCAGCTTTAATAATCACCCCCTTTGCTCGAATACGTCCGTAATATCGAGGTTTTACTGTATAAAATAACAGATGAAGTTTAAATCAGGTTTAATACTACGAATCATTTTTTAAACCAACGAATCAATCTTTGTTACTCTTGTCTGGTTTGTTGGAAGAGATTGCCGAATAGTTAGGGAAATGTAAATGAAAGAAACTGGTATACCCAGACTTTCTGCGAATGTTTTTATCGGAGATAGCTTCTCCCAGGCGAACACATTTTCTGTTCCCTCTGAGCGAGTGAGATTTTGTAAGTAAAATAAAAAATTGATTATTTAAGTTATATAAAAAACGTAATTGCGGCCGCCATATACAAAATAATTGAATAGATAAAAACATTTGAGCCTTGTCCGTTTTATGGATAAATTCATAAATTCGGGAAAAAAACATTGGACGTACAGTTCATACTCTCTTGAGGTAAAAATTCGCTCGCCGTACACCGTACGGCCATACTCGTTTAGTGGAAAACAGTGGCACATCACAAATACTTTCCGTAATTGTGAACAAATTGTAATGATTCACTAGTAATCCCAATGACTCACTTGACAAGTTTTTACCAGTTTTGAATAAACAAGTATCCGTCAATGCTACGACAGTGACAGCTTACACATACATTTCTCAACTTTAACTTTCACGGTAAATTCTATCACTTCACATCCACACAAGATTTTACATAATCAATAATCAGTAAAAAGCAATATTTTGACAATTTTAAATGTCATCAATAAGATTCAAGCAAAAACCTAGTTAAATGTCATCAATAAGATTCAATCAAAACTGTGGACACCACTGTCTTTTATTTGTTGTTTTTCTTGTTTTTCACAATATATTTTATTTTTATTTAATTAACGATACAACAGTGTCTTTATATACAGATAAACATGTGACAGGTTATACAAGTACTTAAAATTATTGACAAATAAAACAAAACTTTATCTTAAACTAACATGAAGATACAAAAGCAGTTGTAATAATAGATTACGGTCATTGTTCAAAATTATTTATTAATTATATGTAAATTTAAGTTCAATATATGTATGTATATCATATACCACAAAAATATTAACAAATTTCACCAAGCAGACTTACGTAATTGTCGAAGACTTATTTTATAGAGGTAAAGAACTCAGATTTTTTTAGTGAAACAACGCTTACGTAGAACAAGAATTGGATTTTTTGAGAATTTTATGGATAGATCTTGAGATATAGAAATCACATGGGCTAACTTGTAGAACGAGATGCAAGCTGCTTTGCATAATCGAAACCTTCCACATGTTGATGCAGGGTTACTCAACTCCAGAGGCAAATTATTGTCCTTGATGTTTCGTTTATATTAGGTTATTTATATTAATAAAAGAGAGCACAAAGTTAGTAGCTATTTCTAAATATTGTTGTGATATTCTGGTGAATACTATGTATACTTATATTAAAAATATCTAAATTGTTGCAAAACTCGTTTCCAAGTCTTTGCATACGAATTATAGAGGAGTTGATTTTATAATTAGTATAGTTATTTTCGGAATAAAATGTATTGAGCTGTCTTGTGGATCTAGTGGGAATACGAAATGAAATGCTAGCGAGTAGGTGAGGTGCATCAATCACTGTATGAATGATTTTGTAAAGCAGTACTATATCGGCTGTTTTTCTTCTGTCACACAGCTTCAAGAGTTTCATTGCATTTAATAAGTTGGGATAATTTCTTTGTTCATAAGTTTTAAATTTATGAATCTTAGAAATTTGTTTTGTACACGTTCTAAAGTTTGTGCATGGGTGGCGTTATGAGGAGACCATATTGATGAGTTGTAGTCAAGGCGGCTACGTACCAATGAGCAGTACAATGTTGAGCAGTTCTTAGTACAAATCCCAAGATTTTTGAACTCTCCCGAGTGATTTTGTTCACATGTTCTTTAAAGGAAAGTTTTTCATCAAATATAATTACTTAGTCCCTTATAGAAGCTACACGTTTTAATATATATTTATTTAGCGAATACTCGTGATTAATTGTAAACATACAATTAATTATAATGTAAAGATATAAATAAAACATCATATTCAGTACCACAAGACAGTCAAATCCCACAAAGTGCTTCAGTAATCTTTACTGACACACTCAGGCATAGAGTTTCATCTCAACCATCCAGCTAATGGTGACTGCTATGCCCATCTTTGACGAAATTGACCACTGATTCTGAAAAAAAAAAATACTCACAGCTATCACCTGGTGCATAAGGCAGACGCAAGAACCGTGCAAGGTGCTGCCGCTGCTAATCGATTTGTTTCACTTGTCGGCATGGTATTTCATCGAGACAGTCAGTCGACGCTTCAATGCTCTCATAACAAACGACATCTCCATGGTTAATTAAAAAAAGTGAAACTCGATGAGATGAGATATTCGAAATTACATTCGAAACCCTCGAGATCCATGCAAGTAGTTTGTGAAAATCAACATTTGTATTCTTAATCTTGACGCAATGGCCAACACACTTCGAATTCTATTCGGTAATCTAGGATAGCAATACAATTGCATATGCCAATCTTAAGAAAGCGGTCCGTTGAATTGAGTTCGAACACATGGACTTTCTTATGACGTTATTAAAATGCACCAGAAATTCAATTTTCTGACCAAGCTCCAGAAAAACGTGCAGTTGTACGGAAAATTGAGATGTTTATCGACAAGCAACGTGACGCATTTGGCAAGATTTTCCATATTGTGGCTAATACAACAAAATTGAGATGTTGATCGACAAACAATATGATGCGTTTGGCAAGATTGTCCGTATTGTAGCTAATACAGAAAATTGAGATGTTGATCAACAAGCAACGTGATGCGTTTAGCAAGATTGTTTGTATTGTGGCTAATACAGAAAATTGAGATGTTGATCAACAAGCAACGTGATGCGTTTAGCAAGATTGTTTGTATTGTGGCTAATACAGAAAATTGAGATGTTGATCAACAAGCAACGTGATGCGTTTAGCAAGATTGTTTGTATTGTGGCTAATACAGAAAATTGAGATGTTGATCAACAAGCAACGTGATGCGTTTAGCAAGATTGTTTGTATTGTGGCTAATACAGAAAATTGAGATGTTGATCAACAAGCAACGTGATGCGTTTGGCAAGATTATCAGTATTGTGGCTAATACAGAAAATGTTGATCGATTCGCTCTGACTCGACAAACTCAGAATACTTTCAGTGACCACAAGTTAAGCACTAAACTACCCTTTTGAGTTATATCAACATAACACAACTTACTGTCTGAAACTTCTATAATATTTAATACTACAGTAGTTTTCCACGTCATTGGCCTCTCTTTATAGAATAGAACGCCTAATTAACTAATAATATACACTTCAATACACCCGAATTAGTGATTTGGAAATACTTCAGAGCGTGGTCAGAATTTGTATTGTTTTCGGACCTAGTAATCGAACCTTTGGGTTGAGAAGCACTGGAGTTTGTACATAATTCGCGGTTCGTCATTGCAAGTGCTGGTGACACAGAAAAAAAACAGCACTCCCACACGTATTCGGCGTGAGCTAATAGTATTGCCTAATGGTCTTTTTTTATTAGAATAGAACGTCATTTTTTATTTTTATCTAATAATCACGTCAATACAAGGTAATCACGTGGACCTGCAAAAGTTGTCAACTGTAGACAATAGAGAAGCCCCTGTAATCAGGCCCCTGTAAGGGGATCAGGGGGCTGTGCCGGGGCAGGAGTCACTAATTATCTAATTCCAGACACACGGGGGCGAGAGGACCGAAGGCGTAATGTAACAACTTTCTCAACGGGCGTTGAAAACATTTGAAATTATTCAAATATAATTTATCTTTTGAGTAATGATAACTACAATAAAATGATAATTTATTTTCACTGTCATTCATAAATATGGAAACTGTGGATGATGTAAAAACGTACTAAAACAACATCACGTACCAAAACAACTTTATTGACTTTTTATTATTCCTGAACCGGTGAATACGTGACCTAGGGGATTAAATAATAGGGTTAAAACATTTTTCCTTTATTTGGCACCCCCCTATATATATTCGAATCGGCGATGCAGACATTTTAAAGAGCGTAAATTAATTGGAGCCAATATTGACTTCAGCCTATTAATTAAACCTTCAGGCTAAGAATCACTGACGTAATCACATAACTCTCAGTTCGTCATCGTTAGTATTGGATGTACATGATGAAAAAATACAACACTCGCAAAGTATTTTTGCAAGATGAACGCCAAACCTGACGGTTCCTTTTTTATTTCATAATTTGTCATCATATAGATAAATTCTGGCACATTGTGTGCGAAGTGGTACAGATAAAATTTATTGAATTTATGTTGTGTGACCTTCATACAATTAACCAAAAAGCGTTAATAAGGATTAACATGAAAAAAATAAACATTTTTGTAGTGTCCAACTAGTGAAGAATATTCATATTTATTTTCATAAGAATTAATGTAAAACATAATTTTTTTTACAAGCCACTAACAGAGAAATATTGTAGTAACGATACAAAAATTATCGGAATGTATTTTAATTTAATTTCCATTTAAAAAGGTTTTGCACCACTTCTAAGATGGGAGATATTACCTACTTTGAGGCTCTTTTTGTATCTATAGTAATTTCCTTAACACTATAGTTGCAAACTTATTGCCAGATATAAGCCATAAGGTCAGATTTACTGAACACAGTATCCAAAAGTTACTTCTTTATCTTCTGGCAGTTAATTTGGTAAACAAAAGCTCGAATACTTTTCTTAATTCCTTTTGTTGAACCGTGCTTTAAATATATCACATGTTAAATTCAAGACTATCACAACTATTTAAAATGCGTGTTAAATACAGTATATTGTGTATTTTATGAGGTGCATTGCCGCGCGGTAACGCCCTGGACTTCCGTGCGGAACACTCCTCAAATAACACAGGTATTTTTTCCGCCTAGTATTCGAGGATATAATGATGCTTATGACTTTGGTCATATAATTTATTTCAAAAAATATATAATATATGTAGGGTGTGCTCCGATCGTCGCACTTCATAGTGTGCCATCGGATCCAGTACAGTGGTGTGGGTGTGAGTTTGCTGGTGTACAACGGCTTACTTACTTAAAAAAAGAAAAAAAAAACAAGCTTCACGGCACAGCTTCGCTTTCCAGCTGGATTGACGTTGGAATGGCGAGGGGATCTTCGACTGCGAGACCCAGCATCGAACGAATATTTTTAACAATGCAACAAAGATCGAAAAAATAATTATGCGAGGGAAAATTTAATTACTTATTGCATTGTATTTTTTTTATTTATTTATTATTTATTATTACACATGACAAGAAATATGCACAATTTGAGAAAAAACAACAGGTAATTTGATTTGGACATATAATTTTAATGGATCTGGGTTTGTTGCCTTTCATTTGTCGTATCCCCAGTAAACTAGGCTTTTGCCTGTATCTCACTGAGGATAATTGTGCCGAGAGTACGATGCGGCAACTGACTTGAGTGTGGACATATTTAATTCAACCCTGTCAGAGTTTAGGAGGAAGGTAGTTGAATTGTCTGTAGAATAAACGTTTAATTTTTGTACCATATATTGGACATAATAAGTCTTCAGTTACTATAAACGCTTTCCTTTTTTTTACGTCGTCCTTTACTGTCCATGCAGTGAGACTGGATTCGGTTACACACCAATATTAGACTGGCTCCGTCCTTGGCATGCTTTAAGAAGGGACTGAAAAAACTTTTAATTTCTAGTCAGTAATATAATGTGTTTCCTTCCTGATCTGCTGACTTGACTGAACATTGGTACAGTAACCGGTAGTAAGTAATACACATCCGGCTTAAGAAAGAGACTGTCGACCATAATCATTCATACACGTTTTCCGTCGCGATTTGTCAGAGACAGAGACGACGCTCTACAAAGCCGATGTTAGCTGATTATGGCCGACAGTATCTTTCTTAAGCCCGGTGTGTATTACTTATCGCCGGGTACTGTAATTGGGTTTATAATTCTTGGTACATTATATATAAACTATATGTTATGTGTGAAAGTCTTCTTTTGAATAAAAATACACTTTCATAGTACAAAAGTACAACCTGGAAGTTATGTCGCCACGTGGTAAACTCTTTTTACCATCCAACAAGATGTTTAAGTACCCTTCAGTGAAAATTAGAATGAAATTAGATAAATAAGTGTCTTGCCAACTCATCAATTAGGTAAATAAGTGCCTTACCAACTCATCAAACAATACTAATACATACCATTATAATTTAATAAGTTTACATCACACTTTAAAAGAGAAAATCAGAATATTTTAAGCTAATGAATACTCAAAGAAACTACAATAATTAAGACTTGACAACCTTCGTGGGCTAGTTGGTAAGACGCTTACCTTCCACCCAAGAAATATCAGTTTGATTCTTAAAAATCAAATCAATAATAAAATAAAAGAGTCCCAGCCTGGTAACAATATTTCAATGGGCTCAGCTAGCGAGTATAATCTTTTCACATGCGGTAATATTGTCAAAAACGTACAATGACGAACTGCAAGTTTGGCCACTACTCCAATGATTCTAAGATCAAACGCTCGATTAATAGAGCCAAAGAAAATGTTATCTCACGGCCATGCTTTTGATATATCCGAATCACCTGTTTAGACATGATGACAGGTAACATACGAATGAGAAAAAAGCTATCGGAAATAATGGTTAATGATTTTATATGAAGTTGTTTAGCTACTCGTATATCTACATAGACTTTAAAGGAACTCAATCATAATCCATTTACTGATTTAAAGCACATGTTAATTTCTGAAAATGTATCTTATTAACCCTGAGAGATCGGCGCACTGCTATAGCAGTGGAAGAAATTTGTTCTACCCTTGTATTCTAAATGAATATCATTCATTTAGAATACAAGGGTACATATTCTAAAATATATTTATGTTGTAAAAATAGTTCTTTTTTGAATTTTTGTTGTTTAAAATAAATATTTATCACGAACGTCCGAATCGTAAATATATCTCAGCACTAGATAGACAATTATATTTTTTTCTCGTAGCACTCTCAGGGTTAAATCATGCCGTGTGCGAGTGTCGAGGATTGTCCACAAAAACCCAAGCATGTACGGTGTGCAAAAAAACAATATACACAGTGTGTATACCTCATTAATACGCTTCAATGAACACTTTTATATTCCTCAAAATATATTTTTCTGCTTTGCAAATTTGACGTTGCTTTATTCTGTCCTTTTTTTGTTTGTTTCTAGCCCCAAAACTTTATAACTCTTGTCTAGTTGATAAAAAGTTATTTCCGTAGGACACTAAATACACGGATTATACATTTGTGCAATTAAGGGCCAAATAAAGAAAGAAATACGTATTATTTGAGACATATTACAAGTGGCCGAAGGCGCCCTTAGATTTTTTTCATTTACTCGTATTGTATCCCTCATTCCCAAATTTTGAAGAACCACGGTAGTATGCAAGTTAATCACAGTTCACTATTGCACGTGTTGAATATATTACCGCACGTGGACAAGCAATAACACTTTTCTGGCGTATGCAAGTATTGTTACTAGGCGATCTCTTAAACCAAACTGGAACCATTTTTTACTTTTATTTTAGGTACCATCAAGAATCGAACCCAATCCTACATGTAAGGGTCAACGTCTTACCAACTAATGCACAGAGGTAGCCACCCTTGAAGTGTTGCCACTAAATGGTATTATTAAAATCAATAAATATAAATGTCAAAATATAAATAACTCATAAATTAGAAGATATTGTAAGAGGGGGTAGAAACCTTAGAAGACACTCTCGAGGCTACGTGGAAAGATGGATAGCACAAGGATGAGTCTTTACGTAGAAATGCATAAAAAACTCGTTAACTGTAGTCCCCCAAAAGACCTCTAAAATAATGAAAATATAACTGGAAGTTAACATCTTTTAGGAGATATGTCCTTAAGGGAAGAAATGATGATGATTTGTTGATAAATAAAACACGTTTTGGATCGCAATGCGGAAGAAGAATTTTTATTAGTAAACGTAGGTATTTATACTATTTCCGCGTGTGTGCGGGAATGCGAGCACGATATCCTTCGTCTCGTTTCTGCATTAGCGAAACGATTAATGTTGTATGTAGGTATCATTCAAATACGGAACTGGCGAGACAAGCGTGGTGCGTTCTCTCTCTAGTATGGAATGCGGTCCGCTTGGCGATGGGTTGAATGGCCGGCGGGTGAACTTCGGACTTGAATGGCCGGCGTGTGAACTTGGGACTTGTTTATTTAGATTTAGAGGAATGCGAAGGTCATTTCATCAGTCATTGACCGTATGTATGAATGCCCACAGTATTCGAGTGGGCGACCGCCACAATCTCAAGAGAGGCAGCCATGATTATAACAGACCACAGGTGTGACTTAATATAGAAGAGGAATACTTTTAATAAAACACCCAAACGCAAAATATATTTATATCAGACCCATTATGTGGAAATATTAACATATCAATGTTATTTTCCCTGCGCCGCGGCCTAACAAATATAAAGTTAACTAACTCGCCGTTAATGAGGAGCCTTAACTATGGCTGCTTCACGGCCTAAACTCGTATTGGCCTGCGCGTACCTGAACCAAAAAATAATCCCCTTTTCTAAAAAGAAAACATCAAACTAAGAGGAAAAAGAAGAAATCTAAAAGTAATGCAATAAATATGTATTTAAAACATAAAGTAATAAAGCTAAGTATAAATTAATAAGCTTATTTCCGTGAATGAATTGAAAGTCAAACTAAATTCAAAAAGTTTTTTAGCGCATGACGTTAATAAGTTGGAATTTTCAAACAATACGAAATTCTATTTAAAGAACGATATTGACAGTGAACGTTTCCGGAAATAAAATTCTGAAAGATTTTCCAGGGAGATATTCAAGAATATAATTCCCTCCCCCACATTGCATTGAAAGACAGTTTTAATAAAAAAAAAGGCTGAGGATAAGAGATAAAGGGTCAATTTATTTCTTATATAGTTTTTGCTAGAATATCTTTTTTCATTTTTCATTTTCTGTTTTCAAATAAGAACCACTTTACATATAAATCTTTCAATATCAGCTGTTTGAGACATATATATTTTTAGTCGTTTTTAATACGTAACAAAAACAAACCATGACGCTGTCTCAATGAAGGGGTAGGATGAAAGAAGAGAGCGCTAGAATTTCCAATTGCGACAAACATCTTGTGCCTCTTTTAATTCCATACACCTTCTCATATAGTTTAAAATATCATACATATGATTAAATTTTTATTTCCTTGGTCTTCCTCTACCACGCCTTCCACTCACATTTACACTGTATATTTGTTTTGTTAGTTTTTCTTCATTCATTCGTTCCACATGCCCAAACCACTTCAGACTGCTCTAAATCCCTTAACTCCGTACTCTGTCTTTGATGAAAATAATCAATTAATTTATTGATAAAAAAATTAAAGGAAAATAAATCATTTGCTATCAAAAGGTCTGGGATCATCTTGTACAAGTCCTCACCGCCCGATCAGCATCGCCCCAGTATAAAAATAATAAACCCGACCGAGGGCATTACATACGTTTTTCAACCTACGCTTTCGCATTAAACAAAAACTAATATTACGAAATACCGAGAATTCAAGATATGTAAAAATACTTAGTGTTTTCAGACTACAAATCGAATTCTTAAATATGTTCATGCACACATAAATTCATATTATAATAATAAAATGACAATTTATATGGCGCCGTTTAGAAAGCATACTCTTCTCGAGGGCGTCCAAAACATAAACGTACATACCCTCACGCCATACTACTAACGAGGTAGTCAGAGGCAACGGATCTCCAAACGTTTTTATCAAAGTGTGGCGGTCGTCCACTCGGAACACTGTGGGCGTTCATACATACGGTCAATGACCTATGAAGTGATCTTTGCATTCCTCGACAAATATAAATAAACAAGTCCGAAGTTCACACGCCGGCCATTCAACCCATAGCCCGGAGCGGACCGCATTCCATACTAGAGCGAGAACGCACCACGCTGTCTCGCCAGTTCCGTATTTGAATGATACCTACATACAACATTAATCGTTTCGCTAATGCAGAAACGAGACGAAGGATATCTTGCTCGCATTCTCGCACACACGCGGAAATAGTATAAATACCTACGTTTACTAATAAAAACTCTTCTTCCGCATTGCGATCCAAAACGTGGTTTATTTATTATATCATCTCTTCCCTTAAGGACATATCCCTAAAAAAGCATACAAATTCCATTTCCTCAATATTTTTGTCATGGACAATTTTATTTTATTCTTACTACTCAACTACCTTCTTTCAAAATCGGGTCTACTTGATACAGCCACGTTTTCTCTGTCTAACCGTTCCATTGTAATTGTATACTCATCGCACATTGTAATTGTATACTCGCTTTGTCAATTTTTTATCATTAATTTCCTATCTGTCTCCAAACTATCTTAATGCTTCTATCTTCATCTTACTTAAAAGATCTATTATATCCATGCATTAATTCCTGATATCTTCTTTCACCTTCTTTTGTATATTGACACTCAACATTCCTTAGTGCGTGCATCTCCACAATATTAATCTTATTTTCCCCCTTCTTCTATAAAATCTAAGTTTCGCTTTCATACGTCAAGGTGAACATCAATACACTATTATGCATTGACACATTCATATACAACATAAATATACCCATTTACTTACAAACTCTATGGCCAAGTTGGTTAGATGCCTATCTGCCAACTCGGGGGCTATGAGTTTGATTTCCATCGGTGCCCAATTTTTTTTAAATTATTTCTACCTGGTTTTCATTTACCGAATCGTTTACATATTTTACGTTGATTGGAAGAGTTTATACACATCAATTAACCTGCCAAGTTGTACTGTTTACAACGAATTCATATTATAATACGTATTTAGACTGCTGAATCAAATTATGATAGAATGCTGATGGGGAAAGCAACCACAGTAGAGATTATTTAGAAAAGTAATAAGTCTGTGCCAAAACTAAACATATATTCTCCGTTTTCTTAAGTGGGCGAAGTATTTTCTCTTTTATGGTAAATATTTCTCCGAAAATGTGGGTAACATTTAATTTAAATGTACTAGAAAATAATAAAGAATCTCGTAGTCTATTTTTTTCCTTCCATTTTTTTTTCTTCAAATTTTACCATGAAATACATAAAGCACTCCCCTGCATATCTAGGCGTATGCCCATCCTAATGCGGGTAAGTTTCACAAAGTAAAATATACAGAAAAATAAAATGCTTTATATGCATATTTAAAAAAAATAGTATTTTCTAGGTATCAACTAATTACTTATAATATTTATATATTGTGGTATAACTTTTTGACGGATCGTAATCACATAATGATATATTGAAAAATAATTGTATTTCCAGTTTGTAGAAGTCGCTCTGTCATCTGTTAGAAAAATCCGGTCCCGGTGCACTTTTTTGCAGGTTTCCGAGCCCCTCTAGCATCAGTGACTTTCATCCCCTTCCGTCGGAAGTGCACCTAATCGGAAGATAATTTCCGGCAGAATCAATTCCCCGGTAAATTCACGGAAAAAATGTCCATCTTTCAGCCTTTTTTTTTTCATGACAATTTCAGTTTTGTAGATCGATTATAATTTCCTGGTGAAGCCTTTCTTTTTAGATTTCAACCATGGTTTGACAACCATTTGTTTGACATTTAAAGGTAAGACACGTATTGGAAGACAACCAATACGTGTCTTACCTTTAAATGTCAAAAGTAATATTCAAACATACTGATTCTTTGCTAATTATTGAATATTATTTGCTCACTTATACTCCGAAATGTGACAAATAAGTTTTGTGTATTTTTCATTCTAAATTATAGATGTCTTCGAAATGTATTCGACACAGGTATCCCGTAGATTGTAAGACACTTAGACGTATTTATCACTCAAAAATATAAGCCATTACTGAAAAACTTCCCACAACGTGCAGGAAATTGATCTATACATACTTTGGACATGTTTCTAAAGAAAAGATTCGAGAACAAATCAGAATAGCAACATCAGTTATAAGTCTGAAAAAGATATAAATTAACCAATCTTTACTCAGAAAAACCAAAATATTTTTTGTGAAATCTTTAGTATTCTCAAATACTAGAGAGTTCACAAGATGATTTTAGTTTTGAAATATGAATGATGTGATAGAAAGAAAGAAACATGATTAATCTCGGCCTCGAGAGATATCCTCTGAGACATGATTTTGAAGGAGAATGCTCCATATCCCATGGACCGCAAGGATTACCAACGTATCCATTATTCTTCTTCTTCCTCATCTTATTTTAGGCCTGTTAGCCTGTTATGGTCCTGCATAATTGTTTGCTTCTTGTGAGGTCGACTGCCAGCTGTCTTTCCATCTCTTGGGAGGTCGTCCTGGAGGTCTTTAACACTTGCCACCCTGTGATGGATAGCGAGTGACCAGGACTTATATTTTATTTTATTATTTGACGTTTTAATACATAATAAAATTATTTTTATAGCTAATTACACAAAATAACCTAGCAGATTTTGCATAATTTTAATTTAAAACATACATTTTTTACTGGACGCTTGGCGTCCAGCACCGTGACTGGCGGAATTGTTTAGCACAGTAAGGCAAGTGTTAATTATTAGTATCCATTATTCAATAATAATAAATAGGTTTCTAGCATACCTTAGGCATGCTGCTAGAAAAAAATAACAAAAGTCTTAAGAATCTGATGATCGCGGAAACAGTTTAGATAAAACGAGCAAGAAAAATATATCAGGAGTTAACGCTTGCCACCCTATGATGGATAGTGAGTGACCAGGACTTACATAATAAAATAATTTTATAGCTAATTACAAAAAATAATCTAGAAGACTTTGCATAATTTTAATTTAACTCATTCAAACCCTATGTGCATAATTATGCACACGTATTTCAAAGCATAATATAACGAATAAAATAATATAACGAATAGCATAATAAAATGGCAAATTTTCTTTTAAAAACCTATGCAATAAGACTCTCTTTTCAGTCGTATGTGTACGTGAAACCTGTTGGGCATAATTATGCACATGTTCAATTTCCTAGTAAAAAAAAACATTTTTCTTTTATTAAAACCCCGATGAAGCCTTATCCACTCTTAAACATTTTTTTTCTCCCTTAACAATAATTCAGGTCTGAAAGGGTTAAAACATACATTTTTCACTGGACGCTGGGCGTCCAGCATAGTGGTTGGCGGAATTGTTTAGCACAGTAAGGCAAGTGTTAAGGGTATCCTCTTTAAATACGGCCCAGGACCGGAAAGTATGGAGCAGACTAAGTAATGAATGATACATGTTGAGAAATACTAAGTTGGTCGTCCTTTGTAGCATTTGAAATATTTAATTGACTGAGATAATGATTGCTAACCATTTAACGTTTGTCAAGTAATAAAATTTTGATTTAACTAATACTAATTATGTAAAAAAAAAGTTAAAAGCACTTTATTATAGAGAATATATCGTTACAAATTTAAACCTTATAATTAATAAAAAAAACAATTTACAAATTGGAATTTTTCAAGCACGCAGAAACGAATATCATGATAAAATTAAGCACTTTGTGAGAACGAACAACCCTTAACTTTAAAAAAACTATGGGATGAAAAGTGTTTTAATTCAATATTTCAGTATCTTTAGTTGGAAAATAGCTTTGCCAAGCAAAGGTCGTATATGTTTATCTTAATTACTATCCTTGGAGGGGTAAAAAGGAAGGAAGGAGGAAATTAATCCTGCGAGGAAGTTGGCTGGCACGAGGTCTTCATTTCTCAAGATAAATAATAATTTATCTTATGGGTGTGATTTTATAATAAGCCTTAATACGAGTATATCTTAGATTGCGAATTTTAAAGTAAGACATTGAGAGCCTGGACGGTTAAAGGTGTTAATTCCTTAATTTTATTACATTGCTTTTGCCATTGCTGGTTCTGTGGCGTAAAATGTTTTTTTTTTGTGAAATATGTGATTGGCGTATGTAGCTTTAGGAAGCACTTAAAGATGACCATTTTTAGGTGGTCTTCTCAAAATGTATGATGTTGTATGAATATATGCACCTACATTACAACACTACACCTAAAGTCAAGTGTGTTACTATCACATAGAGAAAGATCTACAAGGGTTCGATTGTAGTTTGTTTCCGCTTGGTAAGTTTTCTTTGGGTTTTTTTTACCAAATTTGCTTTTCTGAGCTTATGCATATGCGGGGAAGTGCCTGATATTATGATCGCAGCCACTCCTTTCCTATCCTTACACTCAACTGATATACATTTGTTTTGTAATATTTGAATATGTTAATATTAGATTGTGCTATCTGACTGGCGCTACAAACAAATATCATGTTCCTGTTATTAAATTGAATTGGAAAAAAAATAACAGTACGTGAGTTAATATCCTTTTTTTTAAGGGATGTAAATTCTTATTCATTATGTTCTTTTCAGATCTGTCAGAAAAAAACTAAGTAAAGATTGTTTTATTTTTTTTAAATCTTATATAGTCGTACAAAAAATAAAGTTTTTAATCTTACATATTGTTAGTAAAATAACTTAAAATATATTTCAAAATATACATATTGTTTTTTTTTTTCAGGCGCTGGGACATTGAGGCGTTTTTATTATGGAGTTGGGGCGCAGAGTGGCCAGCAAGAGAGTTTTGTAAACGGTGAGTTTGTTAAAAATATATTTTTTGGGTCGCGACGCAGGGAAAATAACACTGACATTTTTTTATATCATAATACTTCGACATATTAGATCTGATGTAGTATAAATATAACTAGCTTTTGAATGTTTCAAAATTATTTTTCTATTTCTTTCTCTTAATCCAGATATAAGGTCTACTGTCATCAGGTCTACTTCTCTTGATATGTTGAAACCCAGTCATATTTCAAAATTATGCTTCTATTTATTTCTCTTAAGTCAATGTGAGGTCTACTTTCATCAGGACTACTTCTCTTGATATGTTGACACCCAGTTATATTTCTATATTTTTAGTCATCCTGGGAGACGACTGACAGCGGTTTTTTTATATATTGCAACGAAGAAAACTCTTGTATTCACCGTTTGCATATAGTATCACTTGTATCCTGTAGTTTCTACCCTGTCTTACAATTTCTTCAACTTTGAATATTTCTTGTATACGGAATTTACTAACTCTATCTCTAAGGGGTTTATCTGCAACGGCTCGAAAGGTTTTCATATTAGCTCTGAGTAAACTTTTTGTTTTTATTGTGCGTAATCTAAAATCTATTTCATAAGATATTATTGGCGTGACATAAACTGAGTGAATTTTTACTTTACTTCTTCTGCATTGGTTTTTCTAGACCAATATACGAGTATATATATTTTTAGCTGAGAGTTGTCAAATTTTACGAATGGCTACAGTTCAGACATTTTGGAATATTTACATGTTAACTTTGCGGATGTAAGTCGTCTGTCTCAGAACAGGCAATGAGTCTAGTGAGATAACTAATATTGATTGTTTTCTTGCATAAAAACACATTAACATATATATAAACAATATACAAAATAATATGCTAAAGAAATAGAACATAGTTAAGAAATGGCATGTTTTACAAACAACCTTTTTACCAACAAGTAGTGCGAGGGGAAACGCCACCGTCACAAGGGCGTATTACATCACTAATTAAGGATCACAAGGAGACACAAAGTAGATTTTCTGGGGCTGTATCGCCTCACAAGACACAAGAGGCCCACGCAGAATTAATTGCCGAGTAATGGTATGGAAATCCTTAAGATCAACTAACTACGACAACCGAGTATTATGATGTGTTATTTTATCATTTGTTTGATCTTACATTGAACGATAGTTTTCTTTCACTCATTCATATAGTACTCGTACACTTCAATATATCTGAAATGGTATTTTCTAACTATGATAATTAATTGTAGTTTATTTTTAACAAACACTGTTTATTCCACTTTTTTTATAATAAAAAAAGTGGAATAAACAGTGTTTGTTAAAAATAAATTACAATGTCTTTAAACCTCCACAACGTTAATGCCGTAACTATAAACAACATATGATAATTAACTAAATCCTAACTTTTAAACCATAACTTAAGCAATATCTAATATTACATACGGACGTTAGTAATATGATTTTTTTATTGTTCGATAATTTTAAATTTTATTATAATCAACTGGATTTGGTATTGTAATAAAATAAACCTCGTAATGAAGAAAAAGACTGCACACAAGACATATAAAACATTTAAAGATATATAAGATTACACAAAATTTCACGAACTACGCAAAAAATGTAAAAATCTTTCCAAAAAGCGTTTCTCTGAATTTGTAAAACAAAGCGAGAATAACATCAATAACAACTTGAAAAGTTTCTGGAATTATCGTGTAGCGTGTAACTTCTATAATGGACTTAGGAATTATATTTGATGAAAAACTTTCATTTATAGAACATGTCAACAAAATCACTCGGGAGAGTTCAAAAATCTTGGGATTTGTACTAAGAACTGCCCAACATTACTCGGATTTTCGAACATTAAAACTGCTGTACTGCTCTTTGGTACGCAGCCGCCTTGACTATAACTCATCAATATGGTATCCTCATTACGCCGCCCATGCACAAACTTTAGAACATGTACAAAACAAAGTTCTAAGATTGCACAAACTTTAGAACATGTACAAAACAAATTTCTAAGATTCATAAATTTAAAACTTGGAATACCACATGAACAAAGAAATTATCCCAACTTATTAAATGCAATGAAACTCTTGAAGCTGTGTAACAGAAGAAAAACAGCCGATATAGTACTGCTATACAAAATCATTCACTCAGTGAATGATACACCTCATTTACTCGCAAGCATTTCATTTCGTATTCCCACTAGATCCACAAGACAGCTTAATCCCTTTTATACCGAAAATTGCTATACTAATTATAAAATCAACTCCTCTATAATTCGTATGCAAAGACTTGGAAACGAGTTTTGCAACAATTTAGATATTTTTAATATAAGTATATATAGTATTCGCCAGAATATCACAACAATATTTAGAAATAGCTACTAACTTTATGCTCTCCTTTAATAATATAAATAACGTAATATAAACAAAACATTAAGGAGAATACTTTGCCTCTGGAGTTGAGTAACCCTTCATCAACATGTATGAAGGTTTTAATTCTGCAAAGCAACTTGCATCTCGTTCTACTAATGAGGCCATGTGTTTTCTATATCTCAATATCTATCCATAAAATTCATACAAAATTCTCAAAAAATCCAATATTGGTTCTTTGTATGCGTTATTCCACTAAAAAAAATCTGAGTTCTTTACCTCTATAAAATAAGTCTTGGACAATTACGTAAGTCTGCTTGGTGATGTTTGGTAATATTTTGTGGTATACATACATAACATATATTGAACTTAAATATACGAGTACACATAATTATTAAATAATTTTAAAACAATGACTCTAATTTATTATTATTACTGCTTTTTGTATCTTCATGTTAGTTTAAGATAAAGTTGTATTATTTGTCAATAATTTTAAGAACGTGTATAACCTGTCACATGTTCATTTGTACATAAAGATACTGTTGTGTCGTTAATTAAATAAATAAATCATATTTATTATTGGCATCCATGAACGTGTCTTGAACGTTGTGTATGAAAACATTGTTTGAGAAAAACTAACAAAAATGATAGATTAGTCTCAAGGAAAATAGGGATTAGGGTGGGAATTGTATAGAAATTAAGGAAGTAGAATATTTTGGGATGAATAATGTTTCTTAAGTTTATTCCTAAATATCGATAAGGTAGAAGAACGCATGTTTGAGCCAAGAAAATCATTCCTAAGTCGATAACGAATGTATTATAAATATTTTTGTATACCATCAGTTGAATTAATTCATCTTAGAAAGATACCGAGGGGGTTGAAATGCGCCTAGTGAGTTGATAAAAAATATTTGAATTGAATGATTCAACATTTAAATGTGAAAAAATCTATACACTATACTTAAAATAAAGTGACCCGTTTTGCTTACTAAAAACATTGTCAAATTTGATTTCTACAATATATATATATACCACATCATTAAACACTTAAAGACTATGAAAATTTGAACAATCTTTCCCAGTGCCCATTTTGTGTTTTAAGGAATTCGGATTATTTTGAAGAGTCTATTAAAATTGCTATATCTAATATAACTAACTATTAAGAATGTCGTACTGAAATTTTGAGTATTGGTTCAAAATACTTGGATAATTTAGTTTAGTATGCAAATTTTGACAGCGTTTCCATTTGTAGAATACTTGATCAAGCTCCTTACACATGTACAGGGTCTCAATTATCTTCTTGTGCTTAGCATGTTCTGCAGGGTCAGTTGGCGGAATTCATACAAAAACGTGTTTACACACGTTCTTCGACGACCTATTTGAAGAGTTCTGCAAGCTGTTAATTCAAATCAACCTGAAGATTGAAGCTGGTCTCCAGAGTCATATGTCAAAATATTTAAGATCTGATACTTCACTGCGCATTGATGATGCGAAGGGGGATTCATACATATTTTTAAGGGTTGTTAGACATGCTCTTTGACAACTTGTTTGAAGTATTTTGCAAATGTATTATTCAATTGATAGGTAAACAGTTCAGGCAGTCAATCGGAGCGTGGTTGTTATTTCGACAGGAGTTTGAGAGCTTGGGTTTGCAAGAGGAATGACTTGTGGAAGAGGTTTGTGTGAGCTTTTGAGTGTGGTGTTTTTTTTTGTTGTTTTATATTTATATTTGTGTACAAATGTTTTTTTTTTGCTTTATGATTGTATGCGGTATATTGTGAGATGAATGTGTGGGAACCACGGTCGTCGCTAAATATTATCGCAGACATTCGGTCAATGACCGATGAAACGACCTTTGGATACCTCGATAAATTATATTAAACAGTCCAAAGCATCGCGCCGCATTCCATAGTAGAAAAAGAACGCATCACGCTGTCTCGCCGGTTCCGTAAATAGATTGTTACCTACAATACTATTTACGATATCTACAATACTTCAATTGACCATTTCTGCACGCACAGAAGCGAGATAAAAGTA
Source organism: Odontocerum albicorne (assembly GCA_949825065.1). NCBI lineage: Eukaryota > Metazoa > Arthropoda > Insecta > Trichoptera > Odontoceridae > Odontocerum > Odontocerum albicorne. Next base: position 27,325,182 of record OX463857.1, read on the forward strand.
TATCGCGGGCGCACTCCCGCGCCCATTCTGAAATATTATAAATACCTACGTACTATCAAATAAAGTATTCATTCACTCTCTCCTTCGTCATTGCGATTTAACGTATTTTATTTATTTACCAACAATCAAAATCATCATATACCTTTAAGGGACATTTCCCTAAAAATGTTTTGATCTGTCTGGAGTGATGAAGTGTGAGGAGTTTGATTTCGCGTGATGTATTCATATGTAATTAAGTGTCACTGTTTGTCAGGTTAATGAGAATATGCAACAGGGTTTTACATAATCCAAAATCGGTAAGAAGTATCGTTTTATTTTTTCATGCTATATGTTCTCAGTGAGATACAGGCAAAATTCTAGTTTACTGGGGACACGAAAAATGAAAGACAACAAACACAGATCAATTAAAATTGTGAGTCTAAATTAAATAACGTGTTGTTTTTTTCGCAAATTATGTATATTTTTTGTCATGTATAAAATAAATAAATAAAAATAACAATTTGGACCCGGATACTGAAGCTGGTCTCCAAAGTCATATATCAAAATCTTCAAGATCTGATACTTTACTCCACATTGATGACGTGACATTAGAGCTCTTGCATATTTGTTTAGGGTGTTTAGACATGCTTTTTGACAACCTGTTTGGAGCATTCTGCAAATGTTTTATTCAATTTGGACTTAGAGACTGTAGTTGGTGTCCAAATTCATATATTAAAAAATTCAACCCATGACAATGAAGTGTTCAACCCAAAACAATGAAATTTCCAACCCAAAACAATGAAATTTTCAACTCAAAATAATGAAAAAATACATGAATTATTTTATTATGGAGATTCTGACGTCGCGTCATCAATGTTCAGTGAAGTGAACATTGATGACGCGACGTCAAAATCTCCATAATAAATTAATTTATGTATTTTTTCATTGTTTTGGGTATTGTTCATATAAGAAACGGGTACATGGTCGATTAACGGTTGAATTAATTATAAAAATATTTGCTATATGTCAGAAATACCTACTTTTTTTAAAGAAGTATCATCGATCATGTGAAAATACGGAACTGGGGCTCAACACAAATCTAGTCTTCCTTCCGTGGTTGCAGTCCTAAGACTGGTTTGCAGCAATTTGAACTCTTCTCCTCCATTCTCCCCTGGACCTCCGGAGAATTTTACTTGAGATTGAATCATGTTTTGCTGGTTCTTGGGATGCCACTTGGGCCTTTAATGTGGTAGTTTCCCGTTTCTTTCCACATCCTATGCCGTTGACCACGAAAGTTCTTCCGCCTTTGGAGATTATTTACTTCTCCAGGACAAGAGGGTGCCCTAAACAACAGACGAAAGTTGGTGGTCAGCTTATTCCGGCCAATGCTCGGTCCCTGTCTATATTTGCCGACACGAGGTCGTTGCTCACTCCCCACCACGAGAAGGAAATAGATCAGGATTTTCCTTTCCTCGAACCTGAGACCAGAAGGCATTTCTCAGAGTTCTCCAGTACTTTAGGGGAGCCAAATCTAGTATATCAACATTAAAGTGTTAATAATCTATAAAATATATTACATTGAAAAAAAAACTAAGTAAAGTGTTTCATTGGTACTCGTACATACCAAAATAAAATGTTGTAACCTTTTCAAACATAACGATTCGTCTGTTTTCTCAAATCAAAAAATATATATGGATGCTATTGCAAGGACTTATTTTTCCGGGATATATTTTAGCAATATATCAAGGATGAAGGACTGTGCTATAAATATCTCTACAAAATTTATCTGAACTGTAAGAGCAGAGCTTTCCATCAATGCTGATGGGCTCGACATTTCAAATCATAGATTGGATCTTGAGACGAAATTTGTTTTTTTTTTTCTTCTAACTAACTCAGAGGCGGGTCAATCTGGTAGTCGAAGCAGCAAAACAGAGAATATCTACTTAAAAGGAACTCGGAAATTTAATATTATTATTATTACACATGACAAGAAATATACATAATTTGCGAAAAAACAGCAGGTAATTTAATTTTGACAAACATTATTTTAATAGATCTGGGTTAGTCGCCTTTCATTTGTCGTATCCCCAGTAAACTAGGCTTTTGCTGTACCTCACTGAGGATATTTAGCATGAACAAATAAATCGATACTTCTTTCCGATTTTTGATTACACAAAAACAAAACCCCGTTGCACGTTCTCATCAACCTGACAAACAGTGACACTCAATTACAACTGAAAACGTCATGCAGAATCAAACTTTTCACACATCATCACTCCAGAAAGACCAAACCTGTTCATCCCATAATATAACGCACACAATCATAAGAATAAAAACAAAAACAAAAGTAAAACCAAAAATTAACCCAAAATGAAACAAAAATAAAACCAAAAATGTTCATCCCATAATGTACCGCACACAATCATAAGAATAAAAATTAACACAAAAATATACAGAAACACAAATACAAATACAACAAAAATCAAAACAACAAGAAGAAACCCACACTCAAGAGCCCACACAAATCTTATCCGCACGTCATTTATCCTGAAAGCCCAAGTACTCGAAATCCTGTCGCAATAACAACCACGCTCCGATCGACTGTCTAAATGGTTTTCCTCCCTTTACCTTTATTGAATTCGGCACGCCATTGTACGTCATGGGAGCCAAATAAGCATATTGCCTTTGGGCAAAAGAGGTTTTAACTCTAGGGATGGTGAAAATTTCATTAGTTGCCATGCATGTCATGCGTTTCCGCTCAGTCTGCATCTTCCCTTCCTCTCGATGGTAGTGCCAGAGAATGGATTTGAGATGCAAATTGGCTATGTTCAGGTCCCGATAATATTGGTGTGTATTTTTTAACGTTGTAGATAAAAACCTTTTTCTTGTGATAAAAGAAGATTGTAAGTCGTTCTGGTAGATTAATGACGTCAATACTATACATGTATTGCACAACTGCGTGCAAGCTTTATTTTATTTTTATTTGATGGATATTGTAATTCAGTTCGATCCTACCATGACCCACGCTGTTATGGGGGACAAAATATGTCCCCATCCAGCGCGATCTACACTAGAAGATCAAAATCTTCGTCATTTTTATTTATGAGCGTAACGTCACGTATGTAGTGACAAAGAAGGAACTGCCAAAGGGAGGTTACGAGTGCGATTCTCGTTGAAACCTAGTTTTTTTTAAATGATTCCAAACTGGATTTCACTTAAGGCCTCTTTAACATTTATCTTGTTGGTTGGAAGATACTGCCACATGGTAATACGCCTGTCAGGCTATACAGTATACAACGAAAGTGTAATACATTTGTGAGTATTTCATCATTTATTATTTGCAAAATTGTATTATGTAACACTTTGCTGTAAAAAGTACAACCCGATTGATTTACTGCCATGAAGAAATCTCTTTAAACCAACCGACAAAGCTTTAAAGATCCCTTAGATAGAAACAAGATTCTAACTTTTTTAAAGAAATTACGTTTAAATGAGAATCCGTAACCGTTTGGCTAAATCGAAGGTTTGTATGACAGACATTTTACTACTTAGACCACGGAATGATTATTTCTACATGATTGAACCCACACAGTTCTTCTTTATTTCCTTTAAAAACTAAATTTGTTTCCGATTCACAGCCTGACCTAATGACCTCATTCTATCAAACATAATTTTTCAACACATTCTACGTAATGGTTTTATATCTACAGAAGTAGCATTTCTTTTGGTAGAGAGCATATCAAAAGAAGAAGAAAATTATTTATTGACACATTTCACTTTTCTCTTTGATTCTCTCTGTCAAATATTAATTGGCTATGGTCTAAGTTACCACTGGTCTATAGACAACAAAATGGCTGCCAAGTCTAAGGTGTCGAAGACTCTTCATGTGGAAAAATACATTTTACGCTTTGCTAACATTTCAAAATTTTCTTGTTTTATTTTACTTTTCTTCGTCTTTCATCAACGATATCTACACAAATAATAAACGAGAAAAAAAATATTTCAACGGAAAACTAAAATTGTTTTTATTGTTGGGTGAGCAAAGAAATTTTATATCCCTTTGTCTGAATAAAAATTCTTTTTAGATCACTTTGTTCTATTCTTATAAAGAAAGGTTTACGGATTAAAAAAAAAGTCATTTTAATGACATTGAATTGAAAAAAATAATAATTTATATTCTCTTGATTAAAACACCTTTTACTTTAAATTCTAGGAAGAAAACTTAGAAATATTTTTGAACGTCTTCGACTATTGTTAATAAAAGTTTATGTATTAAATATTACCATCACGCCGTCTCCCTATTTTAGTACGTAGAAAGGAGAAAACGCCAGACTTTCTTATCTTCAACATCCATACACCTTCTAATACTGCTTCTACGATTTCTCGGACTTTTACATTTCCTTCTTTCAAAATATCATACACTTCATCCAATCACACTTTCTACTCACAATTATTTTAATAAACTTTCTTCATTCATTCGTTCCACGTGCCCAAACCATCTCACGCTTCTTCATCATGCTCAATACAACCGCTTTAAGTTCACACTCATCTCTAATTGATTATTTCCGTATTCTGTCATACATTGTCACAGCATGTATTCTTCTAAATACATTAATTTCAACAGCATTTATTTGGCTCTTTTCAGTATTGTTCCATATCCACAATTCTCTCCCATACATCGAAGTTTGTACTAAAATACTGTTGTGGATCATCTTGAATTAGGTCTTCATCAGGAGAGTATGACTGACTGGGTGTATTGTGTCCAGTGATGGTGTTCTCCATCTTCAAGGGGTTGATATGTGCATCCCTTATCTTCCTTTTCCTACATCGTACTATGAATATTGATATAATATTTCTTAATAGTTATAAAAACATATCATATATTAGAATGTGTCATTCCTGAATTTTCAATATGTTTTCAAAAATCATTCACTCAGTGATTGATGCACCTCACTTACTCGCAAGTATTTTATTTCGTATTCCCACTAGATCCACAAGACAGCTCAATCCCTTTTATACCGAAAATTGCTATACTAATTATAAAATCAACTCCTCTATAATTCGTATGCAAAGACTTGGAAACGAGTTTTGCAACAATTTAGATATATTTAAAAATAGCTACTAGCTTTGTGCTCTCCTTTATTAATATAAATAACGTAATATAAACAAAACATTTAGGACAATACTTTGGCTCTGGATTTGAGTAACCCTGCATCAACATGTATAAAGCTTTTAATTCGGCAAAGCAATTTGCATCTCGTTCTACTAATGAGGCCATGTGTTTTCTATATCTCAATATCTATCCATAAAATTCCCACAAAATTCTCAAAGATTATTAAATAATTTTAAAACGATGACTGTAATTTATTATAACTACTGCTTTTTGTATCATCATATTAGTTTATGATGAAGTTTTGTATTATTTGTCAATAATTTTAAGTACTTGTATAACCTGTCACATGTTCATTTGTATATAAAGACACAGTCGTGTCGTTAATTAAAAAAATAAAAAAATATATAAAAAAAAACTCAGAATTTAATACTTTAAAAGTTCTACATAATTTATTTATTTATTTATGTAGTAACAGTTATTTCACCACATAATGCCATTATCTTTTTGTTTAACAAGACCGTTGTATGGCGAAATAGTCTCACTAAGTAAATAATCTCTGAACACGATTTTATTCACTGAATAGGTGTAACTGGATATTCAAACAAGACTTCGCACCAGCCCACAAAGCGAAAATAACACAGCAATGGTTAAAAAAAACAAGGTTCCAGCATTCATCAGTGCTTCCGAGTGTTCTACTTGCAGCCCAGATCGCAATCATCTGAACTATGAATTGCAGTCAGTATCAGAGGAGAAAGTGTGTGCTAATAGACATTAAAACGTGTATTGTAGAGAACTATGGACACTTTTCCGTTAGAAACTGTGCGTGCCGCCATAGATGAATGACCCACTCGATTAAAGGTGGAAATACTGAATAATGTATTTTTTTTATATTTCTACTAGTATTTGTTTTGCGGTGTATGGTCGCATGGTAAAGCACTGGATTTCCGTGCGGTAGGTCGCCGATTCGAGTACCACGCTGTGCTACTCCCCTCGAACGACACAGGCATTTTATCTGCCAAGTATTGGGAGGTATGAGCATACGTAGGCCTTTTGTCATCGATATTATTTCAAAAAATGGGAAAAAAACATGCTGGTGTGCTTCGATTGTATCACTTCATATACGAGTATGCCATCGAATCCAGTACAGCGGAGTACAGATTTTCCAACTAAATTAACTTGGGAATGGCGAGAGAATCCTCAACTATGAGGTTTGACGACTAGTATTTGTTAATTTAAATAAATACGTGCGTCTCAAATAATGAGGGACAGAATACACATTATGCCATATGGTAGGACTAGATTTGATGACCTGGTATATTTGTGATTATATCATGAACAGGTTGCAAAAAACAGAAATCGATTTTGTAAAAAAATATTTTATGTTCTTATCAATATATATAAAAAGTAAAACGTCGTTTCTCGCTAAGTTATGGGTGATTCCCAATATTTTAGCTATTAATTCCATCTTATCTCTCTTCATTCCAAGAAGTGGGTGGAAGAACTTCGAAAGTACGCCATTATTCAGTGTGTTAAGCAGAAAATGGGGTGGAAAAAAAATGAAGCCTACATGTGACCTTTTGCTTTCTAAATTTAAGGATAATTTCCACTATTCTGGTCTTTACTGGAAATTTATAAACCCCGTTTACAAATAAACATACCATCCCACCATTTTCTTGTCAGGGTATGCAAAAACAATACACCATTCGCCGTTCTTACATCTATACAACATTTACGATTTCTTTGATTGTTACGTTCCCTTCTATTAAAATATTTTATTTGACTGTTGACGTTTCCTCCTATCAAACTATCATTTGTTTCAACCATACTTCCCTTGGTCTTCCTCTACGACGCCTTCCACTTACATTTGCAGAGTATATATTTCACTTCATCCAACCATCATTTTGTTGGTCTTCCTCTTCGTTGCCTTTTGCTCACATTTGCATTGTATATTTAAATAATTAGTCAGTCTTAATTGGAACCCACTCAAATTGCAATTCACCATTTTACGAGTACTTAAAACATCAGCCTTCAGTTCACATTCATCCCTTTCAACTATTATATCATACATTACCACCTCGTGTTTTCTTGTCAGTACATGCGTTTCTACATGATATATTCGGATCCTTTCATTCTTTTATATATCCATATTTCACTCCAATACATCAAAGTTTGTACTAAAATACTACTGTGGACTATCATCTTAGCAGATTTTGATAATATCCGGTTCGAGTATATAACAAAAAAAAATCTCAATACTTTTGTGGACTATCATCTTAGCAGAATTTGATGCTATCCGGTTCGAGTATACAACAAACAAAAATAAATGTCTCAATAATGTTGTGGACTATTATCTTAGCAGATTTTGATGCTATTCGGTTCGAGTATACAACAAACAAAAATAAGTTTCTCAATACTGTTGTGGACTTTCTTACCAGATTTTGATACTATCCGGTTCGAGTATATGACAAACAAATTTTTTTTAGTACTGTTGTGTAATATCATCTTAACAGATTTTAATACTATCCTGTTCGAGTATATAACAAATAAAAATAAATTTCTCAACACATAATTCAGAGGATATATGATTTTCAATTTATAAATTTATTATCATCATCACCATCATGCCCTAACCCCATAGTCACTCACAGATAGTACGTATCTCCACTTAATTATACTCTGACATACACATTTCGCTTCTACCACGTCCACACACTTCGTGATGCATACTTCGCCTATTATTAGGTGTTAACATAAGTTTTGTCCGTTTTTTTCCAATTTAAAAATGAGCATCAAAAGTAAAACAAAATGGTAAAGGTTATACGTTATTCGAAAGAAAATTTTCTGCTCTACAAGATATTGTGTTTGCTTTTACGTTACATATATTATTTTATTTGATAACAAGCCTTCAAAATAGAATGTCAAGTAGACGAAAGTGAACATTTTCGACACCTCCTTCTGTTTGCGTTCAATCGAGGGAATACAGTTGTCAAAGCTGCTCGCGATATTTGAGAAGTGTACGGTGAAGATGCTATGAATGAAAGGACAGCTCGTCGATGGTTATTGCGTTTCAAATACGGTAATTTCGACCTGAAAGACATGGCGGACTTCGATGAGAACCGCTTATACCATATTATTCATGAAGATCTCCTTCAAACATTTTTCATCACCATTTTCAAACCATTTTTCATCACTAGTAATGATGCGGTAAAGGAACCTTTGCTTGTGGCCATGCGTAGCTCGATAACGCGAGAGCAAACCAGCAGAAATTGTCTAACGTTGATTTTTGTTGTTTTCACTCAAAACATGTGGAACCCAAGCGCCGAACTTCTGGACTTTTCCCATTGATTTAAGATGGCGGTTACAGTCATGTGACTTTAATTCATCTGCTTAGACAATTCGACGGTGGTTTGAAGGGGATCTTCATGAATTATATGGTTTAAGCGGTCCTCATCGAAGTTCACTGGTCATCCGGAACGCATAGCATCTTCACCGTACACTTCGCAAATGTCGCGAGCAGCTTGGCAGCTTTATTCCCTCGATTGAACGCGAACAGAAGGAGGTGTCGAAAATGCTCACTTTCGTCTACTTGACATTCCATTTTGAAGGCTCGTAATCAAATAAAATAAAATATGTAACGTTAAAGCAAACACAATATCTTGTAGAGCAGAAAATTTTCTTTCGAATGACGTATGTATAACCTTTGCCATTTAGTTTAACTTTTGGTGCTCATTTTTAAATTGGAAAAAAAACGAACACAACTTATGTTAACACCCAATACAAAGGCTTTTACCTTTTTTCCTCGATTTGTCGTTTTTTCTATTTCGAAAGATTAAGTTTTTAAATATTTTATTCTTTCTAAATGATTAATGCTGTCTATAAAATAGCATTGCTTGCAGTAAGACAAGCAGCAATTTTACAACGGCTGGAACAAACGATTTTTCAATTGTTCAATTAAATGATACTTTATATAAATATACATTCATGCCAATACGCCGTTTCCCTATTGGCATCGACAGAGAAAACAGGGTTCTAATATTTACTACAATGATATTTCTCTGCTTCCTCCACAAACATGTTTCCTTTCATGTACTCGTAGTTCATTCTGTTTTTCTTACTCCTTATCTTTTCTTCATTCAAAATTCCGCTTGCTTGGTCTAACTGTACTTTTTTCGGTCGTTCTCAGCCACGATTTCCACTTATGTTTGCAATATAAATTTGTTATGTCAGTCTGTTGTCACTTATGCCTTCAGCATGTCCAAACCACTTCAACGTGCACTCTTTCACCTTTATTAAACTTTTTTTTTGACTCACGTTCATACTTATTAATTCAACTTCTTGTTTCATCATACATCAACACTCCACACACTGTTCCCATAGTACACATTTACTCGGCTGCATTTACAAGGCACTTTTCATTTATTTCAAACTTTCACGTTGTACACACATACGAGTACATCAATGTTGGTACTAATGCGCTGTTGTAAAGCATTATTTTTGCAACTACATACGCTACTACTATTTCCACAATCAGGTGTGTTGCTATAGGTGGAGGAGTCCCTTTGAGTAGTTCTTTCTTGGCCCTACGTGACGTCACGTGAAGTTAAAAAAGTTAGAATCTTGTTTCTGTTTAATGGTTCTTAAACACTTTGTCGGTTGGTTTGAAGAGATTGCTTCGTGGCAGTAAATCAACCAGGTTGTACTATTTACAGCAAAAGTGTTACATAATATAATACAATTATGCAAATAATAAATTATGAAACACTCACAAAAATAATATTGTATTACACTTTCGTTGTATGCAGCACAACCTGGCTGACTTATTGCCATGTGGCAGTACCTTCTAACCAACAAGATAGGTGTAAAAGAGGTCTTAAGTGAAATCCAGTTTGGATCATTTAAAAAAACCGGGTTCGAACGACAATCGAACCCGTAACCTCCCTTTGAGCAGTTCTTTCTTTATTACTACGTGAGGTTACGCTCATAAAAAAAAATAAAGAAAATTTCGATCTTTTAGTGTAGATCGTGCTGAATGGGGACTTGTTTTGTCCCCCATAACAGCGTGGGTTGTGGTGGGATCGAACTGTAACATCATTGTATAAATTTCTAAGTCTAACCTATGTAATAAATAAAACGCCAATGCTTAAATCTAAAAAAGGAGGGTCATTCGATATGGTTTGCTTTGTATTCGGTCTTTTGACAAATCCTTTGTCCCTTACCCTAATCAAAGGGTGTCTTGTAAAAATGTATCAGTATAAATAGAAACTGTTCCTTGAAAGAAACTTATACAATATTTCCGTGTCTGAGATATCAACCCTTTGCTTAAAACAACTCCAAAAAGATAATCGTAATAGGGTATTCGATGTCAGGGACGGTTTGGTACTTTAAGAAAAGAAAGAGCTTTATAAGTTTTTTATTTTAGTTTAGTTGAAATAAGTAAATATACTACATGCTTACATAATGCAGATTTTTACACTGCCCGGTTCGAGTATATACACATATGTTTTAAGTCAATGTTGCACTTAAACATACTCGTATATTCTCAAACTGGACAGTATTGAAATGAGCTAAGAGATCACAAGATAATTTAAGTACCAACTTTGATATATGGGAGTGAAATGTGGACGTGAAAAAATACAGAAGAATACAATTTATGACTGAAGTGAGTAGGGATGAATGCGAACTTAAGGCTTATGTGTTGAGTAAGATGGAGAAGCGCACTCTGGGATGGTTTGGGCATGTAAAACGAATAAATAAAGAAATACTAACGAAACAAATATATAGTTAAATGTGAGTGGAAGGCGTGGTAAAGGAAGTCCAAGGAAAGTATGGTGAGATCAATTGAATGGTTTTTTGAACGAAGGAGACGTACATAAAAAGTCAATGTAATCGAAGTAACAGTATGACGATTTGTCCTCACTGCCCACACTAAAAGGAAAATGTAGTGATTATTTATGGATATGTAATATCTACTCGAAATATTTAATCAATCGATAATTACTTTTTACGACGGCCCTTGTTATATCCAGCTTCGCTCCAGTTATACAACGCGTGGGTGAAGCCTTCTTACTCTTATTTTATCTACAACACATAGAATGTGGAACCTTCAGCCTCCAAGTCTTAACCAGCGTGCTTTTTTTAATTTTTCAGCGAATTCTTACTTATGGAAGTAGCCTTACATATTTTTTTTGAGATTGATTTTTTTACTTTGACTTATACTTGTTCAAATAAATATATATTGCATGCAGTACAACATAGGGTATTGATGGGTAACCTATGACACGCGTGTCAGAGGTGACACGCCAAGACATTTTGGGTGACACGCATCATTTACGGACGAATAAATATCCGGATGCAGTAGTCTACAGTACTATGAAATTAAATGGTTTCGAATGGTTGCAATTTGATGATTTGGGTTGCAATTTCAAGATAGCATTTGGGCTCGAGAGTTCATCGACTCGAGGTCCAAACTCATGAATCTAGAAAGAAATCGTTTGGAGAATGAAGAAGAGTGCCACTACCAACAATATATTTTGAATGCTTGGAACCGATTACCGAACACTTTTGGCACCCTGAAAAATCTAGCGATAGCTTTACTCACAATATTTCCCTCAGCGTACCTTATTCTCGGCGCTGAATAATATTAAAACAAATAAAAGAAACCGACTGACTCATGAAGTTTGTAACGCTTGCTTGTGTTTAAAATGTACGAAATACCAACCTTCAATTGAAGATTTAGCAAATGCAATTCAGCAACAAAAAAGTCACTAATGTAAATAATTATTTGTTTTTGCTTTTTAATAATAATAAATAAATAGTTCAAATACTAAACTCTTTCATTTACTAGGGCTGCAAGAATTATTAATATTCCTAGATGTGACACGGCACCAGGATCAAGCCAGGTTTTTTTCAGAATTTTGACACGCCCAGCTAAAAAGGTTACTCATCAATGACCTCGGGGCTTATTTTTATGTAAGAATCTCTTTTAACCAACTAGAAAGATGTCAAAAAGACCTTAAGCGACAACTAAATTGGAATTATATTTAAAACATCTGGGTTTCAACGGGAATCAAACTCGTAAAACCCGGGTTGGATATCAAGCGAATTACCTACTTATCAAACCCACGTCCTAGGCTAGAAAACTAGATAATTGCATTATGACTAGTTCCTTGAAACCACTTAAAAGAAAGTAAAAGACATACATGTACTCTTCGTTTTACTGTCCATGCTGATGGACTCTGGAATCAGCTACTATTAAATATTATATAAGACAACTATCATTATTGAAGTACTTTAAAAACATAAATACAAAACATTACAACTCCCTTCGATGACATAACATCTTTTCCTGGTTTCCCATAATATATTTTTTTAAATTTTCCTTTGCTTCTCCTGGCCACCTTATAAAATTCGTATTTTGCATTTAATTTTTATTTCTTTTTTTAGTTATTTTGGTATCGCACACTTTTTTTCTACATCAATACTACTAATCTCCCGTATTTCACTCAAATTTAGTAAACCATGCATGTTTGGTTGGAATCGTAACATGGCAATAAACTCATTTTATAATTCACTGTATAACAAAGTTTTTTAATTAAATTAATAAATAAATAAAATAAAGTTATCACATTTCAACGCAAAAGTGAATATTTTTTTTTCATTTTATCGCGTTTTCATGACTACATTTCGAATGGAAATAAGGCTTTTAGTTTTTTTTTTTTCAAAATAATTACCCAAATACTCATAATATCTGAAAATGAAAAAAAAACTTTCATCAAATAATACAATTTTATCGCGATAAAAAAATTCGTGAAGGTAACTTTTTATAGAATTGATTTCCAACTATCGATACGCTTTTTTGTGAAAAATATTTTAAACATTTTAATTTCCCCTTTTTCAAGAGCAAATCTGCAAAAATTTGAGAACATAATTTAGACGTTTATATTCAGTCAAGAACCAACTCGTAAACATTTTTTTCTGGTTTATTTGAAATATCAAATAAAAACACTTCAAACCTGTTTGTTAAAACATTTCAAATCAATTTATAATTTCAAATCGATATTTATACATCGCTTAAAATACATATATAGCATTAAGGTGTTTCCCTGTTAAAGAATGCAGAGAAGACAGAGGGCCAAGTTTTTCCATCTTCATACACATATTTCCCCTCTTCCACATTCATTTGCCTCATATAGCACGATTTCTTTTACTTGTTACATTTCCTTCTTTCAAAATATCGTCCACTTGATCCAACAATCCTATATCATTCCTTGCACTGTACATTTATTTTCTTTGTCTTTAATAATTTATTCGTTTCACATGCCTTAACCATATCTGAGTGCTCTCCTACATTTTGCTCAACACGTCACATAATCCTTAAGTTCACATTCATCCCTAATCACTTCATTCCGTATTCTGTCATACACTGTAACCACATGTATTATTTTAAGTACGCGCATTTCTACTGTATTTATTCGACTCTTTTCAGTAGTTTATCTCATCTACGCTTCACTTCCATATATCAAAGGCGGTACTAAAACACTGTAGTAGACTTGGCATCTTAGTCGATTTGGATACTGTCCGGTTTGAATATATTAGTGCCTCATTTATTGTTTTTTTTTTTATTTCCTTTCACTACACGCCGTTTGATATCCCTCGTATCTCTTCAATCATCTTAGAAAACACTAACTAAATAGTAGAATTCTTCATCTTTCATTTCTCAACCATGTATAACATTTACTTTTTCTTTCATGTATTTTTTCTCCGTGACTTTAAATTTCGCAACATTATTCAGATTGTCAAATATCGCCTTAGAAAAAAGTTACATAAAAGCTCAAACGAAGCGGTGTTTTATTTCCTCTTTTATCTCAAAACACGTTTCTTCTCTCGTATGGTTTCTTTCTCAGTCAAAAAATTGAATCAGGAGCAGCCCGTTTATTTTCCTCAAGTTCTCTCTGGAATTAATGTACTAAATACTCAAAATATGAGAAAGGGGTTTGGTAGAGGAAGACCTAAGAGAGTATGGTAGGATCAAGTGAATGATATTTTGAAAGAAGGAAATATAAGAAGTAAGATAGATCGTAGGAGTTATATATGACAAGGTGCATGAATTAACAATTAGATGAATGTCTGGTGCTTTGTTTTCTGCTTTCCGCAACAGGGATGTGGTGTTATGGTATGTGTGTGTATATGTATTGTATTACACTTTCGATGTATACAGTAAAATCTGACGGACTTATTACCATGTTGCAATATGTTCCAACTAACCAGATAGATGTTTAAGAGACCTTAAGTGAAAACCAGACTTAAATATTATTTTCTCAATCTAGAAATTGAACCCGCAAACTCTGATTTGGGAGACAAGCGTCTTACCAACCAGAGCAAGGATGTCGTCATAAAATAGGTAAAGCATAGCAAAGTATTTGACATACAAACTAAAATGATTTAAATACAAGTAAATTATAAGATGACCTCCATGTCCTAGTTGGTAAGACGTTTGTCTTCCAGACCGGAGGTGGTGGGCTTAAGTCCCGTTTAAACCCAGAGTTTTTTAAAAAGGATTCCAGTGCAGTTTTCACTTAAGGTATCTTTAAAATCTATCTAGTTGGTTCGAAGATATTGCCACATGGCAATAAACCCGCCAGGTTGAAGTGTCTACAACAAAAGTGCAATACAATACGGTGATATTTTGAAAGTCAAAAAAATCGTAATTTTATGTGGTGTATAGATGTGGAAGATCAGAAGCAGGTCAAATTCTTGGAGAAGGTGAGGATTTCCAACCGCTTGCCGATTCCATTGCTGTCGCCAAGTGTCTGTTGCCAAGTGAGTTCACATTACTTTCAGCTAATCGCCGTCCCTCGACCCAGAAAGGTCGTCAGAATCTAAGGAAATCCAGACAGGTAAATTGTAAGGTAAGGTGTTAAATGCATATTTACGTCCATTTTCTTGAAACATTAGTCACCATTTTTTCAATCACAAACAAAATCGTGTTTTTTTTTTAAATAGGAAAATTTTAGTTTATTTCATTTTTAAATCTATTTTTTTAACGGAATCATATTTTTTTTTAATTTTAATGTCCTTTTTTTATAATATCTGAAATGGGGGAATTTATAATTTGGTCGGATATTAGTCGAGTTATATCTCTAATAAAGCTGTAATTATAGGAAAAAGGTCGTTTTATTGTTGTCTATTATCGTGGCCATTTTATTTTATTTTGTCTCTGTCCAGATGACGCTTCTGTGATGTCGAGGTGACCTTTTTTCGATTTTGACTTTTTTTTCGACGAAATATCTAATAAACCAATGGCGTAACTTGGAATTTCATAAAACTTCAAAAAAATGTTACAACTTGTCAGTATTCCGAGTAACAGCTAAAGAAAGTATTTTTTAAAATCATATATTTAAAAAAAAAATAGCCTTACAAAGCTTCGTTTATATATACGCATGATGGGGTGCAAGAAAACATATCGTTAGCAAAATTAATGTATCTTTTAAATAATTTAATACATAGTCAAACCATACAAGCGGAATATAAACAAGTTAAATTCAAACAGTTCTTGGACTTGAAACGAATTCAGTAGATCCCAAAAGTTAATAACAGAGAGCTGAAAACTTTTCGTTATAATATAATTTGATCGGGATGTAGCGATAGGAAATAAAATGAATGGGACACTGAATTATATATACTCAAAACAGACAGTATCAAAATCTGCTAAGATGATAGTGCACAACAATATTTTATTACCGACTTTGGTGTATGGAAGGGAAACGTAGACGTAGAACAAAACTGGAAAGATTCGAATAAATGCTGTAGAAATATGTGCCCTTAGAAAAATACGTGGGGGGACATGTATTACAGAATACAGAATGAACTGATTAGGGGTGGGTCTGAACTTAAGACTTATGTGCTGAACAAGATGAAAAACACCACTCTTATATAGATTAGACACGTGAAACGATTGATTGAAGAAAGACTGACAAAACAAATATACCGTGCAAATATGAGTGGAAAGCGTGCTAAAGCAAGACCAATGAAAGTATTGTTGGATTAAGTATATGATATGTAGAAAAAGAGAGGTTGAACAGTCGCATCCACCAAGCAAAACTTGCCTTTAATAAGAAATCAAAGATTTTTGAATTCAACAACATAGGCCTAAAGCTCCGCAAGCAATTGGTCAAAACATATGTGTGGAGTATTTTGATGTATGGTTGCGAGACATGGTGCATAGGTAAAAGGGATCGAAAAAGATAAGAGGCCTTCGAGATGTGGACCTATAGACGAATCCTAAGGATTTCCTGGAGAGACTACATTACAAATGACGAGGTTCTCATCAGGATCGAAGAAACCAGGCACCTGTCAAACACCATATCGGAAAGGCGTGCAGAATTAATGGGTCATATGCTGCGACATGAAAATCTCCTGCACAATATACTGGAGTGAATGATTGAGGGATAGATTGACAGAGGGCGTCCTCGCCGGGAGTATCTGGAGCAAATATGCCACGATATGGACTGCACCTCCTAAACAGACCTCAAGAGGATCGCTGAAGACCGAGCGGAATGGAAGAGGAGATGCAGAGCTTTGCTGCTAACCAATCCACATGATTGGAAATGAAGAAGATGTAGAAAAAAGGAAATGTAAAAGGTCAGATGAATCATAAGAAGCTGTATAAGAAGTATGGATGAAGAAGAGGTGAAAGATGTGCGTCGCGATAGGAAAATGTGACACTCTCTTTTTTTTACCTGCCCCGATAGGGAGACGGTGTATGTATATATGTTAATGTGATGTTTTTTCATTTGTAAAATATCCTTTTTTTATTTTAATGTTAACATACAATATATTTTTATAAGAAACACGATCTTTATCCAACGTTTTACTAAATTCATCGCTTTTCTGAGAGAATTGAATTTCATTAAATTGGTATACTTGGATATTACTTCTTAAGCGTTAGATGAGATCTACATACGTACATGTTTTTATATAAACAAATTGATAACTGGAAAAATAGCAGCCCCTTTGTTGATTAAATATTTTTTTAATGTAAAGGGCAATTATTTACGTCATAGTGAATTAAAACGGTTTTCGGTACCGTATTCACAATCTGAGCTCTTAAGAGCATCACCACTCGCATATGGAATGACATTGTCTAATAAATTTTCTGATATCGATATCTTTCACATCTCAGGAGGGTAAATTGAATAATAAACTCCTTAATAAGTTTATTCATTTTCAGCAAACATGGTACCCAAGTACTTAAATTTATTAACTCTATTAACAGACACTGTGTTTATGCACATGAGGTTGTCTGAATCGCTACACATCAATTTTCAGTTTCGTATTTTCTGCATTTATACGCAGGTTTTGACAAAAAGATTGTACTATATGTCGCATAGTATCACCTACAGCAGCTCTTAACGAGGCGCTACCGTGTGCAAGCAGAATAAGAATAATAAACAATGTTTTTTTAAGATTTATTAATAAATAATAAAATCTAGGGTTTTGTGAGTATAGAGGATTGTGTGTATTTATATTTTTTACAATTTACTCACATATTTATAGAGTTTGTAATTGTATGAACTGCTTGTTTATTATAAATAAAAAAGATCTTTTTATTATTTACGTAAACAAGGGTGAGGGCTTAAAAACATCTACGTCCCTGCAGCTGAACTCGTCCTATTGGTGGAGATCTCGATTGATATCCTTTTCGTTTTAAAAAAAATGGGAACTATGGGATTCGATCTCACAGTTACGGGATAGAAGATAGATTTCTTACCAATTATATACCAAAAAGGACGTCTAGAATTATTAGTAATACTTACTTTTTACTTATAAATGTCTTGGAGCTTTGATCTGATTATCATTTAAACTTTGGGTTTTATCTGTAAAGAATGTGTATTTGCTGAAGCGCAACAGTTTGCACACATTAAACCAATACACGCACAGGCGTCTAACAGTCACAGGATGTTTGAACATCATACTCGACCACGAGAGATCGAGTATTATTGTCTATCGTCCCTTCTTGTTTTACAATCGTTTTGATTTATTTTACATCGACCCTACAAAATCACAAAAATGTCAAGCCACTGGTGCAAAAAATATTTTTTCGTACATTATGAAGGTGTTCTCCAATTGGGTGAGCAGAATAGTGGGATGCCCTTTAAAACGTTACAGAAATCTAATTATCCTTCTACAAAATAGCAAAAAAACATAATTCTCAAACTTGAGGTCGTAAAAAGTTATGGATACTTAAACCCCCAGGTGATATTAAAAGAATTGTATTGCAAATGGTTTCAAATTTATTTGAAAACCTTACTTTTCACCTGGGAAGAATTATTTTCAATATAATAACAGTTATTTTATTTAATAGTTCTGGTTTATCGCCATCATTAGATGACTTTATTTATAAATCAGTTAGCCAACAAACTTAATAAATCTAGACATAACCACCAGCATTCAGCCCCTCGAATTAAGTCCTGATACAATTTCACTAAGAACACTGTGATTATTTAAACATCCGCGCGTTTCGATGCTGTGTATTCAATATACATAAATATATGTGTAAAAATGAGCGATTTAAAATCGGAAAAATAAGAATATTCATAGCCAATCGCTTAAATTAATTAAATTTGAAGTCAAAAGTGATAATTGAAATTTAATTGCTGAAAACATGAAAAAACATAGGCCGTCGTTCACAAAACGGGCAAAGCGACCACCTCAAATGAAAGCCCGCGAGCTATTGAAGCGAGTTAACTGAGATTCTATTTCTTGCGTTCCCATATACCGAAGTAAAGTGAGACATGAATAGCGTCGTTTCCTCCCCCATAGTGTTTTTTTTTTAGAATGAATATACCTACATCATCACATACTGGCACACGTTTGATTGTATTGGTGAATTTATTACCAATTTTCACAAAATATCTCAGATGTGGCCGATAAAAGCTAATTATTATTAATATTATTTTTTCATTCAATGCGTAAATGTATTACGGAGAAATACCTAAGACCTGAACCCAGTATTTATTATATTTATAGAGATATTAAGGTTTTTAGAAGCAATGTGTACTAGTTACACGTTACAGGACAGGAAGGGTTAACAAACACCTGTCGATGGCAGAATAAACGAGTGAGGAAGAACATCGGGTCCCAGTGGATGGAGTATGCCTGTAAGACATTATCACATGCCTCTTTGTTGCCCTGGTGAACCTTAAGATATCTCTTAACAGGCTCCTTCGAATTAAGAGAATTAAGAACAATATCTCAAAATGGGGAATCTTGATAACTCTGACTCAAAATTTCCTTCTTTCAAAATATTATTCACTTGATCTTATAACACTCTCTTTGATATTCCTCTGGCATACATTCCACTCATATTTTCAATGTACGTGTATATTTATTTGTTAGTTTTCTGTATTTGCTCTACATACAAAAACCATCTCAGTGATTTTTTTAATCTTACTTAGTACATTACATTAATTTCTAATCATTTTATTCCGTATTCTGTTACACAGTGTAACCCCATTTATTCTTCTCAATGCACACATTTCTATAGTATTTATTCGATTATTTTCAACTTCATGATAAAATTGTTTTTGCCTTACTAATGTGTTTATTTGTCTTTTTTAGTTTGGAATATTATTGAATTTCTTATCTCATGGACGCTTATTTGAATAAAATAAAATAAATTTATAAATAAAACGTAACAAAATAATGGAGTCTTTTTAGGTTGCTTAATTATATTACAGAAATAAACAAATATTAATGCAAGACAGACCAGAATAGGGCATATTGTATTAATATTATTTAATTTCTAAGTATTTTAGTTTGACAACCACAGGAAAAATAATGAAATATTATTGACAGTGGCGTATTTTTTTATTTTCCAAGAGTGTTTAGGGATTTTCACCTCAGCTCTCAACTTTCACAACAAAAACAAAAAATATTTAGACTTATCCTCTAATATTTTTATTTAAAAGGCGTCTTGTTAGATAATCATTCAAAACATCAGCGATTTAATTTGATTTTATATAACCCAATATTACTAAAGGGGAAAAACAACATACTTTTGAATCAAGAGCGATTTATGAGTTTTTAAAACAATATGATTAACGTAATAAAAAAAATATTGTTCACTCCCGACATTAAATATCAACTTCTAAAAAAGCTTAACATAATTTGGATGCCTAAAAAAACAACGTTTGAATGATTGAAACTCTTACAAACCATTATGCCACGTTCTTTTTGAACCAGGCAAAGAAGAACAAATATACAAAACTTTAATTTCGTTCACATTCATACGTCTCGTCATAGATGCTCTTCTATTTCTCATACTTGTATTTTTCTTAGTTAATATTTCCGTATACTACAAACATTTCTTGAAAAAATATGAACCTAAAAATGTATGTATAAAAAGGCCTTAGTCTGGTTACATGTTCATCTCGTAACAATACTCACGTAGGAGTAGACGTGTGCAAGTTTTCTTGCCTCTCCACCTACAGTAGTATTTCCAACATGCACAATGACTAACTATGAGTAATATGCATACTCTAGTAGTTTTTAACTCAAAGGTTCGATCTTCTCTCGGCTACGCTCTTCAATATATTTGTATAACGAATATCGATATGTTGAAAAGTATCATAGGAATGAAATTTCAAAGACAAACGTTATATTTCATATACATATATATCGATCTATCATACATTGTTACACCAGGTTTATTTCGTAAGGTACATATTTTAATCATATTTTCACTACCCTCCACGCTCTTTTTTAAGGGAGAATTCTGCTCTAGGAATTTAAAAAAATTGTTTTTTTTTGCATA
Source organism: Odontocerum albicorne (assembly GCA_949825065.1). Classification (NCBI taxonomy): domain Eukaryota; kingdom Metazoa; phylum Arthropoda; class Insecta; order Trichoptera; family Odontoceridae; genus Odontocerum; species Odontocerum albicorne. The sequence goes on from OX463857.1 coordinate 27,346,088, forward strand.
TTCTTAAAGTTTATTAAGAATATGCAAAAAAAAATATGTTCTCAAAAGGAAATTTGAAAAATTCTTAATATATACGAAGTTATAGCTATACTCGTAGATGAGGCAGCAATTACGCCGCACCGGAATAACTCAGACAATAATCTCAAAACTTTAAACGCGTTTTTCTCGAAACTACTTTTTTCGATCTGGTCGACATAAAATCTCAAGTTCTACTCAACCGATTGCCTTGGAATTTGGTATGAAACTTTGGTAAATGTTTGTTTATCGTCCCTATCTTGGAAATTTCAAAACAATTGTATTACTATTTAAAAAAAATAAAAAAAGGGTAAAAAAATTTATAAAAAATTCAGACAACCGCCATTTTACGATTTTTTTTCTCTTTCGTACCAAATATCACGACATTATTTCTTATCAAGAAACTGTGTATGATTTTTGTTTTAGATTTACGAAAGGGTTCCAATCATGTCGACCAGCTCACCCTCTTTTTTTACAAGATATAACAGCTGATAACATCTTGAATTTTGATTTTTTTTTAATTTTGTTTTGTACATTATCAAATCATCAATAAACAAACTGTAAAAAAATGTACGTGAAAAACATTTTTGTTTTTTTTTTAATGTAATCTGAAAAAACGCCCGAATTCACGCCTCTAGAGTAGAATATCTCCTTAATGTCCTGGTTTTGTTTCCTTACACCAAAAGATTTTAAAAATAAAATACGTGTTTCTTTAACTAGTCTGGCTCTCTGTTATCTCGGCCTACCCCTACAGAGAAGGTACGTGATTGGATATATGTACTATAAAATACACCAATGATCATCTTATTACCATACAGCAATCTCTTCTAACCAACCAGATACGCAGTAAGTACCAATTATAGAATGAAACGTTAAAACAATACTTAAAAATACATTTTTTTAATTAAAAAAAAACAGTAAAACCGTTATCTTCCGATAATTGAAAATGCCTCCAAAAACTCGGAAAAGATAACAAAGATGACAGGAGACAAGAAAAGTTTTGAGTTTTGGATAAAATACATTTTCGTCATTAAAGATAGATGTAATATTTACTAATTTGTTTTAATTAAATCAATAAGGGCGAGAGACTTCCTGCAGCCGGTAACTGGTTCCAGAATCTGACGGCGTGGACAGTAAAGGACGATTTGAAGAACGACGAGATAAAAACTGGAAAATGTCAAATTATGTGCAGTAGTCTATAATCGGAGATGCGCTGAACATTTTTGGGGTGGCGGTACAGTTAAGAATACGAGTGGTGGTACAGTTTGTTATATAAAACTGATTTCCTACATTTGTCACAGTGTGATTTGGAACTTTTTTACTTTACGCATTATTTAAAATTTTACATTTTAGTGCTAGTAATTTTATTTGTAAAGAAATATAAATCAACCATGTATTTTTTCTATAATATTAATATATTTTATTCTCTTTTTTTTAAATAATTCAATTATAATTAGTGAAAATATCATTTTAAAAAAGGTACACAACATAAAGGATTCTCTGGAAATTAATTAATTAAATTAGAATTCGACTTTTGATCAAAGGTACTGAAATGAATGAAATTATGAAATCGTTCAAGTTTTTATACTTCAGTGAAATTAATTTTTTTCCTTTATCAACAGCTCGAGGGAATTTTCAACATACTCGTAGATAAATGTTTTTCGGTATAGTGACATCTAGGATAAATCGGACTTTTACATTTGTAGTATTTAACCAAACCGATACTTTTAGACATCTAGCGGTAATAAGTAAAAGTTATTTAAATACGTATTTTTACGTTAGTCGGTTACATTACAACATTTTAGTACAATTTTAAGTTTTCTCATTCTAGATTTGTGTATTAAGAAAAAAAATGTTTACTTATTATTTCGACAGATGTCAATGCGCTTACTTAAATATAAAATTTACTAAAAAAATATAACGTTAAAAGCGTTGTTTTTTTTCACAAATTCAATTCAATCTAAATTAATTAATAGAACGATATCTAAAAATATGGTTTTATTCGAAATATAAATAATCTAGAAGAAACACTAACGAAAACAAAAGTACAGTGCAAATTAAAGAGAAGGCCCAGTAGAGGTAGACCAAGGGAAGTATGGTCGGATTAAGTTGATAATATTTTTAAAGAAGAAAATGGAAGAAGTATAAGAAATCGTAAGAGCTGTTTTAAATGTTTATGGATGTGGTAAAGGCGAAATATGAATGTCGAGTTGGGAAAGTATTGCAGCAGGGAAATTGCACTGTGGTAATATTAAGGTAAATAATCAGTAAGCATTATACTATTTCCATTTAAAATCATTATTTTTTCTGGAGCCATTTTTAAAGAGATGACCTTCGTGACCTAGTTGATGCGAACCCTATCTTTCAGGGCGGAGGCTGCTAGTTCGATTCCCGTTGATATCTCGATTTTAAAAAAGTCTTGTTTTCACATAAATCTTGTTTAACACCTTTCTGCTTGGTTGAAAGACATTACCACATGACAATAAGCCTGCTAGATTTTACTGTATCATAGGAAAGTGATCAGTGTAATATGTAATACAACACAAATAAGTGACCAAAGATAACGCCAAAGGGTGCCTACATTTCAATCTATACATCTCTCAAATAGTGTTAACTTTATAATCCTCTTGAATTGTCGTCGTTGCTGGACCTCGTAGTCGAAGTTCCCTTCACCATTCCGAAGTCAATTTAGTTGGAAAGCGAATTTGTGCCGTGGAGATCGGTTTTTTAGTGAGTGCGCCTTAGCATGCCAGCAAACTCACCGACCACACCGCTGCACTGGGTTCAATGGCACACCCGAAGTGAAACGATCGGAGTACAACTTTTTTTAAATTCTTTTTTTAAAGGATATGATTCAAGTCATATGTATCCTTATATCCCCGAATACTAGGCAGAAAAATACCTGTATTATTCGAGGAGATTGCACTCTGGTTTAGATTTAAGACTTCTGTAGTAGTTTTTTTGATTGTTTAGAAGATACTAGTTGCAACCCGTGAAATATTCACGGAAGTAAAACAAATTATACATTTTTGAAATACCGAATGGAGCAAGATCAGCTTAAAGTTTTTAGGGTTCATTAATGTTTAAAGTTTAAAATAAAAAAAGGTACATCTTGATTGATGAATTATTTAATTCTCAAAAATCTCTTTATACACTATGTTTTGTGTATACATATAAACATTACTGTTGTTCAATTTAAATCGTTGATAAACTTTTCCTTGAAGACTTGTTTCAGATATATTGACTTAAAAGTTTTCGCGTTTCCGACATCGTGAAAAAGCCGCATATAATTATCTGCATTAAAAAAAAAGAGCATAAGATAAATAAACACAAGTAATTATAAGGTTCAATATAATAGGAAATAAATAAATTATTTAATGAATTACAATTCAAAATAAATTGGCATCGTCCCCTTTTACACCCGTTCAAAAATCACGGACCCATCGAGATTCAATTTTCGAATTATTCCTATCTCGCTCTCTTGTATTCAAAATTCAATTCTCGTATTCTTTCTTTGACGACACCCGCTGTACGGGCTTTGGCCTATTTATATTATGATTGCCATATGGCAATAAGCCCGTCAGGTTGTACTGCATACAACAAAAGTGTAATACAATACAAGTTGAACAAAATATCACAAAAATTTCCAATGTAAATCCTTTCCAATCGACATATTACATTTTCGGTGTTAAGATTTTTATAAAAAATCGATACATTTTCTTTCGCGTACGCGAACCATAAAAGTAGACCCTGCTGGCCATTGTTTAACCATACCTGGTCTAACCCGTGAATGACTACTCTAATTTTTACGCGTATTAAATAGAACTACTCGTATCAGTTTTTTTTCTATCCTTTAATCCTTTTTTGGACTGGGTGACGAGGATATTGTACAATACCTACGAGTACGTATTTATTTAAATATTTTATTGTCAACTGTATGGATTGGCGAACTTTTTTCCAAATAGTAACATGTTCCAATGACCCGGTTAAAAGTAAATTCTTATAGTTTAATTTTTAAGGTTAAAAATGTGTCTCAAACAAATATTTTTAAATTGTTGGTTGAAGTTTGTCAAGCTGAAGAAGAACTTTCTGAGATGGTTTGAATATGTAGAACAAATTAATGAAGAATGAAAACAAATGTAAATTGCAAATGTGAATGAAAGGCGTTGTAAAGAAAGACCAAAGAAAATATTGTTCGATCAAGTGAGTGATATTTTAAAAGACAAAAATATAGGAAGGCTGAGAAATCGAATAATTTGTATATGAAGTTGTATAGATGTAGAGGAGGCGAAAGATGAGTGTCACGATAAAAAAAGTCAGGCGCTCTTTCTCTCAGCCTATCTCGACAGGGAAACGGCGTGATGGTAAGTATCAATGTGATCAAACTGATTTTTCTTATTATAATTTGTTTTATCAAACACTGTTTATTCCACTTTTTGTAACGGTATAAACCTACCGGTTTCGAGATGTCTTTTAACCTCCACAATGTTAATGCTTTAACTATAAACAATATATAAATAATTTTGCTTAATTATTATTCCGGGACTTATTAGCTGCTTGCAAAAAATCTTTGAATGGAACTAATATTTTACGAACCTCCCCTTAATAACCTGTTATTTTTTTGGGAAAAACATCTTGTTTATTATTTTTCAAAGCCTGCATAAGGGTGGGACAATAGAGTCACTGGCGCCAGACGCGATATCTGAAGGGTGCTAAAATCAACCGGCAAAAAATAGCGTAACATAATTCAAAAACAAAGAAATTAATATTTTAAATCTAGTCTTGGACAAGATAAATTGTCAGACATAGGTATTCTGTCTATTGAACATTTGATTTCTAACAAAATCAATACCGTTATAGATATACTATAGTATATTTATCGTCCTGAAACCTCTATAAATAAAGTGATAAATATTTGACATTTTAACTTTCTTGCTTTATTAATATTGTGGGGTAAAATAACCGTAGGACTCCAATTAATATTAAACATAAAAAAATAATAAACTGTTTTCCTATATTTTAAATACCAAAAATATTCTAGAAAGTGTCTAGAAAAGATTTTTATCTTCTTTCCATGATATAGATATTAACCCTAACTTTTTATCTAGGTGTTTTCTTATGAGGATGCTTAACTACTGGTAAGACAGTGGAAGATATCTTCTATAGAGTGTCCACATTTATGTTTGCCTAGGAGTTATATATTGTAGTTAACCCATTCGTTCTGAACAGTCGTGGTTTGTATGCTAATTACGGATATTTATCTGAGACAACGCAACTATAAATTGTTCTACCAACCAGTAGGTCGAATCAATCTGCCTTAGAAATGCATTCGGTGGGTTTTTTTAGTTTATTTTTTAAAGTGTTTCGGTTTGTAGTGATGAAATACACTTTTTTTTTTTTTTTTTTATATAAAATCACTTTTTTAAAGACTGTTTCTGACTCATGACTTTTGGAAAGCTAAAAAAAATAACCCATTTTAAAACAAGCGTAACATTTTACAACATTTTTACCTGTTTCCTATAATGTCTATATAAAAACGTTACGTTATTATGACAGTATGTCTTCGTCAGAACGTCACAGGCACCAAAACACCTTTTTCCGGTTCTGATTATTTTTGCAGTAAGCTTCGGGGGGAAACTATTTAAACAAGATAACGAACTAAAACATTCGTGAACCCACAGGCCAAATTCCACCCGCTTTTTACTGTGGCCAAACTCTATTCAAATATAAAAATGAAACGAAAAAATGTTTACCTTGACAAATACACTTAAGCTGGATTCATTACAAAGTTTGTATTTATTTTGTAATTATTCCGCACTAAAGGTGCTCCGTAGAATCAGATTTTATTATCTTTTCAAATGTAAAACTTTTGCAAAAATATTAGCTTGCCCCCGCTTATTTTAAATTCATGCTGGTTTAAAGTTTATGTAACAAACATTTATCTTAATTTTTCATCAAAAAATATGAGATGGAAATGTAAATAAATAAAACTGTGTACCACAGCGTGTTACGATTCTCTGAAACAACAAAAATGACGTTGTTTTTTTAGTTGTATGAGTATTTATATTTTTCATCTACGATATGATTTTTTTTTGCCTGGGCATTGAAAGGAAGTGATAAAATGTGAATAAACGCGGTAGTGGATGATATTTAAAAAAAAGGAAATGTTAAAAGTAAGAGAATCATACGAGCTATGTAAGAATGTGTTTGAATGTGGAAAAGGCTTAATTTGTGGTATGATTGGAAAGTCTGACGCTCAGTCCCTCTGCCTACCCCAGTAGGGAAACAAATTAATTGTATGTTTTTGTGTAAATGCGGTAAAAATATAGCATGCGTTGTATAGAATATCTGATATTAAAATGTTTTAATGTTTCAGGATTTAATTTAAATTGACCACATAAAGAAAAACTGTTTGTTAAAGACAGATGTTATACGAGTAAATATGTTTAAAAAGGAATCATGAGTTGTTTTGACCGAATTGAGAGAATTTGTTTATTTATTAAATTCATATTTGAATCAAATAACTTTTACAGAAAATAAGTTAAAAAATACATTAAAAAATAGATCATTTCTAAATAATACCGATGGTGTAATTTGTAAGACATGCGTCCGCCCCATCATGGCATATGGGATAGAAGTGAGAGCCGATACCAACAGGACAAATAACCTTCTCAGAGTTGCGGAAATGAGAACCCTACGCTCCATCGCAGGCAGAACTCTTAGAGATCGGATCAGAAATGAAATGATAAAGTCTGTCTGTGGTATTGAAGACATAGTGAGGTGGGGTAGAAGCAGAAGGCGCTACTGGAGGGATCATGTAGACCGCATGGAGGATACGAGACTAGCGAAAATTGCTAAGACTGAAAACCCTAGCAGCAGGAGATTACCAGGAAGGCCGCCGAAAAGGTGGAAGGACAGCTGTACGTCATCATCCCAGGACAGCCCACCATCACAAACAGGTCATATGATATATCAGGTTATAAATAACATAGATGGTCTTTCGTGAAATCAGTCATCATCCTCCTAGACTATAAAAGCGTTAAACTAAATATGTCAACGTCCGATTTATATACCATTTTCTACTTTCGATGTAGTTATTCCTAAATGTTGTTGCTATTCTTACTACCCAAATTGTAGGATTCCTTAACTTATTCTAATATTTCATATTCTCTTATATTGTCATGGGTTCTAACAAAGCCAGTAAGAGGCTGTTGAAGTATTTCAAAGACACAAAACCCCTTATCAGTGCTCACTTCAGGAATTTATTCTTCAATTTTCAGACTTACTTTCGTGTTTGTAACTTAAAAGATTTCCATCTTGATTATTACATTATTTTTCAACATGTTTTCCGGTACATACTAAGCAACGTTTTGGTACATATAATATTCAATAATGTCACTGACTCATGGGCACATTACTGAAACAGTCATCATTAGCCCTAATCGTAATACTTTTAATCAAAAAGCTTTTTCCGGAAGAGCTTTTCATAGCTTGATTATAAGAAAAGCGACAAAACTACTTTCATATATTATAACTTTCACATATCGATTTTTTTTCATTCGTTAAGCATTTCATTCGTAGCATACTTTAAAAAACATAAATAATTTATTATTTAAAATAAGGAAGGACTGTAAACCCTTGGGTGGGCGCATCTAATCTGTGAGATGAGGTACCTTTTTTGTGTCAATGGGTGAGGTTTACCGACAAAGAGGTGAAGCTTATAGTAACTTCCTGAATCCCTACCACTGGAGAAATAACAAAGATATCACACAAGGGTATCTTTGTATTTCTCCAGTGCACCGTTGGTCTCCGTGATGGCCATTTTAACCTGCTAGATGAGTTGCACCCGATTACGTAAGTATTTTTGATTTCCGAAATTTCAATTTTTTTCTCAATATTTATTTTTGTATACCTGCAATAGTTCGTATATATATGTTGTAGCCCCTAATTCAATGATATTGATCGTTATTTACTATATGAATACAAACATGCACGCATGGTATGTGAAAATTGTTATAAGAATGTTTTCGAAAATGTTAAGTGTGAGCCTGATCAGGAATAACTTTCTAATCTTATTTTGATTACTCCCTATTGCTTTTGTGAAGACGTTTTATGATCACAAGTGAATTTGAATTTTACATTCTAAAATGCTAGCATAGTGTTCTCTAATGCTAAGTTATTGCTTTTATTTTCGTCAAATGAACACCTTATGAAGATGTGACAGTTAATTCCACATACTTTTTAATGTGCTAAATCATTTATACAAAACTAGTGTGAATATTAAATGACTGAAAAATTTTGTGATGTTGCTGAATTGCATTAGTTGTGTTGATAAGCTGCCAACAAAAGACTGAGAATGTTGTAAACTAGTTTTTTTCTATTTAAAAAAAAAACAATATGAGAAAATTAAAAATTTTGTTATTGAGAAGTGCGAAGAAATCATGTTTGAGTGAAAAGTTCAGTTTGATACGGTTTCCCTTAAGCATAAGCAGAAATTTAATTTATAATCTCACAGATGAGTTGCGCCCGAACGTGTTAGGATTTGTATTGCGCCCGACGGAAGGTTGATCCCGTAAATGAATTGTCTGCAATCAGTTGACAATTAACATAAGATTCACTCCATCGATGGCGTGTTTTAAACAGCAATTTAAAAAGCATTATATTTATCTTAAGTGACGTAGCGTATTTCCTGCTTTACACATTATCCTTCTTCCCAATATATCTTCCCATCTCCTAGCCGCAGATGTTATTTTCCCATCTCCTAGCCGCAGATGTTATCTTCCCATCTCCTAGCAGCAGATGTTATCTTTGTTATCTTCGAATCGTTAAATATTTCCGCTTTTTCTTTTTATCTTACAATTAATCCTTTTATCATTTTAATTAATTTTTATCAAGCTATTGTATAAACCTTTCATCCAACACTTTTTTGGTTGGATGGACGAAATTATACCTGACAGTTAACACTCACGTTGTACATTGTACAGAATCATTTTATTTTTCCAAATTGTTTATTGATATTTTTTCTGTATGTCATATCTTTGTAGTTTCATTTAATATTGCATTTCTTTTTTCTTCGATGTTTAATTAGTTGAACTTTAAAATAGTCTAAAAATGCTTTTTAATTTCATACATTTTATTGACTGTTTTATTGTAAGCGTTAACAGGGTTGTCACGAATCATTAATTTAACACTTTTTTGCAAATACAATCTGGCGGGCTTATTGCCAGGCGGCAATCTCTTCCAACCAACCAGACAAAAGTAAATTAAGCCAGTTACGTGGTCGCATAAATCATTCAAATGACAATCCATCTCCACGAAATCCATAAACATATACGTGAGCACGTGCCCACGAACCCCACAAAGACGTACAATCACCCGAACACTCTTTTTCATATAAAGTGAGATATCATCAATCAAAAGGAAAGGACGGGACGGTGGAGAGGAAATGAAAAGAAAAATCAGGAATGAAACACGTTATTTTACCGACTAGAAATTAAGAGTTGTTTCAGTCGCTTCTTAAAACATACCAAGGACGGAGCGAGTCTTATATTGGTTTGTAACTGATTCCAGAGTCTCGCTGCATGGACAGTAAAGGACGACGTAAAGAAAGAGGAGCGGTGAACTTGAAGGGCCAATAAACAATATCTGTTTGAGCGTAACGCTAATCCATGATTGGAAAGACGCTGAAAATTTTGGGCGAGATAAGAGGGAGCGGCAGGGCTGTTAAGGATATCATACAATAGAGACAGTAAGTGAATTTTTGAGTCTATTTCTAACATTCAACCAGTTCAATGCCTTCTGGTATGAATCATCAGTGCGACTGAATTTGCTACACAAAAAAAAGCTCAAAATTCACATACGTCGACTTGCAGACTGTTCGAACTTGTGATTTTAACTGGTAAAACGAACGATGGGAGCAGTTTTAATCCCTTGAAGATAGACCAATAATTGGGGCGATTGACGCTCTAAACGTAATTAGATTGGTCAATGGCTGATATGGACAACGAACTCGAAATCGAATTAAGAAAGTGCTTCAAGAAACATTGTTTTAAAAAAGCCTAATATAACCTATTAGCGAAAGTTTTGCACATTGATTGATTTCAAACGTTGCCTCTTTGTAATCAAAACTCCTAAAAGGATGTCTTCATCTGTTAGATACACGTTCGAAAGATACAATGAATATTGTACACAATATTTATTGTATCTTCCGAACATGTGTGAAAGATATTCCTTCGGATAGAACTAGATTTTTGAGGTTAATTTCATCTTCATCGAGTAAATTGATAGGTCTGAATCGATCCGCTAAGGCAGGGTATTATGACAGGACCTTTTCTATTGCTATCCTGTGGCAAAAAATGGTCTACCTGTAAGTGCTAGACATATGGGTGGCGTGTGCAACTTTAGGAAGCTTTTAAAGACAACTCTTTATGAGAGGTTTTATCAAATTTTTTAATCATACATGAACACTACATATAAATTACACTACACCTACAGCCGAATATGTTACTGTCACATATTCTTCTTCCTGGCACTGTCCCAACTCATTGCCTAGGTAGGTTGTTGGGGTCGGCTCTTCTCGTTCTCAGGATGTATATTCTTCGGTTCTGGGTGTCATTTTCATCTAGGCCGTTTCTCTACAGGATTTCGGAGCATTGAGTCATCAGGAGTTCTTTGGTCTTCCTCTGGACGGCTGTCGAGGAGGATTCACAGACATTGCCAGATTTACAGTATGGTCTGGTGGTCTCCGTCTTATGTGCCCGTACCATCTCAGCTGTCGCTCTTCCCGCTTACTATTTATGTCAGTGACTTCCAGGCTCCCACGAATACGTGAGCTCTTAATTTTATCTTTCATTGATACTCCTACCGACCACCTAAGCATTCGCATTTCTGCTGTTTCAAGTTGCCTAGAGTAGGAGATGTATATAGTCCAGCATTCTGAGCCATATATAATTGCGGGTCTAACGATTGTCTGGTATACCTGTCCTTTCAGTTTTATAGGCATTTTTGGGTCACACAGGACTCCTGTTACCGATCTGAATTTCATCCATCCCACACTTATTCTATGGTCAACAGCCTCGGCGTACCCTCCATCTTTGTGAATGAGTGAGCCCAGATACTTAAATGAGTCACAACCGACTAATATTTCCCAATCCAGTTGCATTGAAGGAGCTGTGGCATTTGGGTCTTCAAATGGCAGGTACAGATATTCTGTCTTTTTCCTACTCATTTTTAAGCCTTTTTCCTCCAGGATCTTTCTCCAACTCTCCAAGCTGCTGTGCCACAATGGTTATCTGATATCAGTTCACAATGGTTATCTGATATCAGATATTACTGTCACATATTGGTATATCTAAATACCATGATTTATTTCTAGTTTATTTTCTCTTGGTGAGTTTTCTACGGTTTTCTTCCTAAATATGATATCTCACTTTATATGAGAATGAATGTTCGGGTGATTGTCCGTCTTTGTGGGGTTTGTGGGCATATGTTCATGGATTTTGTGGGGATGAATGGTCATTTGAATGTTTTTTGCGACCATTTAACTTGCTTCATTTAATTTTTCTGGTTGGTTGGAAGATATTGCCACCTGGCAATAATCCTGTCAGATTGTATTTGCAATAAAAGTGTAAAATAAATAAATAAATATGTTATAAGTGAGACTCTGGAATCAGTTACAAACCCACGTTAGACTAGTTCCCTTGGCATGCTTTAAGCGACTGAAAAAACTCTTAATTTCTAGCCAGTAATACAACGTGTTTCATTCCTGATTTTTTCTTTCCTCTCCACCATCCCTTCTTTTTCCTTTGATTGATGATATTTCACTTTATATGAAAATTAATGTTCGGGTGATTGTCCGTCTTTGTGGGGTTTGTAGGCGAATGCTCACGTACGTGTTCATGGATTTCGTGGGGATGGATAGTCATTTGAATGTTTTTATGACCATGTGTAACCTGCTTCATTTAGTTTTGTCTTGTTAGTTGGATGAGATTACTGCCTGACAATAAGTCCGCCAGATTGTCTTTACAATAAATGTTAAATAAACAAAACAAATATGTTTTTCTTAACGTACGCAGATGAGGCGAAGTACCTGAGATATTACGCGAGCTATGATCTTCCAATCCTTACAATCAACATAAATATATTTGCTTTGTTGATTTTTTGCCTGCAAATAATTATGAGTGCAAATTCAGAGAAATATACAGGTGTCCCGTAACTCGATGTCAAGCCGGTATCGAGGAAAAGGCCAGCTTATGATGGTTCAGAGTTAAAAAAATTTTTTTGCAAAAGCCTTATGCTTTTCGAATTATAGGCATTTTTTTAAAAATTGTGACTGGTTAGCGTTGTACATTATTTTTACAGTATGATGAGTTAAAGTAAGCTGATAAAAAAAAAAATTTTATGATCGGACAAAAACAATTTTCAAAAAAATGCCTGTAACTCGAAAACTATAATAGGGCTTTTGTAAGAATTTTTTTTAACTCTGAACCGCCATAAACTGGCCGTTTCCTCGATACCGGCTTGACATCGAGTTATGGGACACCCTGTATAACATATTATTTTATAACATATAAATACATATCATCACACCGTGTCCCTTGCAGATAGGCGAAGAGAACAGATCATCAAACATTTTTATACAAGAACACAACTTTCGCTTCCTCAACATTTATACATCTCGTCCTGCACAATCTTATACTATTCATACTTCTTACTTGATCTTTAAAAATCCGGTCCATTTTGGTCCAGGCACGTTTTCGTGAGTGCGACTCTTTCACGCACACCTTGCCCCTCTGACTTGTATACTCGCCTAATCATTCTTTCATCATTCATTCTTTCCACATGTCCAAATCACCTTAAAGCCCATTTTTACATCTAACTTAAAACATCAATTATATACATGCATCATTTCTGATGTTTTCATTCTTGTTTTTTTATTATTTTGTTTATTTTGAGACTGCTCATGTGATATATCACCTTGAAAAACATAATTATTATTGAAGTGTTTTCCGTTAAGTAGGTAAACAACGACTTAACGAAAAACAAAAAAAAATCTTCATTCACGTAGCGTATTTTCCCTGATGTTTCATTATCCTTTGTATTTTTGTATATTTGACTCTCAAATCTCGCCTGGTCATAAAATCTCAGTTCGTTTGTAAAAAGCAATATTTACTACTTTTGTTAGAATCGAATCTTGCGCATTAGAATCTTGCGCAAAGTTCCGAGTACTGACCCAATAGAAGCGAAATTGCCCCAGTAATGGAGAGCAATGGGATATTGGGAGGTTAGGACGTTTGTGTACAACTTTTTTACGCCAGGTTGTTTCTATGCGATATTTCTGTGGAAAGTTGTTTCTATGAGACATTCTACGAAATTATGTTTCTGTGCAACATTTCTACGTAAGAGTATGTCTATAAAAACGTATTTGTGCCAAGAAAATTATACGCAGGTGATTCTGCATAGAATGTATTCATTAGAATGCCAAATGTGAAAATGGCAAAAAGTTCATTTTTACATTGATATTTCAAGACAGATGTGAAATTAAAACGTTGTTTTGAATGACGTTTTTTTTTTTTTTTTAAGAAAAGAGTAATATTTATTTTGTGAGTATGACATTTTCCAGAAAAGTGTAATATTTATTTAGTGAGCACGAAATTTTTCAGAAAAGTGTAATATTTATTTTGTCAGTGTGAAATTTAGCTACAATATTTTAATTATTTTTTAGGCTTTTGTGAAAATTAGTTAAACAAAAGGCAGCTTCGCAGTCTGAAAAAACAGCATTTATTACAGAATAAGCAGATAAAATATGTAATTTAATGTGTTCACATTTAGTTTAATTGTAGTCCATCTAGAATATTGAGCATTATTTATTTAAATGACCAATATTCATAAAATATTTACATCTTTGTTTTTCAAAATCGTCACGAAACTTCGAATATCGATCACGAATTACCGAATGTTTTCTCACCATCCACTAACTAAAAAAATAAGGGAAAATCGAGCTCCTATCTAATATGATCTAAATTTGATTATTTTACAGATCATAAAAATAATTTAAAAATTAAATACTCCGTGCTCTATGAAAACGCCGTCATTTGTGAAAGCTTAATTTCATAAATATATAAAATTTACTTTGTTAAAAAGAAACTCCCTTCTGGCAACATTTTAAATAGCTGAAAAGGAACCTTTTTTTTGTAGAACAGGAAATAAAATAAAAGTCTGAGAACGGGGAAGTTTGAGTAGATACGTATGTACACTTTATAAAAAGTAACAGGCTTAAACTTGAATAAAAGCCTTCTCATGATTCCACAGTGTTTTATCAGGTAGGTAGATGGAAACGAACGAGAAAAAATTTCTAGCAGAAACATCCTAGCGCAGAAAGAGTAGAACAGAAATGTCCCATTCCCGGAGATAGAGTTTGGGCAATGATCTAAGCAGGCTATAGACCCCCTTAGACCAAATGTTGCTGAGTGGTAGGTCAGCTTTCCCCAAGTTATTACAACAAAGGCATTTTTCTAAGTATCATACAGGATTTTCTCACTTAATGTAAGTATTGTCTTAACAGTGTCTATTTAATTTCATATTTATATTAAATGATCGATTTCATCATAGAAATTGAATTTGAGGGAACAAAGTTAAATAATATTTAATGATAAAAATGTATTTATATTTAAAAACAATATTTGGCGACCTCCGTGCACTAGTTTATAAGACGCCTTTTTACAACCTGGACGTTAATAATATGAATAAAGAGATGATTTATATAACGCCGTTTAGGAATCTTTCCTCAAGGGCGCTCTAATCCAGAATTCGAACCTACTCATAAATTTTTATGAGACCTCCCAAAAAGGATTATTTGAAGTGCTTCTATATATCAGACACTAGGCAGAAAACTCCACACCACAGGACCAGCAACGGCAAAAGCTCTATCATAACACCCCGCCCTTTTCGATCGATAAGGAACAACCAATATATAATATTAGATAAAGAAGAAATCGAACTCAAAGTTCTATTTCTCTCCAAAGCAGCATGCTTCAGATGCTATAAATTTATTACTGATAGAATAAAAAACACTGCAAAGTTAAAGACTTTATTCCCATTGGTACCGAGATTTAAAAAAAAAACAAATTATTTCAGTCTTGTTGTCACTTAGGGCATGTTTAACATCTTTTTAATTGGTTGGAAAACAATAACCACAATAATGAAAAGAAAATAAATAAATTAGTTATAAAGTGCTGTCTGAAAATAGATGATAATTTATAAATACCTCGAGATTTTTAGGCAATAGGTATTTACCGCGAGTTGAACAATTTAGATGAAAATAAGTGTGTGTGCAAATAAAATCGATCTTAAATCCCCAGGAATTGAGCTCAAAGTCATAAGATGATAAAATAAGCTTAGTAATCACTTCGCTCAAGAAGTGTCTTACATTTGGTTCACTCCGTCGATGTATAATATTTCTCGAATCTTAAATTTGCTGTTAATCGGAGTCAAGGGCTTCTTTAACCGGTTCACTGCCACGAGCGCGTTGACGCGCTCTCCTATTCAGTGCTCGCCAGGCCGGCCATACAAAATAAACGCGTAAACGCGCTCTCCTTTGAGCTTGTCGCAAGCCACTCGTATTAAATTAACTTTACACGTGTTTTTACCTCCTGTTCTAACGATTTTTTAGGTCAGACTAGTGTTGTATTTGACATTTTCATAATAAATTTAAAATGCAATTATATTTATTTATAAGTTTGAATATTATTTTTTTCTTTATGGTACTTGTTTTATGGTACGTTTCGTTTACACATCGAGGTGCATGGCCGCGCGGTAATACACTGGACTTACGTACGGAAGATCGCCAGTTTGAACCCCGCGCTGTACAACTCCTCTCGCATGACACAGACATTTTTTCCAACTAGTACTCGGGGAGAAAAGGATACCGATGACTCATTCCTTCAAAAAGTGGGAAAAACATCCCGGTGTGCCCCGATCATGTCACTTCACATGTGCCATTGAATCCAGTACACTGGTGTGGAAGGTAAGCTAGTGTGCAACAGCTCACTCACTTTGAAAGGAGAAAAAAAAGAAGAAATAAACTAAATCTCCACGGTACAGCTTCGCTTTCCAGCTTAATAAACCTTGGAATGGTGAGGGGATCCTCGACTACGAGGCCCAGCAACGACGATGACACATCGATATAGAAGTACATGGTCAATTTTATGTATGTTTTCATCCAATCTGAGGATTTCGGATCTTATAACATATTTTTTTTAGTTGAAAGAAATCGTAACATGAAAGTAAGTCCATCAGATTATACTGTATATAATTCAATCACAATTTACAGAGTATTTCTAAGCAAAGGATGTAATTTCTGTAAAATCGCGCCTTCTAATAAATTGCAAGGTAGCACTTTGCTAGGGGGAAAGCTAGGAATAAGAGCTTTTGGGGGTATTTATATAATTATGCAAGTGAATAAGTAATGCGAATATACAACGTGGCATGAGGAGTTGTTGAACACGATTTTGATGTAGTTGCTGATATTATAATGCTGTTGGATTTGTATATGTGATAACTTGGAATTTAAATATTATTGAATATTTATGAACATAAACTACACCTAAAGACGAATGTGTTATTATACATATCGAAAGACTGACAAGAGTTTCTTTGTAGTTCTTCTTCTCTTGATAAGTTTTCTTACTTAAGATGTTATTCTAAACACACACAGATGCGGGGAAGTACAATACTTAATGTAATGGGCGCAGCCACTTCTTTCGTATCCTTACACTCAACTTATGTCTATTTTAATCTGTCAATAAAAGTGAGTTTTAATATCGAATTAGAGCGCCCTTAAGGAAAATCTGTTCTCTAAATGGCACTGTACAAATCGTCCCTTTGTTATTTTTTTAAAGTTTATTTAGGATGCAAATTCTGAGTATAAATATTTCAGCAAAATATCTTAGTATTTACGATATACAATAATAAATTTGTTATTAAGAAATTAGACCTATTCGTCAGAGACCTTGCCTAGTGAAGTGGTTATTTATATAAAAAAATGGGGTGGCTTTTCACTTTATGATGTTACTCGACAGGTCGCCTCTCCATCAAAAATGTTGTGTTGTAGATAATGAAAAATAAAAAAACACATAAATATTTTCTATAATATGTTTAATATAAAACTGAATATCAACGTTTACTCATTTTTAAACAGTAAAATATTTTATCACCTTCGATTAAAAGGAAACCTTTGATTCCTTCATCACTTTTCTCACACATTCCATATCCCACCAGGGGTCCAAATCCAACATGTGAACTCAATCCGGCAGCCATTCGCCTCCTTTGCTAACGGGGCATAAAGTATCCTCATATTTGGCGAGGCCTTCAGCCTAAAGTGCTTTCGGCTCTTCATCGATAGAGTCAAAGAACTCGGAATTATCTTCCTGATTAGCCAAAGCAACAGGAGTTTATTAATTTCTTCAAAGAATTAAATGATTTCTGAAAGAACTGATTTCTGAAAGATTTCTGAAATACTGGGAAAAAAAGACTATAAAAAACAACGCTTTTCCAAGTGGACAACTTCGAATTTTATAGATCTAGGTTTTTTTCTGGACATTTTTATCATCCCCAATAAACTAGGCTTTGCCTTTATCCTGATGATGAGTCTTATCATTCATTCATTCTACATGTCCGAATCCCCTTAAAGCCCATTTTTTCATCTAACTTAAAACATCCATCCATGCAGACGGTACACCGAAGTGAGACGATAGGAGCACACCAAAATCATTAATATCCATATACCCCCAAATACTAGGTGGAAAAAAATGCCTGTATCATTTGAGGAAAGTAGCACAGCGCGGGGTTCTACATTCGGAAGTCCAATGAGTAACCGCGCGGCCATGCACTTTTAGACTTTTCCCATCGATTTAAGATGGCGGTATACAGTCATGTGACTACAATTCATCTACTCAGCCAATTTTACGGTGGTTTGAAGGGAATCTTTATGAATAATATGGTTTAAGCGGTCTTCATCGAAGTCCACTGGTCGCCCGGAACGCTCCATGTCTTTCGGGTCGAAATTACCGTCCTTGAAATGCAAAAACCATCGACGAGCTGTCCTTTCACTCATAGCATCTTCACCGTACACTTCACAAATATCGCGAGCAGCTTTGGCTGCTTTATTCCCTCGATTGAACGCGAACAGAAGGAGGTATCGAAAATGTTCACTTTCGTCTCCTTGACATTCCATTTTGAAGGCTTGTAATCAAATAAAATAATGGATGTAACGTAAAAGCAAATACAATATCTTGTAGTGCAGAAAATTTTCTTTCGAATGACGTATAACCTTTACCATTTTGTTTTACTTGTAGTGCTAATTTTTTAATTGGAAAAAAAACGGACACAACTTATGTTAACACCTAATATTATACACGCTTTTCGGTATTTCCTCTTTCAGAAGTTAATCAATCCAGTAGAACCATAAATTTTCCGCGATTTTCTTACCAAATATGTTTTTATGAAAATATACAGATGCGGGGAAGTCCCTTGTCTAATAGCTGCAGCCACTACCTTCCTGTCTTCCTTATATGAGTTATTATTTGTAATATTATTAATCTGTCAATAAAAGTGAGCTTGAGTTCTGATTTGGAGCGCCCTTAAGGAGAATTTGCTTTCTTAACGGCGCTAAATAAATTGTCATTTTATGATTATTAATATTATTGCCATATCTTATGGAAATTTTCTTACTTTCTTTACTACTCCATACGATTAGTTTGTCATTTTATTTATAATTCATAAATTCTATGTGGCCGAAAATTTTTTCGTTTTGAAGTAAACATTTTCTCTCTCTCCTGTCAAATTTGCACATAAGTGGATATACCGTTTTACAGGAAACATGTTGGTATATAAAAAAATCTAATTATTGCGTGGATATACCGTTTTACAGGAAACATGTTGGTATATAAAAAAATCTAATTATTGCGTTTTTCAATATGATTTTATTTGAAATTGCCATGTAAGTAAAATATATTAAGTAAGCAGTATTCTTGGACTTTTGAATCTGAAATCACGAAAACGAATAAAAATAATGTGATGTATGTAGGATAAGTAGTATTAAGCTTGTTTCCAAGATGCAGCACGTAATACCTGAACATTAAATTCCCATTTGCCCGGGGTCAGTCCGAACCTGTTTACGTGTCCTCATCTCGGACCACGTTGTATCCTTATAGTTTGGACCTCACTTCGCATAAATGATCCAAACCACGATTTTAGTTTATATTTTCTAAATATTCAATAAGCCAACCAAAGTTTGTGTAAAAATATAAGAAAATACAGTAACAGTTACATTTAATAGTTAACTCAATATATACGAGTAATTTCATATAAGTCTTATACAAGTCCACTAGACTGCGCCGGCAAGAACTGTTTTCAATAACATACGCAAGAACGTGTCTTCCAGCTGCTATGCCTGTTGGAAGGGCCTTAACTCTTTTGAACGCATATTAACATATTTCATATATTCTTCGTCTTCTTCTTCTTCCTCTTCTTTTAGGCTTGAACACTATCTGGAAAAACAAGTATATGAACATCCAAAGCAAGGTGAAGATATACAAGATCTGTGTCCGCCCCATAATGACATACAGCATAGAGTCCAGAGCCGACACTGTCAGAATCAAAAATCTCCTTCGAAGCAGCGAAATGAAGGTACTCAGGAGTATCGCTGGCACAGCCCATCGTGATAAAGTACGAACCACAGAAATCCTAAGGATGTGCGAAGTTGAAGATATTGTCAGATGGGGATGACAGAGAAGAAGGTTCTGGAACGAACATGTATTCAGAATGGTGGAACCTAGAGCCATAAGAATGGCCAGGGATAGTATCCCCCAAGCAAGCAGGCCTCCAGGACGACCTCCGAAAAAATGGAAAGACAACTGGCAGTCGACGTCACAAGAGGAAAACAATGATGCAGGACCATGACAGGCCAACAGGCCTAAAAGAAGAAGAAGAAATTTCTTCGAACTAACCAGAAATATATGATGGAGGCCGTAAGTGAAAACCTAACTGGAAACACTTATAATTAAAAAATGGAGTACCACCGGAAAATGAACCCGCAACCCCCGGACTAGAAGATAGACGTCTTACCAACTAGATCACGGAGGGTGTCTAAACATTTAATAAATATTTAACTTGCTCGATAGTTTTATAAATAAAGATTAAAAAACACTCTTTCAATATATTCAATCAATCAATGGCACTACAGCCCATTGTGGGCCCCGGCCTCCTCCAGCAGTCGTCGCCATTCGGCTTCTTTTGCTTTTGGTTTCATAATCGTGTGGTTTCAGATAGACAGGCGATTAACCCATCGTATCCTAGGTCCCTGGTGGGGCAGCCACCTTAAGACCTGAGACCCTACCCTGGTTTTCTGTTAGGGTTTTCCTTCCCTTAGCTGGTGGGGCCTGGTTGTTAGGCGCCAGAGACTCGCCTTTCATCCTTCCGCTATCTGCTATGATCCACATAGTGTGACCACATTGCCCAGGGTTCGCTACGGGGACGCTAACGAATCGAACTAGCCAGTAGTGTTGCTGATAGTATGCAACTCGGCGTTCCACAGCATTTTATAGACTTACACCTTCCAGCAAAGTGTAAGTCACTGTGACTCTACTGACAATTCGAACCCCTTTCAATATATTAAATATACTATAAATTCTCGTTAATGGTTTCCGAATCGGTCCTTTTTGCATATATACTCGTACGTTCATAAGCAATACGGACAAAGTGTTACAATATAAAACAGAAATTTTATGTTCATGACAGGGACGGATAAATGGTGTAAAAATGACACACGTGTCTACTTTTTGGACAATTTAACAACAAACGTTATTCGTTCTACGTTTTATTCACCCTATACGGTCCACAAGGAACTCAGGGATGCCATCAAACAGCTCCATCCTGGTCGTCTGAAGCATGGCACTTCACGCAGCAATTGAACCAGCTCTGAAGCGATTTACGAGTCAAAGGCTATCAAAGTTATTTATTTACAATACAGGCTATCGAAGTTATTTATTTCAACTGAAAACCCAAATTGAATTAAAATTATGGTATTGAGTGTAAATTAATGTGTCGTGTCGCGTCATTTTATGTTGAAACTAAAGCTTGTATTAGAGTGAACGGTGCTTTGACATAATAGTTTTATATTTCAAAAGAACTAAAGCAATGATTTATTTTATCACCTTGGCTGTTTAATATCTACGTATATAGATTCAGTAAACTACTTTTGTTCTTCTGATAAGACGTTTGATTTTCTATCTTATATTTTAGAAACGCGGTTGACCGTTTGTACTAAATCCGATGATAATAATGAACTACTATATAAGAGTTTACTTTATTACTGTGTACCATATTATAAGTATCTGAGCTTAATAAAATACGGTTTTAAATAATGCCCTGAAATTTTATATTCCCTTTCTAGTTATTGCTGAAAATTATAATTACATTCAAAGGGACTCAGTTCAGATCATCCTACCTATTATTTTTGGAATAGGCGAGAACTATTTTTAGATTCAAAATCTATATACTTATATTTTGAATCAGAGCAAATAGAGAAGGGGTGAAAGTGTAAGCATTGGTCTCCGATTTTTTTAACTTCCTTTTATAGTTATTTAGATCTTAATTTGCATATAGGCAAAGCATTTGACAAATGTTTGTGTTATAGATTACTTTATTAATTTTTTTATATTGACAAGATGGTTTTAAATTTATCAAAATATTAGGAAATTACTCAATATGTTTTATTGAGCGAGTAGAAAAAATAGAAAATAAAAAGTGAAGTGTCAAAAATGGAAAGTAGATAAAGTAAATGTAACAAACTTATATTAACACCGTTTGTTCATAAGGATTTGATGAATGTTGAAAGAATGATAAAATAATTTGGTATTTGACGAAGTTTTCCGATCGATCGAATCTGCTTTATGGTTGCCACAATATGTTGCGATCGGTCTGTTTATCAAATCGATCGGTCAGTTTTCAAAAATGTTCTTGTCATTAGGCCATTAAGAATATTAAGAATTTTTTATGGCACTCTAAAAAACAGTAAGTAAGGGATAGGTGAGCCTCATGTTCCCCACACAGTTACTTAAATCTTGGAATCAAACAAGACACAGCATTCCCATTTCTAGTTACACGATTTTTTAATGTATTTGTTTACTGCTATCGCTGAAAACCCAGCTTAGCAGATTTAGGCCGGTGTAAATTGAACGAGAATTCGCTGAGTTTTAACACTAACAAATGATACTCATCGTTTATTTCTTGCTATTAAGGCTACGGACAACTTCCGCAGGATAAATGTCTTAATACCCTGATATTGCGGGTTCGATTTCTGATGGTAAAAGAGTTTGTCTAGTAACAATACACATATACGCTAGTAATATGCTAGTATTGTTATATTTTCACGTAACAGCAGTATTGCCAAAAACGTATGATAACGAATTGTAAATTCTATGTCATCTCCGGTAGATCTTAAATAAATCCGAATGCTCAATTCATTGGGCTGAAATAAATATTATCTTCCAGTCACCCTCTTGAGTTTGTTCCTATCGCCAAATTCAATATGTTGTGGGATATTATACAAATAGAAAAAGAGTACCTCTACATAACTGACGACATTTTACCATCTTCCTCGTTGGTTTAAATCCCAATTGCTTTCACATGGCGTTGAACAATCAAAATTCGGATCTTCAATCGATCTCTAAATGGACCAAGGAGCAAAGCTTACCTGGTCTGGTCTTATTTTAAGTGATATGGGAGGCATATGCAGCTTTAGAAAACACTAAAAAACTATTTTTTTGGGAGGTGTTATTGAAATTTATGATGTTATATGAACACTACATAATATAAGATACGTAAAGTCAAATATTTTACTATCACATATCGGAAGATCTACAAAGGTGTCTTTATAGTTCTATTCATCTGTATGCGGATGACTTGCAAATATATTTTCATTTCGATCCTAATTGCTTTCACACGACGTTGAACAATCAAAATGCGAACATTCAATCGATCTACAAATGGACTTAGGAGTAAAGCTTACCCATCAATTCTTTAAAATCTCAAGCGATCATCATTTGCAGTCATCAACTTTGCAGTAAATTCAACGCTGACTTACTTCTTCCAATATTACTCGATGGCTCTATCATACTTTTAAATAAAACAGTTAAAAACCTAGGAGTGTTCATGGAATTCCATATGGCAATTAACCTTTCAGGTTGTACTGGATACAATTAAAATGTAATACAATATTTTGAAAGAAATGAAAGTGTTGGTTTTTTTTTCTGCGATATTTAAAAGTCATTTGAGTTTCGTGAATTTTGTTTATTAATAAACAAATTTTAAACAATTGAAAATAAAACAAACATTTGTTGTCAAATAGACCGCAAAAACTGTTTCATGTCCCCTAAATTTAGGAGTATAAATGGATAAGGAGGTTTTTTCACCCCAAGATTTCCTTCTTAATTTTTAGCATAAACCCGCTAATATATTCGGTGAGAGGAGGATAATGGTAGGATGATGCTCCGGCTCCATAGGAGTGTCCCTTTGCTGGAGGAAATTAAAATAATAAAATTATTCAGGGGCATGAAACGGCGGCCCGCGAGAAAATCCCTCCATTAGCCGGCACAGAGCCTCATTTGAATTTAGACTGGGGCCCAAATGATAACCTTAGCTGTGCCACTGTTATTGTTTACGATTTGAATCATTTTTAATATTCTAAATTTAACTGTGTGATTTTAACTGAGATATCAAAAAATGTGCACATTTACTGAAATATCAAAAAATGTGCACACTGAAGAAAGTGTAAGGCTTGATTTTTTATTCATTAGTTTAAGAAAAGTTATTCTACTGTTTTACACTTTTGTTACATGTATAGGTGATACCAACTGCAAACTTATTGTCATGTATCAATCTGGAATCATTTTTTTAAATAAATTAATGTTATTGTTTCTAAACCCTTGCAAATTTCTGCTATCAGACGAACTCTTAAACTATCGACAGTCGAACTAGAAACCTTAGGGGGAAAGTCAAGCTAGTGTATAAGGCCTTGTGCACTAAATTTCAACTTTTGCAAGGTTACTTAGTAAGAGTCATGTGTCTGTGCTATATATATATATATATATATATATATATATATATATATATATATATATATATATATATATATATATATATATATATATATATATATATATATATATATATATATATATATATATATATATATATATATATATATATATATATATATATATATATATATATATATATATATATATATATATATATATATATATATATATATATATATATATATATATATATATATATATATATATATATATATATATATATATATATATATATATATATATATATATATATATATATATATATATATATATATATATATATATATATATATATATATATATATTCTAGTATGGCAGTTTTTTTGACTGAGTCAAATGCCTTTTCGTAGTCCACAAATGCTAGATACAAAGGGAGTTCGTATTCCTCACATCGTTCTATTATTTCTCGCAGCACTTGAATATGATCCATGGTACTGAAACCCTTCCTGAATCCAGCCTGTTCTCGTGGTTGGTTTGTGTCAAAAGTACTCGAGAGTCGGTTAGTTAAAATTTTTGTAAAAATTTTGTAAAGGGTAGGTAGCATGCTAATTGGACGGTAGTTCTTAAGATCCTCTTGATCGCCTTTCTTATGGAGAAGTATTACAGTTGCAGATTTCCAATCTTCTGGAATGTCTTTTTCTTGAAGGCACTTGTTGAAAAGTGTTGATAAGATGGTATCCACTTCTCGACCTGTTTGTTTAAGGACATCTATGGACAAACCGTCGGTACCAGTGGCCTTACCGGATTTCATTCCTTTGATTGCGTATCTGATTTCTCCTGGCAAGATCGTTGGGATATTTTCATCCTTAGTTGTTTCTAGATTCAGATTTGTATCTGGTACAGTTACAGTATCTGCATCGGCATATAGTTCCCTGTAAAATTCTTCCGCTCTCTTCAGGATAAGGTCTCGTTGTTTGGTTACAGTATTATCAGACAGTTTAAGTGCAATGATGTGGCGTTTTCCTAAAGACATATTTTGCCTTAGCTTTTTCAGGCTTCTTCTATTCTCAATCGTCCTTTGAACCATTTTTGTGTTATATTCGCGGATATCTTTACGAATATTTTTGCGTAGCATTCTATTGATCTCTGAGAAAGATGGTGATGTAGAAGCGGGTTGTGTAGATATCATTTTTCTTCTTTGTTTCATAAGATCTAACGTTTCCTGCGACAATTTTGATTCTTTTTGAGAATATGAGCCGCCGTAGTTTGTTGCACTCTGTACTATCTGTTCTGCTATTGCTTCTATTGTAATCGGAAGCTGTGGTTCGCTGAGGATTTCAAATCGATTTTTGAGGTCTAGTTGGAATCCATTTTTGTTTTTAGCAAGTTGATCGTTGTTTATTGTTATTTTCTCCTTTTTCTTAACCACTTTGAGACGTTCAGTTTTGGTGTTGATCCTTATTTTGGCTCTTACTAGGCGATGATCACTGCCTGTTTTAAAGTTGTTGAGAACAGTGCAGTCTTGGACAGTAAATCTTTTGTTTGACAGGATGTAGTCGATTTCACTTGTGTTACCTGTTGGGCTTTTCCATGTCCATTTTCTAGAGTTTTTCTTTTTGAAAAATGAATTCATAACACAAAGTGAATTGCTTTGAGCAAACTCCACAAGCCTGTTTCCTCTGTCATCTCGGGTGCCTATCCCAAATTTTCCCACTGATTCGTCATCTTTGTGGAGACCGCCGATTCTTGCGTTGAAATCTCCGATTACAAATTTGAAGTGGGATGTGTTTGCATCATACATATTTTGAACTTCCTGGTAGTACTCTTCGATACAATCATCAGAGTAACTCTGTGTAGGGGCATATGTCTGTATTATTTGTATTCGATATCGCTTGTTTATTTCGAAAGTTAGGGACGCCACTCTGTCAGAAGAGCTCTCAGTCGTGATGATGTTATTCACCCATTTCCTGTGGACAATGAATCCCACTCCGCTGGTTCTTCCATCTTCTGTACCTCTGAAATACAGATGGTGTCCATCTTTCAATTCTATGAGATCTTCTCTAAAGACACAAGGTATTGATAGAGCGTACATTCAGTTGTTCAATAACATCTATAAGGATGCAACAGCAAAAATACATCTCCACAAATCCTCAGAAACCTTCCAAATCGATAAGGGAGTTCGTCAAGGAGACACTATTTCCCCAAAATTATTCACAGCTACACTGGAATACATATTTAAAAAACTAGAATGGGAAAATAAAGGGCTGGCGATTGATGGAAAATACCTGAGCCATTTGAGGTTTGCAGACGATATCGTTATATTCTCACAAAACCCGAATGATCTTCAGCACCAACTGCAAGAATTGGCAGAGGTCAGCAGGGGAGTTGGTTTAAAAATGAATATTTCAAAAACCAAATATATGATGAACGGCTTTGCTACCCCAAAACCAATAAACGTAGATGGAAAGCCGCTAGAACTTGTCCAGGAATATGTGTATCTGGGCCAACTTATTTCCTTTGTAGGTGGCATATCGGAGGAAATAGCACGAAGGACAAAACTGGCGTGGAGCTCATTTGGACGTTTGAACAACATCTTCAAAAGTAATCTCCCAATATCCTTAAAGCGAAGGGTCTACAACCAGTGCATTCTTCCAGTACTTACATATGGCTGCGAGACATGGACGCTCACAGTAAAGAACACACAAAAGCTCCAGACCGCACAAAGGGGCATGGAGAGATGCATGTTAGGATATACTAAAAGAGACCGTAAACGAAACACCTGGATTCGCAATATAACAAAGGTAGAAGACGTTATAAAGGTGTGCAAAAGAATGAAGTGGCAATGGGCCGGACACATAGCCAGAATGTCAGACTCCCGATGGACATCCGAAATAATCCAGTGGTATCCAAGAGGCATAAAGAGGCCTAGAAGAAGACCGAAGGTACGCTGGATGGACGAAATCAGAAAGCATGGCAGCATCACGTGGCATCGGCGAGCAAAGGACCGAACTGTTTGGAGTCAACTTGGGGAGACCTTCATCCAGCAGTGGATCGACCCTGGTTGACAATGATGATGATGATATATATATACCATACCATACAAGAGAAAAGTATGCTGCACAGTGCTGCTTTAGTTAACGATAAAAGCCTTATCAGTTATTTGGAGCCACATTAATATTGCGAAATTTGCGTAACACCATTTGATGAATAGTGAACAGAGAGAAAAATTAACTTGTTTGCTTTCATACCTTAAATAAATGGCTAAGCGTGTAGGGTAATTTTGAATTTTCGTTTTCAATTTTTTTTAGCGGAGATTACGCGGGTCATTTTTTTCGATGACCTCGGATTATCAAAAGTCCACTGTATTAGAAAATCGAATCTTGTCTAGTAGTCAATAGTCTATTCAATGAGGTTGATGTGAGTATCGATTTCTTTGTCGACAATTTCAGCTAAAGCCCACTAGATATAATGCTAGATTTCATACAATATAACATCAGTGTCGTAACTTCGCCTATGCGGGGGAATGGGCCCACGTTAGATAGGGGCTCAAAAGGTCCGCACCTTACAAAACTCTTTATTTCAATATTTTTGCAAAGCAAGAATGTCTATCAACGTAAACGCTACTTGGTGTTAGTAAAGGAAGCTGCAAAAATGGGGACTTCAAAGCTGGTCGATGACTTAGCAAGTGCTAAATCGAGATGAAAACCATTCTAGGATTAAAATGTATTGAAATTTGAAAAAGATTTATTTTCTTTATTTTATGAAACAAAATTCAATGAACCATTTTAAATGAACTATTTGATGGACAAAACTTACCATTTGATGAATAAAACCGCGTAGTTATGGTATATTACATAAAATAAAATTAAAGCTAAATAGCACAAATGTTGGCTATTATTTTTAGCTTATATTTGCTTATTTATTTCATCCAACCGTGAATGAAATACTTTCACGTAAACGAATATTGGCGCGTAGTCTAAAAAATATATTAATTAGAATATTGCATGCAATTTTTGATATTCTCTGAACTGGGCTGGAAAATGTTTCGTAAAAGAAACATGGGCAATATCGAAAAAAAAAATTATCTTGTTAGTAACTTCGACAATTTTAAAATGAGAATGATATTGTACCAGAAACTTGAACCATTTCAAAATAAGCATAGTCTCGTGGACTAAATAAGCATAGTCTCGTGTAATTTGGACTGTTTCGAAATAAGGATGATCTTGTACGTGGGTCGTCCAGAAAGTAAAGAACGTTTTGGCATAACTAAATATAATAAAAACGAAAGATATCAACACAAAACTTTATTTACAAAGTCACAGTACCTTACTCTATTTTTTAATATAGTCGACATAGCTGTCAAGGCACTTATTGTAACGTGGAACCAATTTTTCAATTCCGATGTTATACTCTTCAACCGCCAAAGATTTGAGCCAGGATGTTTCTTCTTGTTTGAGTTCTTCATCGTTTGCGAACTGTTTTCCACCCAAAAATTCCTTTAGTTTCAGGAATAAGGGAAAAACCATCGGTGACAAATCAGAGCTGTAAGGAGGATGTCCAAAAAATTCCCACTTAAGACGTTGAAGTTCTCGCTGTGTTCGTGTTGATGCATGAGGTCGCGCATTGTCATGAATCAAAACCACCTTTCCCGACAACATTCCACGTCTCTTGTTTTGGATGGAGCGTCTAAGTCGTTGAAGGATTTCACAATAGGCCTCTGAGTTTATTCTGTGTCCTCTTGGCATAAACTCCACGTGGATCAAACCCTTTCGGGGCCAAAAATATGTGGCCATCACTTTGATGGTGTTGTGATTCGGCTTTTCTTTTCCGAGCACACATTTTTTTGTAGTTAAGGTGCTCTGTCACTATTTCATGTAGGAGCGATCGTGAAATCTGTGGGAAAGATTCATGTACTGTGCTTATGTTGCCTATAAATTTCGATAGACCGAACATTTTGTGCATTCAGAAAACGAATGACACTACGCACTTCACATTTTGCGGGATTTCGATGGGTTCAACCATTTTGAAAAGCCACAGAACAAAGACGCATGAGCGTGCAACAACAAAACTCGGCTTCCACTGAAGCGAGAGAAGGAGCTAACTGGCGCGCATACGATCGCGGTGGTGAGGGATTGGTGCAGGGCGTGGTGCGCAATCGTTCTTTACTTTCTGGACGCGCCTAATACAAGTAATGGACAATTTTTAAAGAAAACTTATCTCGTATAGGTAACTTAGACAACTTTAAAATAGGAATCATCTCGTATGAGAAACTTGGATCGTTTAAAAATAAGAATTATCTTGAATAAATAACATGATCAATTTTTAAAATAAGAAATATCTCGTACAAGAAACTTGAAAAGTTTAAAAAAACTAAGACTGTTTCAAAAATAAGAATGATCTTGTATACGTTATTTGGTTAATTTTAAAATAAGAATGATCTTGTAAACGTTATTTGGATAATTTTAAAATAAGAATGATCTTGTATACGTTATTTGGATAATTTTAAAATAAGAATGATCCAACTTTAAATACGAATTATCACTTACTCGTAAAATGGAATTTTTAAAAATAGTAATGATCTCGTAAAATAAATTTGAATGATCTCAAAATAAAAATGATCTCGTACAAGAAACTTGGACATTTTCAAAACATGACATTAAAATGAAAAACACCATTTGTACGAGACCTTGAAACATCATCATTTAATATGATTTTATACAAAACCTAAATAAATCGCCGGACGGTCGGTTTATTTAATATTATTTTTACTCGAGCAAATTCCAAAACGGAGTAATTTAATCGCTGGCATTAAACTTGTGAAAGATCCCATAAGCTGTAATGAAACCATTTCATGGAGGTCGGATTTAGGTTTGAAATGTGTCTGTGTTTAACCTCTAAAATCGACTAATGTATTTAAATGAGACACATTACCATTTATCCTTCCATTTAATTGCTAAATTTTATATTTACTCCGACGAAGAGATGTTTTGTCGGTGAAAATGAGTAATCAATCACGTCGTTAACAACATGCTTTTGAGAAGAAATACGCGTAAAGTTTAATGGGGAAATCTTAGATTTAATATATTTTGAGGTTAGAAAATTACTGTCATTGTTTTAACCATTAAAAGCTGGAACCCATTAGAAAATACTCTGTAATTCAATTGTGCTATCTTATTACTTAGGAAAAGAGAGAAATATTTGTAAACGCGTATTGCAGCAAGAAACATTTGCCAACTGTATCCTTTTTTTAATGACTTTTTATTCAAATTTGAGTGTTTCAGCTTGTGAGCAATGTTGAGTTAATAACGTTTATTGAAAATATAAATTACAGTAGAAAATCTCAAACAATGAAAGCTTTCGCAATAAAAATTTGAAATGATACCACGTTAATCTATTTTTATTTTACATCTTAATTTCATTAAAAACAATAAACTTTCTTAACAGAGGAAGACATGTTCGTAATGATCTTTCTCATTTCGGTTGGCATAGGATTATTCGTCGTAATTACCTCATCATAAAAGTGTAATGAGATGTTAAGTAATAAATACCATGTAGACTGTACTGTGCAGTCTAGGATCGTCTAGAAAATACTCGGCCCTTGGTCCACTGACATGATCGCCACCCTTCGAAAAATACATAATGATCGCCACCCTTCGAAAAATACATAATAATCGCCACCCTTCGAAAAATAAATAATGATCGCCACCCTTCGAAAAACACTGAAAAAAACGTTTACAAAGAAGACAATGTATCTGACGATCTCTGTGGTTTAGTTGATACTACGCCTATCTTCCAAGCTGAGGGTACAAGTTCGATTCGTGTTGGTACCCATATTTTTTAGTGGGCAATTATTTATTTATTATTACACATGACAAGAAATATACACAATTTGCGAAAAAACAACAGGTAATTTGATTTAGACGTACAATTTTAATGGATCTGGGTTTGTTGCCTTTCATTTGTCGTATCCCCAGTGAACTAGGCTTTTGCCTGTATCTCACTGAGGATATTTAGCATGAAAAAATAAATCGATACTTCTTTCCGATTTTTGATTACACAAAAACAAAACCCCGTTGCACGCTCTCATCAACCTGACAAACAGTGACACTCAACTACAACTGGAAACATCTTGCGAAATTCAACTCCTCACAAATCATCACTCCAGAATGACTAAAAATATTCATCCCACAATATACCGCACACAATCATAAGAATAAAAATAAAAATTAAAACAAAAATGTACAGAAACACAAATACAAAAACAACCAAAATTAAAACAACAAGAAGAAACCCACACTCACGAGCTCACACAAATCGTTCCCACTCGTCATTCATCCTGAAAGCCCAAGTACTCAAAATACTGTCGCAATAACAACCATGCTCCGATCGACTCTGCAATGAATCCACTTTATGCAACGAAAGTATAATATAGTATAATGTATTTCAAAGAAAAATTATTTGTAATACGTATGAAATCGTTCCATATATTTAATTCTAAAATAAAACAGACACACGAGTGAAAAAGAAAAAAAAACAATTGTTTTCGTAGGAGAAAATCTTCATAAAGTAAAGTGTTAATAACGCACTGTTACGGCATTTTCTCAAATAACAGCAAAATGAAAATGTAAGAAATCCAGTGTATTGTTTCATCTTTTTACAATTTCGTACAAAAAAAATAAAGGATTCGCGCGTAATTTACTCATAAATATGTAGTTTACCCCTAAAAATTGTGAAACAATAAATATCTTCTCTTTTTTTGCCTCCTTTTGTTCTCAAATATTCTCAGAAACGAGACAAACATCAAAACTCGGATCTTTTTTATATTTAATACTTGAAAGTAGTACATTTGAAGAAACGATCGTATCATATTCAAAATTTTGATAAAATATGTTATTAAGTGCTTGAAACACAATGTTGATCATTTTATTTAGGTAATCATTTTGTAAAAAATGTAAAGAAAAAGGTGTTGTTTATATTCCTCAACGCATCAGAACAGGCGTTGTACGTAACTAAAGAGCGTTACCGGGAGACAACATTGTTTTCGACACCAACTTATTTTATCCATCCGCTTGAACAGAATTCATTCATTTAACACTTTTATTGCAAATAAAACGTGTCGGGCGTATGGCCAGATTCCAATATCTTCCAACCAATCAGACAAAAGTAAATGAAGCAAGATACATGGTCGTAAAAAACATTCAAATGACTATCCGTCCCCACAAAATCCGTTAACACATACGTGAGCATACGCCCGCAAACCCCACAAAGACAGACAATTACTTTTCATATTAATTGAGATATCATCCATCAAATGAAAAGGAAGGGACGGTGGAGAGGAAAGGAAAAATAAAAAATGAAACACGTTATATTACTGACTTGAAATTAAGATATTTTTCAGTCGCTTCTTAAAGCATGCCAAGGACGGAGCGAGTCTAACATTGTTTTGCAACTGATTCCAGAGTCTCACTGCATGGACAGTAAAAGACGACGTAAAAAAAAGAGGAGCGGTGAACCAGAAAGGCCAATAAACAATATCTGTATGTTCCTGATAATGATCTGGTACTCATTTGCTGAAAATTATCTGAGCTTGTCTCAGCACCTATAAATTATTTGATCAACTTGTATACCTATCGAAACTACCTGTCTTTGGAAATGTCGGTAGGCAGAACAATCACACTTTTCAGCCGTGTGTATCTTCATTGAGACGTTTTTCAGGTGTCATTCAACTCCTCCAGAGATTGTTTTTAAATTTAGTTTAATGCCTTAAACACTTTCATCTTTATGGTATTTATATATATTATATTCGCCATATTTATTTTAATGTTATTTATGTTTATTTTATTTTAATTATAATTTTTATCAAATAAGTTATATTTATTTTATACATATTTTTTGTTCTTATATTTGTTCATTTTACGAAATAGGGAAACTTGTAATGTGCAAAGGATTTAAAATAATATGAACAAATGGAGTTCAAATTAATCGCGACTTTGAGCTTTAGAATATTTTGGCACGGTTGAGTTGGCACGGAACTCGTAGTTCGTCGTCGTATGTGTTATTAATACTACCGCACGTTAAGATGGAACAACATTTATACTTGTCTATTTATCTACTCTGGGAAATTCATCCCAAAACTCACTATTGGAGATCCAGCGTCTTGCTAACTAGATCATTGAGTTCATCACCCTGTATTTAACTGTGTAAATGGCAAGAATGGAGCTTTTCGTGGATGATCTTTCTTTTGACGCCTGATTTTTTTTAAAAGCTTCCGCATGTTTTTTAAAACATTTTTTTAATAGTTTATAATAATCATAAAAGGAAAATTTATATAGTGCTATTAATAGTACAGGGTCTATCCAATGGAGCTCCATCACAGCTGGAGATCTAACTCTAGAATAGTATTCACTCATTTTGAAAGATTAAAAATGTTACAAAAAATCAATAAGTCGTAAGGATAGGAAAGTAGCGACTATACCCATTCAATTGGCTACTCCCTCAAACCCGCATTTGTTTAGAAATACATATTTAGTTTAAAAAAACACACAGAAAACTAACAAAGGAAAGAGAACTAAGAATAAAATTTAGTTGTTTCTCCTATATTTAACACACCAGCATTTTAGGTGTAATGCACATGTGTGGCGTTCATATTCAGTGTCCTAAAAAAAGGTATGCATATTTTGAATGATTGTATCACTCCAAATTCAAGAAAAGACTTAGATTTTTTTTATTATCGCGAGACCTCTAATTGATGGACGTTCTTAATAAACTACAAAGAAACATGTGTAGATATTTCGATACGTGATAATATCACATTTGGCCTAAAGTGTAGTGTAATGTATAATATATGTGGCGTTCATATATCATAAATGTTGATAAGACATCCTAAAATGGATTATTTTCAAGTACTTCCTGAATTTGTATACGCTACCCATATTTATTGACACTTAAAGGAAGATCATTTCAAGCCACTGGACCAGCAACGGCAAAAGCTCAATCTCGTTCCATTGAATGCATTTGGATTTGATTGAACGGATTCGTACATTTATTGCAATATCAATATATTTTCGAAACTTTATCACAAGTTTGAATGCTAAAATGTCATAACACCGAAAAATGAAAGAAAAAGTTGATGAAGTTTTAAACTGGACGTACTAGATTTTTCATTTAGCACACGTCTGATAATGGAGTTTGAATATAAAGAAAAAAGCTTTTCTCTGCTATCGAGTTTGTTGTGAATTCTATGATAATAGTTGTTACGTCCATCAATTATAATATGTAGGAGTCTCCAAACTATTTTATTCTGATAAAATATAATAAAAGCTCATTTTTTATTTCTTACTTAAAGTTATTAAATTATTTAATCAAATTTAAAAGGTTCTTGTTAAATTGAAATATATAATTGCATATTTGTTGGTATTTTATTAACATTTTATTTTAGCACGTCACGTCTCCGGGTCATTAATACGAGTATATTGGCTATAAAAAACTGGCTTTTATGTTATAAAACTTCAAATTTAATAAAAGTTTTTAATTCGTAAATTTCTAAAATAATTGCTTAAAAATTTTAACGTAAGAAGAATTAAATACTGTTTTGTTGTAAGCACTGTACGGCGAGAAATTTCGAGAATTACTACCCGTTACTTTAGTTCTCCCTCAGAATAAAAGATCGATAGTTCATTAGACTGAATAAAAAAACAGTAATTTAACACTAAAAGTATAAGAAAAAACCTGCCCAATAAACCTTAATTAAAGGGAGGTAATCCGTTTCGCTTTATAAAAGCATTGTCAAGCTGTGTGATTTTTTCTCACATGTACTATAAGTATAAAATAATTATGTTTTAATGGTTGATTTCTACAATATAAATAACAATCGTATTAATAATCAATATTTTTAAATAACGACCATCATTCTATGTTTTTTTTCCAATTGTTTCATATTATAATTTTGAAATGTGTAAATACTTGAAGTCACTTAAAATGTGGATTGTATCCTTTTTACATATAGGTATATGGTATACAGCCGCACCAACGTCTTTATCATCCGAGAATTGGAGATTACCGAAAAGCTTTCAGCAACATGCAGGAATAGAATTATTATATATTGTACTTTAAACTCCATTTATAAATTAAACCCCGCTTATTTTTTCAACTCTTTTGTACAATAAAGGTTTTACTAATATGTAAAAAAAATGTTTAAAATAATTCAAAATGTTGACAAAAACAATAGTAAAAATGTATACGTAGGTAACACTAAAACAAAATATATAGCATGTTAAATAAAATTAAATGGATTTTTTAAAGTAATACACTAAACTTAAGTGGTTTTTTTTTCTGATGAAGCTAAACGAAATACGAAACACGTCTATATGAAAACACCAGCGGTTAAAAAATTTGATTGGTCTATCTACCGATATTTCCAAAGGCAGTTTGGTTCGACTTATAGATTAACCCTCCGTCGGGTGCAATACAAATCCTAACACGTTCGGGCGCAACTCATCCGTGAGATTAAACATTACATTTCTGCTTAGGCTTAAGGGAAAGCTTATCAAACTGAACTCTTCGCTCAAACATGATTATATAACATTTGTACATTTCTTTGCACTTTTCGATAATAACATTTTAAATTTTCTCATATTGTTTTTTCTTAAAATAGAAAATAACTAGTTTACAACATTCTCAGTATTTTATTGGCAGCTTATCAACACAACTAATTCAATTCAGTAACATCACAATTTTTTTGTCATTTAACAATAGTAATTGTCCCCTACAATATGTTTGTAAAAAATATTTAGCGCAATAAAAAGAATATGGAATTAACTGTCACATCTTCATAAGGTGTGACAGTCAATTCCATATACTTTTTACTGCGCTAAATGTGTTCATGGGACGAAAATATGGTAAAAGCAATAACTTAACATTAGAGAACACTATACTAGCACTTTTTCAAACATAATTTAGAATGCGAAATTCAAATTCACTTGTGATCATTAAACGTCTTCACAAAAACAAAAGGGAAAAGTAATCAAAATATGATTGGAAATTTATTCCTGATCAGGCTCACGCTGAACATTTTTGAAAACATTCTTATAACAATTTTCACGCACCATGCGTGCATGTTTGTATTCGTATAGTAAATAACGATCAATATCGTTGAATTAGGGGCTACAACATAGATATATGAACTATTGCAGGTATATAAAAAGAAATATGGAGAAAAAAATTGAAATTTCGGAAATCAAAAATACTTACGTAATCGGGCGCAACTCATCCAGCAGATTAAAACGTCCGTCACGGAGACTAACGGTGCACTGGAGAAATAACAAAGATACTCTTGTGTGAGGGGTAGGGAGTCAGCAAGCTACTATAAGCATCACCTCTTTGTCGGTAAACCTCGCCCTTTGGAAAAAAAAAATTTAGTGCCTCATCTCACAGATTAGATGCGCCCGCCCTAGGGTTAAATTAAAATCTTTGAAATGTTACTAGAAAAAAATATGATAGTCTGGAGAAGCTGGTGATGGCGAACAAGAAGAAGATCCTCTTTTAGCGTTGCTTTCAACGTGTACCAGAACTGGGAGAGATGGAGACAGGTAGTGCACCGAGATTCAGACATCGTAGATGACTACGATACTCAGCATTGAATATACGATGAAAAGAAAAAAATCTCAATGAATTTTACATTAAATTGACGAACAAGTTTCAATTTTAAAATATGTCTGCCTTTAATGTAATGCGAATTATTATGGTACTCTGTAAGTACGTTAAAATTTTAATGCTTAAGTAAATATCTAATATAATTATTCCTTAAAACGGGTTTGTTTTCTATGTATCCACTTATGTATTATTCAAAACGTGGGCGTTTCATTTTATACATTTATTTCTATGCCTCTACAATTGAGCTTCCACTTTTGAGTAATCATTTTCGGTACAACTTTGGCCTTTTCAAAGCCCAACACCCGCCCGCGCCATTTACGAAACAAAATGGCAGCCAGGTGTGCTATATCTCTTGATCTCCGTGCTATATCGCGCTATCATTTTGAATGATTGAAAAACGAGTGGGTAGATGACTCGACTCATTGAATACGAGGTCCATAGATGTAAGGATAAGAAATCATGATAAATAGAGACCAATTCTTTATTCTTATTCTTAAGCTAAATAAATATTATTTTTATCGACGACCTTCTTTATCATAAACCAAAAAACAAATATATTGTTATTTGTTTTATCAAACACTGTTCATTCTACTATATGAACCGGTATAGCCCTGCCGTTTTTAAGGTTTTCATCTCATCATCAGACTTGTGTGCGCTCCCAATATTTTTAAACCTCCACAATTTTAATGTATTTATTATAAATAATATGTAAAAAAATAATATATGGGAAATACTTTATTTTGAAATCGTTTTCCAACGTACATACCATCACGCCATATCTCTATCGGGGAAAGTAGAGAGGGCATAACGGTAGTATTATATATCCCGATACAGATCCTTTGCCTCGTCTACATCCATATACCTTCTCACACAACTCCTATGATTACTCCGACTTTCTACATTTCCTTATCTTGATTCTTACATAATTTTATTGGTCTTCCTTAATCAAGCCTTCCACTTATATTTGCGATGTATATTTATTTTATTAATCTTTCTTCGTGCATTTGTTCTACATGCCTAAACCATTTCAAAGAGCTCTTCTTCATCTTGCTCAAAACATTACCCTTTCACATTCATTCCTAATCACTTAAATCAGTATTCTGGTATATAATACATTGTTACTCCATGTAATATTCTACTCGTAATTGAACGCATTTTTACAGTATTTATTCAGTTCTTTTAGTCTATTTCCACATCCACGTTTCAATTCAAAGTTGGTACAAAAATACTATGAACTATCATTATAGCAGGTTTTGATACTTTACGTTTAGATTATACATGTTTTAGTGCACCATTAACTTGGTTTTCTATCGCTACATTCCGCTCTTTTTCGTCTTACTTAACACATGTAAATTTTTGTTTTTTTAATTGTTTTAAATTATAAGAATTCGTGGAAATGGACTGTTAAGTATGATTGTTTTTTTTTTATCTAAATAAGAAAGTTATCTTTAAGATTTCCTTTTCCGTAGGAGTCAGGTAGTTATTTATGAAGAGCTCCTCTTAGCCCAACTTCAGAAAGGTTCTATACAGGAATTAATTGTTAATTGGTTCTAGGAAAAATATGTAAATTGATTTTGATTTGAGTGAAAAACTTTCTTATCTCTACACATATATTGTCTCTTCCACAATGATACACATTCTTGTACAGCTCCTACAATTTCTCTTACAGAAGTAAAATAAGATTATGTTTCCTTTCTTTTATTTTTTTTATTTATTTATTTATTTTACACATGACAATAAATATACACAATTTGCAAAAAAAAACACTGGTAATTAAATTCAGATATACAATTTTAATGGATCTGGGTTTGTTGCCTTTCATTTGTCGTGTCCCCAGCAAACTAGGCTTTCGCCTGTATCTCACTGAGAACAGTCTTTATAAATCATTAACTTGATTCAACCACACTTTCTTTGATCATCTACCACACCTTCCACTTACATTTGCACTGTATATTTGTATTGTTGGTATTTCTTCATTTATTCGTTCCTTATTCCCAAACCATCTCAGAACGCTCTTTTCAGTCTATTTCCACGTTTTATTCCCATACATAAAAAATGTTACTTAAATTCTGCCGTGAACTAAATAATGATCATCTTAGCAAATTTTGATACTCTCCGGTTTGCGTTTATATGTTATAGTGCCCTATTGACTTTGTGTTCTATCGCTACACGCAGTTCAATATATTTCATCATTTTAAATAACTATGGGAAAAACAAAGTTTGTATTTACGACACAGTCGTATTTAAATCGCGTAAACTGGATCGCGTATAGTGAGGGATACCAACATTATTTTTACTGAGCCTTATCCGATTTAATTTTATTTACATACGTACCTAAACCATCTCTGAGTGTTCTTATTTATCATTCATATTAAATAAGGCATTAGCTCATAATAAATCATATCATTGCAACGTTTATCATAATATCCCAGTAAAACGAGCGGAAATTAAGAATCTTTCAAATTGAGCGGTTTTTTTAATTCTTGGATAAAATACAGATGGCGTCGCGAACTTGCCTGGGTCTTGTAACATTTGAGAAGTGTAACGTATGACATTTATAAAAATGGAGTTGTATACAATACAACAACGCGTTCAAATTGTTGAATTATTTTATGTATTGTAATCTCCGGAAACTGTTATGTTAATTGGCCACCAAGATCATGTAATCTGACACCGTTGAACTCTTTTACTGGGGTTTCGGGGAAAACCAGGTATATAAGAATGACCCCCAATCAATTCCTGAGCTGGAGGACGAAATTATTCGCGTTATTGGTGAGTTACCGCTATTATGCCAAAACGTCATCGAAAATTTTGACAAAAGAGTGGACGTCTGTGGAGCTGTGATTAACTATCATAAATTATACTGCAATGACCAATAAAAAGTTTTTAGAAATCAACTCAAATTGTGTGTTTTATTCAAGAATAAAAAAAAAATAGAATTAAAGAAACCGCTCAATATGAAAGACCCTTTACATGCATTAATAAAAATATATGGTGTGTCAATGTATAGTCAAGTAATAAACTTGATTATTATAATACGTGTTAATTAAAAACTTGTATATAGGGGGTTGTTAAAATAACACGTTACTCTAACTAGGAAATGTTAAATTTAGTGTCATGTCAGGTCCCCCCAACGTTGAATATTACCAGCCAAGAAACTATTGTTGGACCAAGAATGTGAAATTTTCAATGAACAGTAAATACGAGTAGTTAGAGAAAATGAAAAAAATATGTGAAGATGCATTGATATGGGGCAAGTGAAAGTAAGATATCGTAATAGAGATTGCCACTCAGACCTTACTATTAACCCCAATAGAGAAACGGCGTGATATGTCTGTCTGTATTTATAGTTCATACATAACCTTAAAAGTGACCCATACTTAAATTAGAATTAAATCCAAGCTGTCTCTCTTTACACTACGTAAAAACATTTAATTTCATAAAACATAAAATACAGTGTTTCAAATTACAAAAGTATATACAGACGGCCCTCGACATTCGCACATAATTGGTTCCTGAAAATGCGAATGTTGAATGTTCGAAAGTAGAGGGATGTAAAAAAACATCAATAATTATATTTTAAAATATTTATTTATCAATATTATATTAAAAATATTTATTTATCAATATAAATAATTAAGTTAACGATGCGTGTTTATAAACTTGTCAAGAGTTAGTTGATTACCACCTTTTTTTTATTTTCTTGATAAAGAGTTCTATAACATGCTGTGTCTTTCTTAATCGCCCTACGTACTTGAGATATACGTTCTCCATTGGGATCACATTCTTCCATGATAGAACTTTCATTGTGTATTTCACTTAACTCTTGTTGCTCAATTAAGCATTCATTTGACAGAGGTACTGAGTAAGATTCAATTAACTCATTAACATCTTTGTTGTTGACGTCCAAGTTTAGTTAATTCATTATGCTAACTATTTCATCTGTGATAGTTTCCGGAGTTTCTTCAGTATTTCTAAAGTCACTCATTATTTATGGGCATAATTGTTTCCAGGAACCTTTCATTATTGACTCTTTTATTTCAACCCACGAGTCTCCAATATTGTTTATTGCGTTACATATATTATAGTTCCTCCAAAAAAGTGGGAGTGACTGCATGGAAGCGAACATTTTTTGAATTATCGACAAAAATCTTTAAAAAATTTAATTAAAAAAAAAATGCGAATTGTACGAAAGTAGAATGTGCGAAAGTCGAGGGCTGCCTGTTATCCCTCTATTTACGCGGATACTAGGCTCCAGTAAAAAAACTTATAAATGGAGCTTTTGAATACTATGTAAAATAGATTATATTAACTTAAATGTCTGCTTACATTAAGAAAATGAAGTGACAATGGGCAGGCCATGTAGCCAGAATGTCAGAATCCAGATGGATATCCGAAATAATTCAATGGTACCCAAGAGGCATAAAGAGGCCTAGAAAAAGAGCGAAGGTACGCTGGATAGATGAAATAAGAAAAGCATGGCAACATCACATTGCAGCAACAAGCAAAATACTTAATAGTTTGGAGTCGTCTCGGGGAGACCTTCATCCAGCAGTGGATTGACCCAGGTTGACAACGATGATGATGACATTCATACATATTATCACGCCGTCTCCCTGTCTGGGCAAGCAGAGAGGAAAGATAACCAGTTTTCTATCGCGACACGCATTTCTCGTCTCGTATACATCCATACAACTTCTCATATGATTTATCTGACTTTTAATGTTCATGCATCTTTCAAAATAGCATTCACTTGATCCAACCATAGTTTTCTTGCTCTTGCTCTACCACGATTTCCGCTTCCATTTGCACTGTATATTTTTGTTAATCTTTCTCCATTCATTAGTTCTACATGTCCAAATTATCTCACACTGCTATTTTTCCTCCTTTAATTTTTTTCCATATATTGTCCCTCAATTTATTATTCTCAGTGCACGCAATTCCTGCAGCATTAATCTATCTCCTATAATTATATTATCTTATTTCCAGATATATTTTTCTTACTTGATTAAACAACTTTAAATAATTTTTAATAAGGCTCTATAAGTTGTTTATTTGCTGAACTTATTCAGAATTATTCACTAAATGAATCGTTTTTAATTACTTTTATTACTCGTACAGTTGAATTTGTTCCAATTTTCAATATTAATGCGGGCAGCTGACTCGAGACGGTCTCGTATCATATAATCAACTGTTAATATTCTTAATTTTTTTAGATTTCAAAGTAATTTCTTGTGTTTTTATTTTTGTTACTTATGTTTAATATTAATTATTGTATTGCATTGATGCGTATTTTCATTTGTTTTTTGTTAAATTATTTCATTGT
The DNA here is from genome assembly GCA_949825065.1 of Odontocerum albicorne. Lineage (NCBI taxonomy): Eukaryota > Metazoa > Arthropoda > Insecta > Trichoptera > Odontoceridae > Odontocerum > Odontocerum albicorne. The sequence goes on from OX463857.1 coordinate 27,388,178, forward strand.
TTTAAATTTTTAAATAATTTTAGGGTTGTAAATATTATATATGAAACACACTACTTTTTAAAAAAAAATTTACAGTTCATTGTTATGTTAATGAAAAATTAAAATAAAACACAGAATCAATCTAAAGTCTAGTGTTTTACTGACAGTTTCCATATCTCTAGTTCTAAACAGAATAAATTGCGTTAATATTAACTCGCGTCAAAGGAGGGTTTATTGTAAAACATTTTAAAAGCCTCTTTCAGAAAATAATGAATAACTGTTTTGCAGTTTATGTTATACATTGGATTTTACTGTGCTGATGTGCAAATATTGACGACCAACTTTTATGAGCGTTCATGTAAATTAAACAATGAGAATTTTTCAACACAGAAAAACGAGAAATTCGCATTATACGAGTATTTCGCGTTATATTATATAAACGCGAGGCTGTTTTTACAAGAACAATAGAGAAATCCTCCAAAAAAATTCTACAAATTCATTTTTTCTGTCTCGTAATCTCGAAGCTGAGAAACTTGACCCATGCTAGAATTATTATACGTCGTGTACATTATTTTCCGTTGATTGTCCACATTGCCAAAATATATTTGGACCAACCTTCGACACAAATATTTTGTATCAAAGGTGGGCCCGTAGCACTTTACGTGAAGAATTTATTTGAGTATATTCTCGACGAGTTTATAATATTATAACATACATATATACCAGTATGTTATTTCCCTGTAGGGTAGGCAGAAAAGACAAAGTAACAGACATTTCTATCTCGACATACATCATTCGGGCTATCTGATTCCATATACTCCTATTCGTACCTTATCATACGTATACTACATATATGCATCTTGAAGTGCATGGCCGCGTGGTAATGCACTTGCCTTGTGGAAGGTTGCCGGTTCGAACCCTGCGCTGTACTATTCCCCTCGATTGAAAAAAGCATTTTTTTCGCTTAGTATTCGGTTATAAGGATATCTATGACTTCTATCATATTTATTCTTTAAAAAAAAGATAAAAAACAGCCGGTATACTTCAATTGTCTCCCTTCAGATGAGACATCGAATCCAGTACATCGGTGTGGCCGGTGATTTTGCTGGTGTGTAACAACTCACTAACAAATTCCCGGCATGTTTATTTTTTTTTTGTCCTTTTCTTTGAGTGAATAAACCATTGCACACCAGTAAACTCACATGTCACACTGCTATACTGAATCCGATGGTACACCAAAGTCCGACGATCGAAGCACACCGACATGCTTTTTCCCTTTTTTTTTTTTGAAATAATATATTTTACCGACATTAATGATGTGTAGATATAGTATATCCCCAAATACTAGGATTCAAAAATACCTGTACTAAAAATACTAGTGCAGCACGGGATTCGAATCCATATGTTACCGCATGGCCATGCATCTCATCTTTTTTGATATGGCATTCAACGAATTAATAAATAAAGTAACACTCTATAGCATATAAGAGTTTGTTCTATTCGTATGGTACCCTTCAGTTGGTGTTTTAGAGATACTGGAGAGAATGGCATGGAGACAACATTGTCTTAGGCGCTATTAATCGAGTCTTCGAGTTTGGGACGGAAGTTGGCACGGAACTCGTGATCGCATGTGTTAGCAAACCTACCACACGTGAAAAATTAACAGCACTCGCACACATAAATAAATAAATAAATATAGGTTTATTGATAGCAACATAGTATGTACATAATACATTTAAATATAATTCATGAACACATAAATTGCAGAGAATACATTAAAGATAGAAACTATCAAAAGGTATGGGCTTATCTAATAACATCCCCCCGGCCAAGATACACCCAACCAATATAAGGCGAGTCCAGCCACTGGGACACCAGATGTTTTTCAGCCCACACCCTTGCACGTGTAGAATAAGAAGAAGACGAAAAAAAAAAACAGAAAATAAATAGTTGGCAGAAAAATAAACAAATCCACAAATACCACCTCAGACCAATTCAAACAAACAAATAAAGGTTCCTTGACAGCAACACAATGTGTACATATATATGTTATAGTAAATTCCTTCTGAGTATCGCACACTTATCTCAAAATAAACTGCAGAAAATACATTTAAGAGAGAAGACGTTAAAACGTCCGGGCTCATCCCACAAACATTCCCCCGACCGTGATACACCCCACTAATATAGGGCGAACCCGACCGCAAGGACATCGGGGCTTTCTGCCCACACCCTCGTATAATCTACGTGTGAATGCTGGTAACACACTCTTTTATCAAAATAGGACATTTTTTTTTATTTTATTTAATCGAACCCGAAAAACCCGGATAGATATTAAGCTTCCCACCAACTAGGTCAAGGAGATCGTCAATTTCATTACAGAGTTATTTCTTAATTTCTTAGTACTGAATTCAAAGCAAAAATTACGAGTTATATCAAAAGCGCATAAAAGAAATAATAAATGTCGAATTGCGAAGCGTATTACTTTTTCACACAAAGTGTCTGCAATAAAAAAATAGGACAGAAAATGGACTTTTAAGAGATATTACATTCATTTTCAGAATATCTTAATTTATGATCCAAGACAAAACCATAAAGATCTCCATAACCTGGTTAATAAGACGCCGTTCTGCCCACAGGTTATGGATTCGATTTATTTAAATAAAAAGGTTCCAGTCCAAGGCTTCTTTGATATTTTTGTGGTTGGTGAAAAGGTTTAACACGTTTATTTTGCAATTGCAACATTCATAATATTATTGCGTAATACTATGTTAAATGAATCAAAGATATTTGTGGTTAGTTGACGTTCGTTTTCTCGAATAATATTTCAATCGGATCGATTTTTATTGTGTTTCAAAGTGTTGAATTTATTCGTATGTATTTAAGCAATTATGTATTCGTTCGTATTTAAGAAGCACTTAACGACAATGCGTTTTTGGGAAATATTGTCAAAATTTATGATTATATTATACGTATTTGAACACTCGTCGTCGTTGCTGGGCCTCGTAATCGAGTATCCCTCCACCATTCCAACGTCAATTCGAAGCTGTGCCGTGGAGATTTTTACTATATTTATCCTCTTTAAGTGAGTGAGTCGTTACACACCAGCAAACTTACCGGCCACACTACTATACTGGATCCGATGGTACAAATGAATGGAAACGATCGGAACACACTGGTATGTTTTTTTTCCTTTTTTTGAAAGAAAAGATATGACAAAGATATCATTATAACTCCGAATATTAGACAAAAAAAATTAACACAGCGAGGGGTTTGAACCGGCGACCTTCCGCACAGAAGTTCAGTGCTTTACCGTGCAGCCATGCACCATGTATATGAACACTACACATTTATATTACGGTTTACCAAAATCCAAATGAGTAACTATCACATATCGGAAATCTACAAAGGTTTCTTTGTAGTACATCTTCCCTTGGTAAGTTTCTACCTTTTTTTTACCAAATATATTTTTCAAGACGTATATATGCAAATATAAGAAAATTTAACAGCTGTACTCACCGCTTTCCTAACGTCACACTTAATGTTTATTTTTTTCCAATATTTTTAATCGGTTAATAACATTGTGTTCGAATCCCAGCTTAAAGCGCCCTGGAAGAGAGTTCGCTATCTAAACGGCGCTCTTCAAATTGTCATTTGATTATTAATATTATTGAATATTATCAGATTCCATTGTAGGATATTTTCATTTTATTAAAAAGTTGTGAGAAATAATTCGAGTATACCATATACGAGTATGTTACCACATGAGTCAAGCCTTGTCTTAGTGCATCAATTTAAATAAATGGATTAATCAGAAAAGTAGTTCTCGCTTCTAATTATATTTGATATTGGTTTATGCCTTTGTACTCTTGATTATGGAAGGGGGAAGAGCAGAAGTGGAGGCTGATAGGTTGATGGAGAATTAATCGAGCTGCCAATATCACATGATCGCACGTCAAGCGCTTCTGACCAGACAAGCTTTCTCTCGGTACATCATGCAATAACGTGCATTTCAACCTATGTATATGTTTGCGTCACATAAAATAATAATCCACAACAATTGTAATTTATTTTATCACAGTCCATAACAATATTTTAGTACCAACTTTTTATTAAACTCTCGTTGTATACAGTACAATCTGGTAATCGTTATCATCGCAATTGCTGGACCTCGTAGTTGAGGAACTCCTCGCTATTCCATTATCAATTCGATTGGAAAACGAAAATGTGCCGTGGATTTTTTTTAATTAGTGCGCCGTTGCAAACCAGCAAACTCACCGACCACACCGCTGTACTGGGTTCGATGGCACACCTCAAGTGATATAGATGATCGGAGCCTACTGGCATGTTTTTTTTTTTTTAAGAATAGATATGACCAAAGTCATGGAAGAAATACCCATGTAGTTCGAGGGGAGTAGCACAGCGCGTAGTTCGAACCGGTAATCTTCTGCACGGAAATTCAGTACGTTACCGCGCGGCCATACAATTTGGTAAGCTTATTGCCATGTAACAATCTTTTCCAACCAAGCAGAACGATGTTAATGATGCTTTAACTGAAAACTAGACTATGATCCTTTATATTTAAAAAAAATCTGGGTTTCAACGAGAATCTAACCAACGACATCCCCGTCGGATGACATGCATTTTACCAACTTGGCCACAAAGGTCGTCTTTGATGTATGGGAGTAAAACGTGGACGTAGTGAATACTGATAAGAGTCGAATCAAATTCTGAAAGAGAAAAGAATTAAAAGTCTTAGTACAAGATTTATAGTGAGGATGTGAGAGAACTGAAATAAATGTGCCCGACTACTAAAATTACATATTCGTTTTTACTGTCTACCCCAATAGAGACACAGCGTGATATTAATAATGATGATCCTCCTAGATTACAAATTTATAGAATAATTAATTAAAAATATGCATATAGATAAATATATACGTACCATTACGACACTAACCTCTCGGAGTAAACAGAGAGGCCAGAATGCAAGACTTTCATTTTTCGATACACATTATTTGGCTCTTCTACATCCATGTACCTTATCACATAACTACTACAATTTCTCCAACATTTTAAGTTTCCTTCTTTCAAAATACCATTCACATGATTCAATCAAAATTTCCTTGGTTTTCCTCTACCACACCTTCTATCCACATTAGCACTCTATGTTAGATTTGTTAGTTTTTCTTTATTAATTCGTTCTAAATGTCAAAACTATCTCAAAGTGTTCTTCATCTTACTCAGCACATCAGCCCTTATTTCACATTCCCCCTTTATTAAACATTCCCCCCTTATTACTTCATTCCGTATTTTGTCATAACCTCCCCCACGTATTTCTATAGTATTTATTCAGCTCCTTTCAGCCTTTATTTATAGATTAACAGTAAGAGCATTTCCGTTTTCCTGTTGAAATTCTTTACTTAATGATTCACGTTAACAGTCTCTCAATAAACGCCACGTGAAAATAAATACACGTGAAACGTGACGAAATGCGGAAATTAAAACATGACAGCTGACGCGCCGTCACTTCTACCTATCTACCAGTTAACATATATCTCCATTCGCATTGATTATTTTTACACATATTCATCCGTGGAACTAGGTAGAAGATTAATGTTTGAAGTATTTTGATATGAATCAATGTTCCATCAAAATTCTAATATTTTTCTTGCTTGCTTTTCGAAATTTCTTCCGTTAGCATAATAGATGATAATTTACACCATTGGCGTACTCCATTCGGAATTCAATGCCTGAGAACAAAAACAATTAACCTTTTTTTTTTTTTTTTTTTCAAAACTGAGTTTTTATGACACTTAAAATATTGCCAATAAGTTGATGTTTTAATAAGAGTTTTAGCATAAATCTACACCCCCTTATAAACAGGTACCAGAAGCATGGTCAATGGTTAAACTCTAGGGGATTCATGGTCATTACTGTAAGTTTGACTGTCCCGTCAGAAATGGAGCACTTAATTTATAGTTCAATATTCTTATTATTTACTGTTCAACAGTCAAGTCATCTCATCTGGATAAACAAATTATTTGAAATTTTTCTTTTACACATACATATGTCTTATAACCATATTAAGAAGTAACAGCTGCATCAAGAATGATGTGCAAAAACTCAAAATTCCATGCATTACTCATCATTTAAACCAGGAATGATATTTAAAAACTCTAAAATACATTAATTTAAAATTCAAAAAGTTTTATACTCTTCTTAGATAATGGCCGTGAACTCCTATATATGAAGGAGTATACGCCAGTGCTAAGTGATGATTATTCTATATTCAAAACATGTTTATTTTTCCAATATGACAGCTGTCACTTCTTAATTAGTGTATATTTATTTCTATGGTCATCACTTAACACTGGCGTATACTCCTTCACTTATAAGAGCTCACGGTCATTATTCAAGAAGAAGGAGGTTTCTATGGTGTTTTATACAATACTTGACCGACGTAAAAACGATATATAGGAGTTCACGGCCATTATTCAAAGAGAGAGAGAGAGAGAGAGAGAGACGTAAAAACGACGAAAATTATTTATATTTGTATATTATTTTTTTCCGGCGTATATATAACCAGATAATTTAACCTCGTTGCACCGGTGTGTACTGGTCCTTATAAACCTTTTGAACAAATCTTAAATTATTTGCAAAGAAAACGATATCAAATTGAATTAAAGAACTTATAGGCAAACTATATAGGGTAAATTTATAGACAAGCCTAAAAAAATCTCTATCCCACCCACTTCAACATTTATTCTGCTTATATTTTAATACAAAATCACAATATAAAAAATACAAAAAATGTATACGTCAAATTCCAAGGAGAGTCAAATAATAGTCCTCCAGGGAGGATTAGCAATTATCCGTATTTGCATGAACAATCCCCACAAACAAGCACATAAGCCTTTTTCCCGCACAAACCCCAGATCGATGGCAATTACCCTGATGGACTGTGTCCAGGTTATTTTTTTTAAAGAATACCATCCCCTGTCACAAGAGGCTTTTGTTTTATATCGACTCTTAATCCTTCAAAGGGAAATCCTTGTTTAGTGAAAATATTTATACACGAGTATTATAATTGCAATAATGGTTCCGATTTCCATGATTTTTGTGGATTTATGAGACTGTAAACCAGTGAATCGCTTGCAAAATTAATGTTTCTGTATTTTTTTAACCCTTCCCTTACGGTGATAAAAATAATACGCGTGCTCCGGTGTTGGGTAGTGAGTACGCAATCAAAAATTAGCGATTTTAAATCGGAAAAATAAGAACATTCACAGATAATCCCCTTAATTAATTATAATTGAAGTTGAAAATTATAATAATTGAGATTTATTTGCTGAAAACATTAAAAAACCACCTGGCAACGCTCACGGAACGGGCGTACGTCTAACCTATTTGCAAGCGTAGAAGCTACTAGTGGTAGTCAGTCGCATACCCCGGCGCTTACGCTTATGCTTGCGACTTTGAGACAATTCAGCTCCTCGCAATTCAGTCTAGTATGCAAGAGTGAGATGCGAATATAGTGTCGCGCTTCCCGCATACTATTCACCTATCGTCAAGACGAGGCACTCGCAGCGTTTAAACGCGAATTTGTTTTCGATCTTTACAAAACACCTCGATGTAGTCGATAAATTCTGATTATTATTAATATTATTTTTTAAATCAATGCGTAAATATATTATGGAGGAATACCTAAAACCTTAACCTTGTATTTATTATATTTATAGAGATATTGATGGTTATTAGAAGCAACGTGTAGAAGATACCCAACACAGGGAAGGAAAGGTTAACATATCATACATTCATATAATCAAATTATCCCTAGCGGTGGGCAAAACGAACAGATTTCTAAACTTTTATATTTAAGCACACAACTCTTCTCTCTCCCACATTAATAAGGGTAGTCATGCACAATCTTCCTATTATTCAAACTTCAAACTTAACGTTTGTTTTTTACAAATCTGGCTTATTTGCTTCGTCCATATTTTCACACGGACACCTTGCACTTCTAACTTGTATATTAGTTTAGTCATTATTTGTCATTCATTCTTTTCACATGTCCAAACATTTTAAAGCTCTTATTTTCATCTATGCTTGAGAAAATGTAACATGGTTCCTGTGACATTTGAAACGTTATGTCTCAAAGAGGTGGGGTAAAATAGGTTTTTTACAAATCGAACCGTTTTTTTATAAATCGAAAAATTGTTTTTCTCTAAACTGACGTTTCGATTCCTTCTTTTCATTATACTGACTTTCTAAGGTATTGTATGATTTGTATCTATCTTTAAATAGGCCAAGATCCACTATGAATTAATACTGAATACGAACATTTAATTTTAGGTATAAAAAAATCGAAAATCCAATTATCGTATACCCCATCCCTAGACAATGCAGACTAACGTAGTGAATTTTGATAAACTTCACCAAATATTATTTGTATTTAACAAACTGCCACAATTTTGCTAATTTGTAACAAGATGTATTAATTTGTAAATATTGTTAGTTTTACGTAATGTATTTACCTAAATAGCTTGCTATTTATTAGAATCGAGGCTTATATTAAAGCTGATAAAATAATAAAAATTACTGAACGTCGTTGAAAGGTTGTATTGGGGAAAAATTGTGAACTGTCACAGGAACCGTGCTACATTTTCGCAAGTATAACATAAACAAATCATTTTATCCATATATTACTTTCAGATGTTTTATTTTTGCTTTCATTTTATTAGGTTTACTCAAACCTACCTGCCTTGAGACGGACATACGTCTAATTAGGCAGAGGAGTGCTTTGTATATATTATATTATAGTTAAAAATAAAAAGTATCATTAAATAAAAAAATATATTGATAAGGCATAAAAACGCTTACATTATTAAAAATGATGACCTCCATGGTTTAGTTGGTAATACGTAGGTCTTCCATCTGGGAGTTTACCCAGGGTTGTAACATACCAGTGAATACATGAAACATTCGTTTTTACTTTGCCAAAAGATTCCTGAAATCTTAAATCAAGTGGAGATACCACTTAACTCTAAATGTTTCCGGTCTAATCAGTAAGATGTTGTATTGAAAAATAGCACGCCAATCGCATGGTGAGGCGATGAAACAATTAAAATTTGATGCCTCTACCCTCAATTACGTGTCAACTAGAGTTGATAAAAGACGTGTTATTTTGTTGGACTCTGAAATGTCAAAAAAAATAATATCACGCCTATATCAAGTTTCTTTCAAAAGAAGGGAACGCCCAACAGAAATAAAATGACGTTTAGATGCTTGGATGATACCAAACGACGTTTAGATTATACTAATCGACTGAGATGATGACCTTCGTCAAGATAGATCAGCAAAGTTCTTACTCCATAAACAGTTGCATTAGTGCAAAAGGATAGGAAATGAGACTAAAATCAAACGAAATAGCAGCAAAATGTGTAATTTTTTAAACCACTGCGCTTCGAATTCTGCACGATCATCTTTGCATAAATAAGGTAAGCGCAAAATGAAAACCAAAACTCTTCAGTGATGTCCAAAGACAACGACGTGTTGAATGTTTCAAGGAATGCTCTTAGCATCTTTGTAAATGTCATTTCATTTCTGGCTGGCTTTACTTTCCTTTTGAAAGAAACTTGATAACTACACGATATTCAATTTTTAATATTTTAGAATATAATGAAACAACACGTCTTCTATCAAATTTAGTGGACATGCTACCGAGTACAGAGGCATTTTTATTTTAACTGTTAGCTCACCTGATCACGCAGTGGGCATGACCGGCGTGGCATATGTATTTATTAACTCGAACTTATTCAAGTCAAAAACTTTTGTCTTAAACTTAAGAAAATGTAGCATGGCCCCTGTGACGTTTCACAAATTTGCCCCAATACAACCTTGTAACGACGTTCAGTTATTTTAAATAATTTATCAACTTTAAAATAAGCCTTCATTCTAATAAATAGCAAGTTATTTAGGTAAATACATTACATAAAACTAACAATAATGACAAATTAATACATCTTGTGACAAATTATCAAAAATACGTCAGTTTGTTAAAATCAAATAACATTTGGCGACGTTTGTCAAAAGTCACTAATTACGTTAGTCTGCATTAGTTAGGGATGGGGTATATGATAATTAGATTTTCGTTTTTTTTATACATAAAAATAAATGTTCATAATTAGTATTAATTCATAGTGAATCTTGGCCTATTTAAAGATAGATACAAATTATACAATACATTAGAAAGTCATTATAATGAAAATTAGGAAATGAAACGTCAGTTTAGAGGAAAACAATTAATCTATTTATGAAAAAACGATTCGATTTGTAAAAAAAAACGATTTTACCCCATCCCTTTGAGACATGATATTTCAAACGTCACAGGGACCATGCTACATTTTCTTGAGTATAGAGATGTGTTGATATACCTACTTGTTATATATTGGGCATTTTGTAAAATGTGTTCTTTTGGGATCGATTATGTTTTCGTATGAAGAAAACATGGCATATGTCAGAGTACGTAAGGAGATATCTGAATAGTTCTATATAAAGAAGTGTGTCAAGCAAGGCTGTGAAATGGCCGGTATGGTATCTATTTAATTAAAAAGTTAATTAAGTTAAGATTAAGTGGAATATTTAACTGAAGTTAGCAAAAGGATTGCATTACCAATCCTAAATAACAAAAAATATGTTCAATTTAATTCAAAATTAATTTTCTCGAATCAATGAAAATGTTTATAAAGGATCTTAGTCTATTTCACGTGTATAATTATTTATAATCAAAGTCTGCGCCTTAAATTGAGTATCGCATTAATAGATCATTTGTTTGGAGAATTCCAATCTCCATTGAATTAACGTATAGGCACATATTATGTTTACAAATTGAGAACATACATTCAGCCTGAATCTTTGTATCAAAAGCTCCATTTAACTGATCTATGTTTAAGGTAAATAAAATCAATATCTATTTAAATGGAACAAAATAATTAATCTAAATATAAAACACTTTTATGAATATAACGATATTGCTTCTACCAAATGAGTAAGACAAGAAAGGAGCTTCAGGAACGGTTTTTCCTTAAAGGAGAGATAATGAGGATGATTGCTGATAAATAAAAACTTGTCAAAATCGGAATATGCAAAGAGGAATTTTATTGATAAACGTCGGTATTTATAATATTTTGGACGTGTGCGGGAATGCGCACGAGATATATCGCTGTCTCGTCTTTGCGCTTACAATATGTTTATTGTCGATGCGTAGGTATTCGTTATTTTGAGAGACAGCGCGGAAGATGTGTTGCCCTCTCCTTTTCTCATGGAATGCGGTCTCCGCTGGTAGTGAGTTGATTGACCGACCGCGTGGACTTGGTCCATTGTTTGTCTCGCGTTGTGAAGGTGGGGCAAAGGTCGTCTCGTGGGTTCAGTTCAGTTCAAAGGAATATGAGCAGTTTAAATCCATTCCTCTTAAATATTGTATGTTTTTTTACTTAGCCCTTGAATGTACAATTTGGCGAGTTTATCAAAATTGAGAACAAACTTTCAGCCTGAATCTGTGTATCAAAAACTCAATTTATGTTAACTGATCTATGTTTAAGGTAAAACAAATCAATATCTTTTTAAATTGAATAAAATAATTTATCTAAATATAAAACACGTTTATGAATATAACATCGATATTGCTTCTGCCAAAGGAGTACGACAGGAACTTCTGTCAAAGGAGTACGAGCAGTTTAAATCCATTCCTCTTAAATATTTTCTATTTTTTTACTTAACACTTAAATGCACAACTTGGCGGGTTTATCAATACTAATTAAAAAAATGTTTGAAAATATAGTTATCTGATTTAAACAAGAGCTTAATGAAAATAAAATGTTAAAAGAATCAATAGTAAGTTTGAAAAGACACGTGATTTTTTCACGAGTTGCGAGGTATATGGAACAGCGTGTAGCTATAGGAAATAAAGTCAATAGAGCTATAAAACGTTTACACTCGAACCGTACAGTATCAAAATCTGTTAAGATAACAGTAGACAATATAATTTTGGCACCAACTTTTTTTTTTTTGGGAGGGAAACCCAGACGTAGAAAAGTATTGAAAAGAACCGGATAAATGCTAAAAAATGCTCTCAGACATAGAAAAGTATTGAAAAGAACCGGATAAATGCTAAAAAATGCTCTCAGACGTAGAAAAGTATTGAAAAAAACTGGATAAATGATAAAAAATGTTCTCTGAAGAAAACATGAGGTGACCGTGTATCACAGATTATGGAATTAAGTGATTCAGGAAGAATGTGGACTTACGACTGATGTTTTAAGTGAGAAGGTGAGAAGTACTGTGAGATGGTTTGGGCACATGAAATAAATACATTATTTATAGTTAAGGTATAAACATTGTGGAGGTTTGAAGACATTGTAATTTGTTTTTATCAAACACTGTATATTCCACTTTTTGTAACGGTATAACCCTACCGGTCTCAAAGCTTTCATCTTATAATCAGGAGAGTATAAACAAGATGGTCTTGTTTGAGCTCCCCTGATGATGAGGTTAAAGCCTTGAAACCAGTAGGGGTATACCATTACAAAAAGTGGAATAAACAGTGTTTGATAAAAAACAAATTACAATGAAACGAAAAAATATTCAAAATAATAAATACTGAAATTCGTAATGGAGAAAGGCCAAAGAATGTATCGTAGGATGATATTTAGTAGGAAGGACACGTAAGAGAAATTTAAGGAGCTGTATGAGAAGATATATGAATGCGGAAGAGACGAAACATGTGTATCAGTATAGAAAAATCTGGAGCTCTATCCTCTCTGCCTCTCCTAGTAGGGAAACTGTGAGATGATGTGAATGTATGTACTCGTACAATGAAAATAAAATGATACAAAAACGTATTTTACGATTTAATATAACAATTTAATTTACAGCTAGGAGTAAGGAGGGAATATTGGCAAGAAGGGTAATGATTAAATCAGGAAACACACTTCGTCACTGAGTGAAAATATAATGATTTTTGAGTCGCTGTTCTTTCACCGGTAGCTGGTTCGAGAGCCTAACGCAATGGACCATAAAGGACAACGTGAAAAGTGATGAACGGTAAACTGAAAAGTTAATAGGTAATTTCCGACGTAGCAGAGCGCGAGCGCGTGATTGGACAGCCGCCGAGCATTCTAATATTCTTTCAATGCTCACTAAATGACGCGTATCCGGCTTTTAATGAAACTCGACTAGCAAATAGTGTGAGTAGCTTTCAGTGTTTCACCCAACTACTCAAGGTTTCAACCCCGTCTCTCCAAGCTTCGTGTTTTATGATTTTTCCGAGTTACGCAAATTTTGTAATAATGTGCATCATATATAATTTACTTAACCGCAAGTCAGTTATATCACTTCATATAAAACACGTTTCATATAAATGTCGCCAATCTCGCGCGCTTTCGATACTAATATTAAATATAATTTTAATTTTAGATAAACATCCCAGTCCCCCAGTATCCAGTGTTTTCACTGTTTTATGGAAAAATGTTTTTTCGCTTTGTCAGTCGGCACATGTCTACGGTATATCATTTTGCGGGGATGCACCTTAATACAGAAACACATACTGCAGGTTTCCTAAAAATTGATTATATAAATAATTACTAAACTTCCTGCCCGGCATTCTACAATGGAGGTTTTCAGAAAGTATTGGGTCCTTAACATAGCCAACTTACATTTCGAGTCCATTCTCTGACACATTATCAAGAAAAAAAGAAAATGCAAACTTAGTAGAGACAAATGACACGCATAGCAGCTGATAAAATATTCACCATCCCTAGAGTTAAAACCTCTATTGTCCAAAGGTAATAAGCTCATTTGGCTCCCTTAACATACAATGGGGTGCCGAAATCAATAGGGCAAAAACAAATTGGCAGTCGATCTGAACGTGGTCGTTATTGCGACAAGATTTTAAATATTTGGGATAGCAGGATGAATGACTTGTAACAAATGTTCATGTGAACGATTGAGTGTGGTGTGTTTTTGATAATTATGAAATTTTTAGTCTGTCTGAAGTGATGAAGTATGAGGGGTTTGACTCGCGTAATATGCACACATTTAATTAAGTGTTTATCGGGATGATGATAGTAAGCAACGGGGTATTGTATAATCAAAAATCGGAAAGCAACGTTAAACTATTTTGTCATATCATTTTCATGTCCTTAGTAAGATACAAGCAAAAGCCTAATTTACAAATGAAAGACAAGAAACTTAGATCCATTAAAATTGTGTGCCCACGTTAAATTACCTGTTGTTTTTTCACAACTTATGTAATTGTAAACATTTTTGTCATATATAAATAAATAACAATTTTGACTGATTATTATACATTTTTCCTACATTACTTAATAAATTATGGTGTGGGCTGAAAAATATCTTATATCCTCTGGGCCGGGCTCGCCCTATTTTGGTGGGGTGATCTCAAACGTTATGAGATGAGCCCAGACCTTTTGATAGCTTCTCTATTAAATGTTTTTTTTTTTTCTATTTATCTTGTATATTATATGTGCGATTTCGGAATGTATTTATATATGTACATACCACGTTGCTATCAATAAAACTACATTTTTTTAACACATTTGTTCAAACAATAACAGAAAGGAATAAAAAAATTGTTTGCGTTTAATTTTGATTTCCACAATCATACTGTATTTCCATAATATTACTGTATTTCCCACTGAAAGAAATCTTTTTTTACTCATGAACAATCTCATGGCTTACATAAACTGAAATCTGGTAAGCCTAACGGCATTCAATATGAGAATACTCGTATGTAAAGTTTTAACGTAGTAATATTTTTAAATGTTCGTATCAAGAAGCAAGGTTGTGTTTAAAAAAATACTGAGATGACCTCCATGACCTAGTAAGTAAGATACTTGACTTCCACCTGCCGGTTTTAGGTTCGAACTCTGTGGTTCTTAAAAAATCTACTGAAAAAAAGAGTTCCAATCTGGTAAAAACGTTCGTCAGGTAATGGTATTTGCGCGGGTTGAGTATGTATACGAGTGTCGTTGTTTCTTTACGTGCTGAAGAAGTGCCAATATTTGCAATGACGAACCGCGAGTTACGTATCCACTCTAGGAGTTATACACCCGATGGCTGGATTACTGGGGCCACCAATCAATACGTCTTATCACCAATTCGGATATGTTTTAGGGTACCATACGAAGAAACATAAACTGTTCTTTTGCTAAAATATATAAATTCAGTATTCTCAATAAACGAATTCAACTCTACATTGCTTACTGACTGAAGACATTGCTCACTGACTGAAGACATTGCTCACTGACTGAATTGTGTGAGAAATTCATTTTAAAACAAGGTTAAAAAACATTAATGTTTATTTGTATGACCTAAATAAATTATAGGTAATTTTTTAAATTAGAATTTGAAGGTTTTCATTCATGGAAATATCTTTACAACATTTTGCTATCGAAATTTGATATTTTGTAAAATGGCGACAGAATTACCCCTCGATAACTGTATTTGCGTAAATGGCACAGTAAAATAAATATTCCTTTAATATTAAACACCTTCCCTAAATTTGCCGGATCAACAGATTTCTTGGCGAAATATTAAATTTCATCTCGTTAAATTACAAATATAATATTTTTGTTTATTTTCGTTTTGCCTGGATATAAAATTGATACTTTTATTTTGAGTATCAAACGTCATTGATTTTCGCCGCCAAGTGTTAAAATTTTTGTTCCTGTTTAATTTAACTCGATAAAATAGTTAAACTAATACTTGAACTTTAGTTGATCGAATAATAATAGAGCCAGAAAATTAACCAGTGGCACGTTTAAGTTTTTTAACATATTATTAAAAAAACTACTTTATAAAACCCTGCATCATATGTTACACAACAATACTGCCCTAACACGTAAACTGACAGCTGAATATACTTTTTTTTTAAATCTTCACTAGCGACTATTTTTTGTTTAACACTACATTTGAATGTCGATAAGAAGAATTTACTTAAAATGTATACTAAAGCTGAATTATTACAGTGCGTACATCGTTTTATTTTCAAAAGTGAAAAAAATTGTTCGACATCTGTTATTACAAATCGGAACTACCAAAATTAGTTTCGATAATAATGTTCTATTTGTGCGACATTTGTTTTAGATTTGACTGTTATTTTTCACGTCGGACCAACTTCAGTGCATTCCGAGTAGATTTGAATTTATATTATTTTCAAATAATGTATCTCTTAAATAGTACAGAGAACGCTTTTATCTTCAAGGTTAGCTAAAAAAAATTGGAAATCCACGTGCAGATGTCATTAAATTACATTGTTGGAAATACGATAGCTAAGCCGTAAAAACTTTATCTGAGGATATTCTGTAAAAACCATCTCTTTAAACTTTTTTCATCGATATAGATCTCCTCGGAATATACTCAAATGTTTTAGCTGGCAGGTGTCTTGAGAAACTATTGGTGAGAAAAGACGATGAATTGTCAGAAATGTACAGGAATCATCAAAAAATTGTATATGACTATTTGAGTTGTTGTCATACGTATTCATTGTCTTAACTTAGACCTGTGGTCCATGATCATCAGAACTGTTTTGCAAGAAATGTTGACTCTACGCTTAATTTTTAATCTTTTTGGAAGTCTTCATGGGGAACGACTGTTAGAGAGTATTACATGTGTTGCTAAACAAGAGAATCTTGTGATATCGTTCCTTTCTACAATATATACTCGTCGTAGCTTTTCCAGTATTTTCTACAATTTCTGTCTGAAATGGCTTTGGTTTTTATTAAATATTATGTTTATTCTAAACGTCATTTTTGTTTGCTTAGTACAGTAATATATTGTATAAAAAATATTAGGCGTATTTTTTTATTCACGGAAACATATGGCTCTCAGCCGATTGTAAAATAGCTAAAATAACATATAGCACAACACGAGTTTTAAATCCGTACTCTAAGAGAAGAAATCCGTAGCACCGGAGAATACTACGGATACTCTAGACGGATATGGTCAGCAACACTAGGGTTCTTCAAAGAGCCAAGTTGATAGAGTTGCTGACTAATATTAAAATCTGAAAGGTGTCCTACTTGGGTCATGTATTTAGAGGAGCAAAGTACAATTTACTGCACCTGATCATCCAAGGCTAAATAGAGGGTCGAAGAGGTGTTGGCAGGAGGTAAATCTCCTGGCTCCGCAATATACGTGATTGGACTGGTATAAGGAGCGTTGATGAATCAAGATGCTGAAATTGAGAGAAGACGGGGCCAAGCCTGGGTTGCATTTGGAAAGCTGCCCTTTATTCTAAAATCTCCAAAATACGCAAGGCATCTTAAAAAATCCATATTCGACTCCTCTGTCCTTCGTGTGCGAATGTATGGGCTGGAAACATCGGTGCTGAATTAACAGATTATGCACAAGTTCATGGTGACGCAGAGGGCCATGGAGAGAAGAATGTTAAATATCTCTCTGAGGGATAGGAAAACCAATGAATGGGTAAGGCAGCAGACCAAAGTAGCTGATGTCGCCGAAAGAGTCGCCATTCAGAAGTGGAACTGGGCGGGACACATTGCCAGATGCACAGATGATAGATGGACCCAGAGAGTACTGGAGTGGCACCCAAGACAGGAAAGAAGAAGTGTGGGCCGTCTTCAGACACGGTAGTCAGACTGCATTAGAAGAGTGGCCGGGAGCAACTGGAAACGATGTGCCCAGGAAAGAGAGGAATGGAGGAGGAGAGGGGAGGCCTATGTTCAACTTTGGACGGAGACAGGCTGATGATGATGATGATGAAGGATCGTTGAGGATCTTTTTCGGGCTGCTGGGGACAAAAATGTCGACTCTCAGGTGATAGTCAACGTTGGGGCGACCTGACATGATACTAGGAAGAAGAATAAGAAGGGAAAACCTTCGAAAAAAAATAATATAACCTACAAAAGCACTTCTATTATAGAGTCTTTGTAAAATAAATTAAACATTTTTCTCAACAAAATTGGTTACAAATTACTCTCTTCGTGACAATTGTGTCAATCTTAATACTTTTACAAGAACCAAAAAATATATATTTTTCCTCTCACGGGAAAAATATGAAATAATTTTCCTCATTATCAACAATCAGTCGACCCACTTAAAATGGTTTCTGGAAAATCTTTATAACCCAACTCTGTGGAACCCCTC
The DNA here is from genome assembly GCA_949825065.1 of Odontocerum albicorne. Classification (NCBI taxonomy): domain Eukaryota; kingdom Metazoa; phylum Arthropoda; class Insecta; order Trichoptera; family Odontoceridae; genus Odontocerum; species Odontocerum albicorne. The sequence continues at coordinate 27,406,343 of OX463857.1, forward strand.
CGCTTTCACATTAAATGGCAGGTTGACCCACAAATAGACGGACTGTAGATCTTCCCTATTATCTTTTCAGCGCACCCTGATTCCGAAAAATCATTTCGTACTTTCTTAAGAGAAAAAAAAATTATATTGAATAAACCACTTACACATTATTTTTTTGTCAATAGGAATATTTTTTTTTGGTTTTTTATGCATAATTAATGTTGAATGTATTTAATGTTAATTTGATAACACTGGACATAAAAATATTATATGAAATATGTACTCCAAAGGGAGGCTATTTTACGCATTTTTTTTAGTTATTTAATGAAATCAAAATTACGTCGGTTTCTGTTTGTGTTTTTATGATACACATACGTGATTATCATACTGTTGAATATATTATAATTGAAAGTAACCTATGTTTTTACTGTAAATTTGATGACGCTGGACGTAAAAAAGATTTGGTTTAATGTACGAGTATATACCAAAATGAGGTTATTTTATGCTTTTTTTAGTTAATTTAATGGGTACTTTATTATTTCTGTTTGTGTTCTTATAGATATGTGATTACAGTTGAATAAATTTAATTTGAAAATATCGTCTGTTTTTATTGTAAATTTGTTAACACTGTACATAAAAAAGATTATATTTAATGAATATTTCAAAGTTAGGCTATTTTTCTCTTTTTTAGTTAATTTAATGGGTATATAATTATTTATTTTTCAGTTTGTGTTTTTATAAATATATAATTACAATTGAATATATTTAATTTGAAAATAATGTCTGGTTTTATAGGAAATTTGATAACACAGGACATAAAAAAATAAATTTTGATGTATGTACCAAAGGGGGCTATTTTTCGCCTTTTTGTAGTTCATTTAATGGATAGATAATTATTTATATTTATGTTTTTGGTTAATCGACATGTGGCAATTTCCTACCTCCAACCAGAAATATGTTATAATCCCAAAAGGACAAACCAGACTTAAATCCTTTTAATTAAAATCTGGGTTCCAACAGAAATCGAACCCGAAATACTCAGGTTGAAAATCAAGCGTTTTACAAACTAGGCCACTGAGGTCAAATATTGTTATTTAGAACGTTTTTAACTCGTATAACATACTCGTATATACTCGTATAAAAGAACTTTGAAACTAACAAAAAAATGCTAAATTGAAAAGAAATTTAGCCAAGTTTCTTTGAATAGTGTTTTCTAACAATTTAATGAATTTGGAAGAAGATAGAAAAGAGAAAAAGAAGGCCGACGCCATATGGCGATCTTTTTTTACTAACCGGAAAGATCGAGGTCTTAAGTGATAACCAGACAAGGAAAAAAATCTAGGTTACAACAGGAATTGAACGGGAAAATAAAAAAACTCAAAATGTTTTTAAAAACTTTTATAACATTACTCACAGCAATTGCAACAAAATGTGTAATTTCTTTAAACTAGAGGTTCATTTGAAGTTATTACCTCCTGATAATTACCTGCCGATTGAACCTTGAGTGACAAATATCACACAAATAAAAACGTTTCCTTTATTTAATCAGAAGTTCATTTCACATTTAAATATAATATTTTATTCGATATATAACCGTTCTATCTTACGAGTTTATGAAAAAATACCCTACAATGTTGAAATCAAACTATTGTCCCTCTGTAAAATATGATTCAGATCACCGTGCGCCTCCCCCTCATGGATTAACCATCCCCTTCAATGAAACCACTAAACCACCACGGAATCGCCATCCCTCCACGATGACATTACGCGGTCTTCTGTTGTCTGCTGGTCAAGTTGATTAAAGCCAGTCAATGTAAACACTTCACGAAAATTCAACGATGAGGTGGGTGTATCAAGGAGTGATTTTACTGATTTCTCACTAAAACGTTTTCTATCACATTTTAGTTTAATTTATTTCGAAGAACGGGACTACTAATGTAAATAATAAAAAATGTATTTCAAATTAATACTGAAAAATGGCGTTTCAAGTTTAAATTAAAAATTACTTTACAACTTATTAAGTTAATGAAAATTTTCAACAAATTAATTTTAAAATAATCAACACTCGGTAAAACGTGTCAAATTATTTTTTACGTTCACAAGTCCTCGGGAATCGGGATTCTTTGGCTGATTTGAAACATACAAGTTGCAACCCGTGAAATATTTACGGAAGTAAAACAAATTCTACATTTATGAAAATATATATTCATAAATATAGAATTTGTTCATATATATCATTTATACATCGTCCCCTTTTACACCGGTTCAAAAATTGTTACCTAGGTATTTAAAATTCGTTCAGTATCACGGACCCACCGAGATTCAAATTACTTTCGGAGAGAATCCAAGTATTCCTGCCTCAGTCTCTTGTATTAAAAATTCGATTCTCGTATTCTTTCTTCGACGACAACCATCGTATGGGTTTTGGCCTATTTACTTATACTATGATGATGTGATGTAACAATCTTATTCCTTTTTCCTCTCCTTCCTTCTCAACTTCCATTAAAAAAAAGTCTCATTCTGTGCATTATATTTTGAGATAATTTAATTTTCATCAGCTATATAAGGCTTTCCAAAATATTGTACTGCCTGATTCAGCTTATGATGCTGACGTTTCTCAATCGAGATATTTCTCCGCCAATAGACGGAACACGTCGATATCCGCGAACTCTCACCCTTGTACGTAAAGGGTCTTTCAAATTGAGCGGTTTTTTTTTAATTCTTGGATAAAACACAGATGGCGTCGTGAACTTCTCTGGCTCTTGTAACATTTGAGAAGTGTAATGTATGACATTTATAAAAAGAGAGTCGTATACAATACAACAACGCGTTCAAATTGTTGAATTATTTTATGTATTGTAATCTCCGGAAACGATGATGTTAATTGGCCACCAAGATCATGTGATCTGACACCGTTGGACTATTTTCTCATCATCAGGGGAGCACAAACAAGACGGTGTTGTTTGTGCTCCGCTGATGATGAGGTGAAAGCCTTAAAACTGGTAGGGTTATACCGTTACAAAAAGTGGAATACACAGTATTTGATAAAAACAAATTACAATGTCTTTAAACCTCCACAATGTTAATGTCTTAACTATAAATAATATTATATATTTACTTATTATTTTTTTCAAATAATCCAAATTAAAAGATAAACAAAAAAAAAAGAAAAACAAAATTCAACTAAGTTTTTTAAACAAATCACATAAAAATTTTAATTGGCAACAAAATTTAAAAAACATCACAACGCATAATCAAAATAAAAACACGTTTACGTACAAAACAAAAAAAAAATGAAACAAGCACATAAAAATAAACACTAGCTTAAATTCAGAACAGAACTAATTTTCTTTCGTTCAAAATTTTCAAGTTTTTTTCATATAACAGAAAACAAGAAGTTTATTAAACTAATTTTGACTTTGTGTAAACTGTCCTTATTTCTCAAATACACAGAAATTTGACTTTGTGTAAACAGTCTTTATTTATGAAATACGCAGAAATTTTAAGAGATGGAATGTTTAATATATATATAATACCGAAAAGTTGAATAATAATGGATCATATTTATTTAATTTTAAGACAAAGAATTGAAAACTTAATAAATAACTTAATAAATTGTCGACATTTTACTTGTCTTGTATTTAGTTGAAACTATTTATTGAAAAAAGTGTCGAAATTTGGAATTTATTTAATGACCGACCGTTCGATTGAATGAATTCCGTATATCTGCGTGCAAAAGTGCATTTCATTATTTTTACGTGTTGCAAGTATTGACCAATTTTGAGGAAATGTTGCTTTAAGTGAAAATATCGATGGACTTTGCTTCGCTCGTTCATAATAAGAATTGCACTTTTTTTATTAAAAAGTACTTGACAATAATGTTGACAAAGAATCTAAAATGTATTGCAACTCGGTGAGATGGAAAAAAGCCAAAGAACTAAATCGAATTGAAGAAACTTTCAGTAAATAGCTAATACTTTTCAATATTTCAATCAAAAGGCTTAGTTTTTATTGACTTTCATTTATTTACTTATTAAAATTATTTTTTAATTAATAAGAATTAAACAAGATTTACATTATAAAAAAATTCATAAAATAAAAAACCTAAATTAATTAAACATTATTGTATAACTTTGATTTTTATTACTTTTATAGGTAAGTCAATGGGACACTGAAACATATGTTACATACTAGAACCAAACAGAATCAAAATGCTAATATGATAGGCCACAACAGTATTTAATTATCAACATTCATGTATAGAATTGAAACGTGGAAAAGGACTACAAGGAACTGAATAAGTACTGTAGAAATGCATGCACTAAGAAGAATACATAACGTGGCAATGTCTGACATAATACGAAATGAAGTGTCTGACAGAATACAAAATTAGGGATGAAGATGAACTGAAGACTGATGTATTAATTAAGATGAAGATGAGCAATCTGAGATGATTTAGGCATGTCAAACGAATGAAAGAAGAAATACTAATAAAATAAATATACAAAGCAAATTAGAGTGAAATTAGATAGAAATATACAAAGCAAATTAGAGTGAAAAAATGAAATTTAGAAAGAAGGAAATGTAAAAAGTCAGAGAAATCATAGATGTGTGAATCTAGAGTAGACAAAAGATGTGTGTCTCAATAGGAATATGTTTTACATTTTCGTTGTATATGATAATAATCTGTTGGGGCGATTGTATTATAATAAATTACACTTTTATAATAAACAATACACTTTCACGAGTTTATTGCCACATGTATTTTTCTTCTTCTTTGACGTGTTGCTCATAGCTGCGCGTAGAGATTCCCTGATGATATGGAACTAAACGAAAATTTGTCTCAACTACTCTTGGTCCTTAGTCAGATGAGTGCAGTACTCAATGAGGTAGAAGTCATCTCATTGATTTGGTCTATCCACCTTGCTGGAGATCATCTTTTTGCTCGCCGCCCCTTAAACGCTTCCAGTCACTACCAGCTTCTTAAATGTTTATCTTCATTACCGCTTTTCCAATTTTTAGGTATCTTTATCTGTTTTAGCGACACATCCAAAGTATGTCAGCATTATCTTCACGCATATTGTTCATAGCCTTTTTTCGACCTAAAGATTATGGAGAATAGACAAATTGATGGGTCTTGCAGTCGGAATGTTGTTGGCGCTGAATGGCATAAGCATTCAACACCAACACTATATCTCAGAATATCTATTTCCGTTATTTCTCGTCGTCATGTTTCCACTCCATAAAATGCTATGGAGAAAATAAGAATTCTTATCAGAAATAAATTGGTGTTGAGAAGTAAAAATCGATTTCCCATATATTTAAAAGTTTGACAATTGTAGATTTTACCACACCAATTCATCGAACCAATTTTAGCTTTACAACTTCCAATTTGTCGACTGCTTCTAGATAAATAAATTTGTTGTTGATATAAAAAAGTATTAAATTCTTAACGAAAAAAATGATAATATTAATTGAATTTTTATCTACCATTTCCTTCATCCACCCTATCAGCTGTCAAGAGCGCTTGAACGGTGTCCAACAGACATCCTCCCCATTCATCCTCTAAATGGAGACCATCTCCACAATTGCCACCCTTCACCAGATCGAAGGATTATCTAGAAAAATCTACTGATAATTTATTAAATAAATCATAAAACCAATATAAGACTAAAATAAAAAAAAGGAGGAAAGTGTTTGTAATGTAGCAACATACTTGATTTTTGATGCCGGCTAATTCCACCCAATGACTACCTTATTAAAGAAACTTCGTCTATTGCAATGTTCTAAAAGAAAAGATTCAAGACCATACCTTATAGTTGCAAATGTTTAACGGTCTTTCACCACTTCGGATGCGTAACGCGTGACATCATTTGGGCCCCTTGCATTTGTATAGAAGTAAGGTGAGAAAGCCCACTTGCCTTAAAGATATTTTTGTTATAAATATTATGACATTTGATTTCGAAAACTCTAAATTTGCTGAAGCGTAGCGAGAAGGTTGATTTCAAACACTTTGTATTCAAATCCTTATTGAAATGTTTAATCTTCATATTGTAAAAAAATCGATAGTTTCGAATCGATCCTATAGGGTGGGTTATGACGGTTGAATTATGACGGGGCTTCAGCCATTGCTGGTGCTATGTCGCGGAATGTTTAACTTCTAGTGTTGGAGATAAAGGTGACGTGTGCAACCTTAAAAATCACTTGAGGACAACCCTTTTTGAGAGGTCTGCTCTTTTATTTTGTTTATATATAAACAATTCTCACATACAATAAACTTTACCTAAAACCACGTAATCCTTTGAAATTCGCCTTCCCTAGTTGATTTTTTTTAGCTTTCTTACCCCATATGTTTTTCTAAACATATGCAATTTGCATTATATATCCAATTTAATTGTCACATTCACACCCTTTGTATTCTTTAACTCTATATATTTATACTTATTTTGTAGCATTTTCGATGTGTCAATAGTAGAAGGCTTGAATCACGAGTTAAAACTTCCTTAAGTTAAGTCTATTATATAAACATAGGTATTTTAATTGTTAAACTTTATGTAATAATGAAAATATATGGAAAAATTTTTACTTTGCGATCATTAAACATAAAAAATCAGTCAAAAATGTCAATTTATTGCCTTTAAAGCGTAAAATACTATGTCATTACCAACAATCACACAGTAAAATAATACACGTACAGGCATTTTCCATTTGCAGAATGATTGACAATCATACTAAATCACGAGGAGTTGTCGATCTTTCGATCTACTAAAAAAAAACAACTTAAAATTTCACCTTCTTAAAAACAGAATATTTCTAAGTCACACTCAAAACACACAAATTAAAACTAAGCGATTAACCTATTAGACTAAGAACCTTTATCCTATCAAATTTGATGGTGTCACAATTCTTGAAATATATCAGTCAGGACACTTTAATAATGACGCAAGTGTATTTATTTTTGTTGTGTAAAATTTTTGGGGTGTTTGTCGAAGTATAATGTAAACCTACTAACATCATGTCTTACCTACCCTTGGAAATATGTTAACCCCATCCCAACATCTCTATGAATACAAGACAAGAGTTGTTCTTCTTGTTCTAAACCCTTACCTATTCTTGTGTTTATCAGATTTAACACAGATTTAGCTGAAATAATACTAACTTAGGTAAACTTTATGTTTACACATCTTCTTATAGGAAAACAACAGAATTTGTTGAATGGATGTCAAATATTATACAACCCTTTTGTTGAATGTTGGGAAATCAAGCAGAAAATTTTAAATTCTTCAAACTAACTAGAAATGTGATTTTAGGTCCGCATATAAAGAAAACAAACTGTTTTCACCATCGAAATCGGATGAATAATGCCCTTTCTAAATATAACAGTGCTTCTCAAACTAAGACTGGTACATAAAATGGTCCAGGACTTCTCAAACTTTTTGTGTTCATGGGCCAGATTATTTTCATTCCATTCCATCGCAAGCCAGTCAGTATTTTTTATTAAATTAAATGAAAATAATTTTAAATCAGAATTAATACATATATACATATCATGCTCGTAGGTAGAGAGAACATAACGCCAGGCTTTCTTATCTCACAAGACTTCCTTAGCCTTTTTTCATCCATATACCTTCTCATATAATTCTTACGATTACTCTAACTTTAGACGTTTCCTTCTTTCAAAATAACATTCACTTGATGCAACTATACTTTCCTTGGTCTTCTTCTACCACACATCTCAATTACATTTGCACTGTATATCTGTTTTGTTAGTATTTTTTCATTAGTTCGTTCCACATGGCCAAACCATATCAGCGTGTTCTCTTTCATCTTACCCAACACATCAGTCTTAAGTAATACATTATCACTCCATGTATTTTCCTCAATGCACGAATGTAGTAAACCTACCAGATATTAAAAATACGTGTGGCAAATTCTTTCTATCAACCTGAAATACGTTTTAAGGTCCGCATGTAAAGAATACAAACCGTGATCAATATCGGAATCGGGGCAAAAATCCCCATTAAAATAATATCCAGTGTTTCTCAAATTCTTTTAATTTTTAATACTAAGATGATAACAGATCATTCGTCTTCAAGGGTTGGTACTCTGTGAAGAAAAGTATCTAAACATACAAAATTGTAGCTTTCGAAAGTAAAAACTGTGTAAAATCGTCATCGTGTCAAACGAGCATAATATGTTTATCAAACGAGCATAATATGTTTGCCAAACGAGCATAACATGTTTATCAAACGAGCATAATATGTTTGTCAAACGAGCATAATATGTTTATCGCATAGATTTTCTTAAATTTATTTATTTACATTATTTTATGTTAATGGTTAAGCATGGCGCAGGCTAATTGCTAAACAGCAACATGTTCCAACCAACCAGTTCATCTTAGATGCATTAAACGGTTTTAATCCATGACAGACTTTACAAAAAATAAAACAAGAAAATGACTCATTTCTATCAATATTGGTAGAACAATTATTTTGCTTCATTAACCTTTCCCTTCCTGTGCTAAAAAAATTCGCCCGTTCCAGTGAAGTGTATTCAATACACATCAATACATATGTAAAAATGTATTGATGTGTATTGAACATGCTTTAAGAAGCGACTGAAAAACCTCTTAATTTCTAGTCAGTAAAATAACATGTTTCATTCCTGATTTTTATTTTCCTTTCTTCTCCACCATCCCTTCCTTTCCTTTTGATTGATGATATCTCACTTTATATGAAAAAGAATGTTCGGGTGATTGTCCGTCTTTGTGGGGTTCGTGGGCATGTGTTCACGTATATGTTTATGGATTTCGTGGGGATGGATATTAATTTGAATGATTTATGCGACCACATAACTTGCTTCATTTACTTTTATCTGGTTGGTTGGAAGAGATTGCCGCCTGGCAATAAGCCCACCAGGTTGTATTTGTAATAAAAGTGTTAAATAAAAATGAACGATTTAAAATCGGAAAAATACGAATATTCATAGCCAATCGCTTAAATTAATTAAATTTGAAGTCAAAAGGGATAATAATTGAAATTTAATTGCAGAAAACATGAAAAAAAACATCGGACGACGTTCACAAAACGGTCGAAACGACCACCTCGAACGAAAGCCTGCTGGCAACTAAGCGAGAGAAGCAAGCGAACTGAGATTATATTTCTTGCGTTCCCATATACCGAAGAAGAGTGAGACGTGAATAGCATCGCTTCCTCACTCATAGCGGTTTTTTAGAATGAATATACCTACGTCACACACGTTTGATTGTATTGGTGAATTTATTCCCGATGTTCACAAAATATCTCTGATGTGGCCGATAAGTGTTAATTATTATTAATATTATTTTTTCATTCAATGCGTTAATGTATTACGGAGGAATACCTAAAATCTGAACCCAGTATTTATTATACTCGTACTTATTGAGATATAAAAGTTTTTAGAAGCAATGTGTACTAGTTACACATTACAGGGAAGGAAGGGTTAATGCATTTTATTTTTATACTTTATGAATATTAATCATTCATAACATTAAATTAAAGTTACCATAATCTGAACAAAAATAATGCGTGATGTCAAATAATTAAACGTTTTCATTATTTTGAATTTCATTATTTAACAGTTTCAACGATTTATTTGTTGACGGCACATTGAAACAGCCTCCCAAAAAGCTATTCTTAGAAAACTCTCTTAAAAAATCATGAGGAATGATGTCATTGGAAAACTTTATATGGCGAGGGCTGGAAAAGGTTTAAAATAACTCTGATTATTTATTCAATAGATTACAATAGAACAAAAGTTGGGGAAGAAATTAATTTATAAGTGGGATAAAATCGTCAAAGAAACTGTGAACTCAACCATTTCTCGAAGACATGCTCCAGAAAAAATAAATTCTTCAAGTTGTTTTATTTCACCCAAACATTGTGTATACTAGAATCGAAGGCGAAACCCCACCTTTTTTGACAACCATAATTTTTAGCTTACTATTTTTCTTACTTTTGACTTTTCTTTGTTTTAAAATATAATTCACTTTATTCTATCATATTTTTCTAAATATTCTTCTACCACGCCTTCCACTCACAGTAGCACTGTATATTTCTTTCTGTAAGTCTTGCTTCATTCACTCGTTACACGTGCTAAAATCATCTCAAAACACTCTTCATCCTACTCAACATCCATCAGCCTTAAGTTCACATTCATCCCTAATCACTTCATTCCGTATTCTGTCATACATTATCATTCTATGTAGTGCAGGCATTTTTACAGTATTTATTCGAAAAATTTTCAGTCAATTAACATTGAATACTTAATTAATTTGTAAACACTTTGCATCTATTATTTTAGTCAACATTGTTAAATTATTTTAATTTTCCAATATCATCATATCGTTTACAAACAACAAACCATTCACAACCAAATCTGACGTTTTCACTCATCTCGTTTCACTTTTCCCCTCGTTTTTATACGACTCAATATCAACATTGAAAAACATGCATGTGCGTCGAGTATACCGATTTTTATATGATTTATGAACATGTTTATAATTTTTGTGACAAATTGTATTTATATTCATGCGCCCTAAAAAATTGAATTGAGTATTACTGATGTAACCTTTTTAAAAAGTCGATAAAATACCATACATTGTGATAAAATAAAAAAAGCCATGAAGACATTTCACACCCTTGCTGCAGACCATTCTTTAAACGAACCAATCAGTCTGTTCACCCACTATGATACCTGGCCTGCTTTCCTGATATAGGGACGTGATCTATCTGATAAGAATACATAGTAAAAAACAAATGTGTTACGAATATATTCACATACCACTAAGGTCTTAAAGCTTCCTGCCTGAACAATTTAGAACATGTATGTACAGATACCACGCCAGTCATCTTCATCACATGGTTAAGCGGTGTTATAGTTAAAATTTGATACCTCAACCCGCAGTAGTAAGTCAAAAAGTGCCCATAGAATCAGTAATCCTCTGATCGCTGTCCTGGAGATTTACGAAAGTACTTCCGACCCACTTTTCCGATACTAGCACAGGCTTCCGAAACATCATCTGTTGCCTGACTAGTCCACCTACAGTATTAACAGGGAAGATCAAAGTCTGAGTGAATATGATGAAATTGAGGAAGCCTGAACGAGTGAGCATGTATGTGTATACATGTATTTAAATAATTAGTTGTATAGTAAATTAATATTAGTTTAGTTCATAGTTACAATATTATATAATATATAAAAAATATCTTATAATAAATATCAATTTGTCCAAAGGTATATATAGCCTTTGTACAAATGTTTGTGTTAAGAATTATTTTATTAAATAAAAAATATATAAAAAAGAGCTGATAGATGACACGTTCTTCCGGTATATTTTGACAAACCGATAAGATGAATCGGGGTTAGTGCATCTAAGCCTTCCAACTTCCATAAATATTATGTTTCCATAAATATATTACCTGTAAAAACCTTATCTATATTATTTACAGAAAGTAAAATGCCGAAAAACTATGTTAGGAAAACGTCTAAGGCTACTTCTTATACAAAAGAAAAACTTTTAGAAGCAGTAGAAGAAGTCAAGAGGGGTCGGATGAGTGGGTACGGGTGCCAGGCAGAGAAGAAGTAAAGAGCGGTTGGATGAGTGGGTACGGGTGCCAGGCAGAGAAGAAGTAAAGAGCGGTCGAATGAGTGGGTACGGGTGCCAATCAGAGAAGAAGTAAAAAGCGGTCGGATGAGTGGGTACGGGTGCCAGGCAGAGAAGAAGTAAAGAACGGTTGGATGAGTGGGTACGGGTGCCAGGCAGAGAAGAAGTAAAGAGCGATCGGATGAGTGGGTACGAGTGCCAGGCAGATAAGAAGTAAAAAGCGTTCAGATGAGTGGATACGGGTGCCAGGCAGAGAAGAAGTAAAGAGCGGTCAGATGAGTGGGTACGGGTGCCAGGCAGAGAAGAAGTAAAGAGCGGTCAGATGAGTGGGTACGGGTGCCAGGCAGATAAGAAGTAAAAAGCGTTCAGATGAGTGGGTACGGGTGCCAGGCAGAGAAGAAGTAAAGAGCGGTCAGATGAGTGGGTACGGGTGCCAGGCAGAGAAGAAGTAAAGAGCGGTCAGATGAGTGGGTACGGGTGCCAGGCAGAGAAGAGGTAAAGAGTAGTCGGATGAGTGGGTACGGGTGCCAGGCAGAGAAAAAAATTGAAATACCCAGATTGACTATTATGTGCCATGTTTCTGGGAGACGTGGGAAAAAATCTACCTCGATGGGGCGAAGTACGGCACTTCCAACTGCAGGTGAAAAAAAAAACTGATTGAGTTAGTCGCCAAATATATCGTCGATAATAATTTAAAAACTCCCTTTTAACTAAATTATTTATTAATATTGAATTTAACTAAATTATTTATTGATATTGTTTTGTTAGTAGGAGTTTAGATTCGTACTTTTCCAACGATATTTTTATGTGTCTTAAAGCTAATTTTGGCATTTGAAAGGAAGGAATATAGGTTAAGGTATATAAGAATATCCATTGATTTGTATTAGTCAAATAAATTAAGATGTTTTTTTCCTTCCATGGAATACGACCCTAGGCCTTCTGAATCCTGACCTGTTGTATGGAATATTACTTATATACTTTTTTTAACTGCAAATTATTTGAACCATGTTTTAAAAATTATGTATTGCATTTTAATAAAGCACTATAAATTTAGATTGGGATTTGTAAACGTAATCAATGGTCGAAATTGACTAATATGTATACTATATTATTAATAATCATTACAAATCTATTTGATTTTTCAACGTCATTGCACAGTAGTTTTTATGAGTAAAGTATGTATCATAAATTAAAAATAATATACGGAATTAAAATATAAATGTATTTAATTTATTCACATTTATAACAAAGTAAATATATATATCACGAATATTATTGTATTTGAGATTTTTAAGGCAATTGCATGAATTATACACCAAATTTCTTTTGAAAAACACAAAGTGAATATAAACACAATGCACGTATAGATCGTTTAGCCTAAAGAGTCATTTTGCAATAGTGTAACAGTCCACTTACAAAAACTTGTCACTGTTTAATAAAGTGAAAAAGCAAAAAAATATAAAAATAATATTTTATATTCAAACATTGAAATGAACCCACACGTTTTGTAAATTAAAAACGTTGTCTGCTTAAATTGTAATAATCATAAAAATAAAATGAAAGTAAGTTTATTTAACATAATAATTGTTCAGGCATGGCAGATTCTAGGAATCATTAAATAATAATAATGGAATTTTTCAAGAATAAAAATAAATATAAGTACAAGTATTATAAAGTAAAAATGTTCTTCAGTCTTAATTAGATTGCACATAAAAATACAATTATTATTGTATGTAAGATTATTTAACATATTAATGTATCATAATTACAATGCCAAATAATAAAGTTTAAAAATAATAGTGGATGGAGTGATACTTAATTCTAGGAAACTATAAGTTATAACAAAATACATTCAAAGCTTTTGAAAAAATATGAATTAAACATTACATTAAACAAAAATCATTGCAGCATCAGTTCGACCGATCCCTAATTGTTATCAATCATTACCAACATTTAAAACAATCTCCTTTGCTTGGCCCGAAAGCGGTTTTCCCTTTCCTAATTTCGACATGGTAGTGTTTTCTAATCATCGAGTATTTTAACAACAATATAAACGTGCGCTCTGCGCGAACCAATCGTGTGGCATTCTAAAACCAATACCACTACACAAGTTGCGTAATACAGAGAGTGTTACTCACACTATTGCAAAATGACTCTTTAGGCCAAACGATCTATACTTGTATACTGCTAAGGTTCATTTGGTAAATTTCACTATGGTTTGTGCTCTTAGTTCTTTTTTATCTAATAGGATTTAGGTGGGATTTTTTTATACTGAGTAATACTCTGAACCTTAAATTGTTTCTTTAATTATAGTTTTTGTTTTTTTTTTCAATGTAAACTACCTGCCTTAAGACGGGTATACCATTTGTTAGAAAGAGGAAGGCTGTATAATTTTCACTATAAAAATAATATGAATACATTTAAGTGTTAAATATATATTTTTATTTTTATTTAAATAGATAAATATATATTTTTAATTTAACAAATTTCCAAAAATAAATAAAAAATAAATATTTTTTAAGACTAAACAGTTCTTTATATTCATCAAGCGTTGATCTCTTCGGAATGTAAAACCAAAAAAGGGCCAAGGGCAGAGATGGTTAGCAAGACAGAGGGATGACATACTTCCCTACCCACAGAGGCCGCAAGTGACAACGGAACAGAAGGAACGATTTCCTGTTTCCTCCGGTTTTGGTCCCGGCGTCGGCCTTCTTTTCCTCTTCCTGTCTTCCTGAAAATTCATTTTGATTGTTTTTAAACTCACTTTAAAGAAACTACACAAAATTTTCAAACGTTTTGGCTTTAACTTTATGGAACTTCATATAAGAATAACTACATTTAATATTAAATTACTTTTTTATTATGCTAAAATTAACTAAGCATGATATGGAAAAGAGAATATGTTTTTTTTTTTTAATTATTATTGAAATGTGTGCCTTTAGACTCTTGCTATTTCATTATTGTATATTACCTTGTCATGTAAAATAAACAAAGAAATAAAAAGTAATTTAGTATTAAATGTTCGTATCCCAATATTGAAATGTTAAATGAAAGCAGAATTATTTTAGAAAATGCCGAATCCGTAAAAATTATACTTATTTTTGTAAAAATCATCTTTGAAAAAAACCTTTACTTTCAAAGACAACCTTTCACTTATAATTAAAAATGGTTATTCATAGTGTTTCGTTCGAAACAATAACATTTCCAGTAATATCCATATCATTACTTAGACAACTTATCTTATCTTATCCTAGAAACGTGTGAAAATTCATTTTTGATATAAATTATATGATATAACTACATGGATATACCCACGATATCAGATAATAAAACTGATGACAATCTTCACAAATATTTAGTTAGTAAAAACAAAATGTTATCTTTGAACGCCAATTATTTATTATAGACTTATTGTATTATATTGATCAAAATGAAGGTTTTTAAAGTGTTTGTCTTGGTATCATGATTGCAACTTGACACAAGATAATTTTGATAATTCCAGACAATCGTAGTTTATTGAAAATAAAATTTGTCGATATGAAGACTTTGAAAGCATTCAATTCATATTTAAATTACATTTTTAGTATTGTAGATTTTTAAAGGGTGCCGTGAAACTAAAAAGTTTAAAAATCTTTGGTTATTTTATTCCTAGAGTAATGTGACGGAAAAATTGAAATCCGTAAGTAGTTCAAATTCCAATGTATTTTACAAGGGCTTAGTCTAGACTTGAAATTTTCAATAGTGTTTATTTTATCTCCAAGATAAAAATACTTTGTATAATCGAGAGGAGAGGAGGATGCAGACTCAGCAGAGACACATGACGAGCATGGTTGCTGATCAAATGTTCATCATCACTTGAGTTAAAACATATTTTGCCCAAAGGCAATATGCCTATTTGGCTCCCATGACATATAATGGGGTGCCGAATTCAACTTACATTGTGAGTCCATTTTCTGGCACTATTATCAAGAAAAAAAGAAAATGCAAACTTAGTAGAGACAAATGACACGCATGGCAACTGATCAAATATTCACCATCCCTAGAGTTAAAACATCTATTGCCCAAAAGGAATATGCCTATATGGCTCCCATGACATACAATGGAGTGCCGAATTCTATAAAGGCAAAGGAGGAAAACAATTTAACCCTTCACCAGGACATGGTAATATGTTTCCCACATAAAAAATCGCCGTTTTCCAAGCCCGTGTTTCATATATTCCCACAATATGTCAATTGCTTAGAAACTTCAATGTATTGTTTATAGTTATAAACTGGCAACGCTTGATTTGAAAGTTAGTTGTCGAAATGATACTGCTTTGATTTTGATATTTCGGTTTTGTTGTTGCGTTTTTGTTAGTGGTGAACATTATTTTGAAAAAAATGTTGAGAATGTCGCGAAAAAGCAAGGTAAGTCGAGACATTTTTTATATGTTGTTGATTTTGAGTTTTTCTTTTACATTATCTATTTAGTTTTATGTTTTAATTGTAAACATTTACAAAACAAGTGTTTGAAACATGTGGAAAATATTTGCCCATTGCCCAGTTAGGAACAAAATGGCCGGCATTTGATTTTTATAAAATTAACAATTTCTGTTTATTTAGATATATTTGTATTATTTTTAGTATGTTCAACAAGAAGAAATCGAAGAGATACTAAACTAATGGGTTTCTTCTGAGGAATAAGACAGTGACAATGAAGATGACTTAGGTGGTGTGAATAATGAATAATAAAGATTTCAATCCACCAGGTATTGATTCTATACTAGACGATTTAGAAGGATTGCCACATCAGGATCTAATTGACATATTAGAAAATGAATCACAATATTTTGGAACACCCTACTGCACCTGCACCTCAATCAATGTATCATTCCAGGAAAATGCTCCTCATTCTGGGGCTCAATCAATAGATGAGAGCATGATAAAATTTAAAGGAAGGAACAGCAAGAAATAATATATGCCTAAAAAACTTGAGGTTTAAAGCTTGGTGTCAATGCGACACTGACTATTTGTATCAGTGTGAAATATACATTGGTAAAGAAAAAGAGTCGAATGGGGTACAGAGTTGTGATGAAGTTAGCAAAACAAATACCAAAGGACACACTGTGCTAGTTTTCGACAATTTCTTCACATCTCTTCCTCTAATGGAAAAACTATACATGAACGGTATCTTTGCTCTGAGGACCGTAAGAATACAGAGAAAGGGATTACCTGAAGAATTACGACAAAAAAATACTCCAGATGAACGTAAAAAAACAAAGAAAATAAATTATCAGCAAGAGAGTTCACATATCGTTACTGCAATCCATTTCATAAAATGGAGAGATACCAAAGACATTTTTGTACTTTCTACAGCGGTAAATCCAAAAAATATTCAGTCCATAATTAGACGGCAAAAGGATGGTCGTATGTATTGTCCATCAGACATAGTCACTTATACCAAAAATATGGGTGGAGTAGATTATTTTGATCATTTTAGAAGTTCATACTCGATTGGACGAAAATCTAAAAAATCGTGGTTCAGACTATTCTGGTTTTTGTTTGAGAGTGCAGTTATAAACTCCTATATATTATACAAGCAGGAAAATGAAGGCAGGCAGAACATCCACAGGGATTTCCGATTTAGATTGGCACGCAGTTTTAAGGCCAATTATCAGGGTCCAAAAAAGCAAGGAGTTACTATTTACAAAAACCAAAAAAGGAGGTGTATTTGGTATTCCAGGCGAGATCATATTAGGAAGAAAAGGAGACCATTGGTCCAGTAACTCTATATTCAAACGTTGTAGATATTGCAGCACCAGAAAAGAGGAGAAGCGGACAAAATATGCCGTGTGCCACTTTGCATTACATCTTGTATAGAAAATTTTCATCATATTGAAATCCCATCAGACATATTATTTTAGAAACTTATTTTTTTATCTAATTTACTTTAAGTACTCGTATATTAAGTTTTTGTAAATGAAGTATGCTAAAAATGGACTGTTCTTTTAATTAAAAAAAAAGTTTGATAATTTTCCTCCAAATATGGCATAGTTTTGCTATGGGAATATATTTCCCACATTTTTTTTTAAGATTTCCACCAAGGAAAATTTTATTTTAGAAAATAAATTGAAATTAATGCGCTATAAGTAGACAGATTCCACCAATATATTTTTTTCAAATGTGCTGGGGGTCTGGGGCCCGGTTAAAGGTTAAGCAATCGATCGGAGTGTGGTTGTTATTGCGACAGGAGTTTGAATACTTGGGCTTGCAAGAGAAATTACTTGTAGCAAAGGTGAGCTCTTGAGTGTGGTGTTTTTTTGTGGTTTTTTTAAGATTATGTTCGGTATATTGTGGGATGAACGTTTTGGTCTGTCTGGAGTGATGAAGTGTGAGGGGTTTGATTCGCGTGATGTATTCATATGGAATTAAGTG
This sequence comes from Odontocerum albicorne, assembly GCA_949825065.1. Lineage (NCBI taxonomy): Eukaryota > Metazoa > Arthropoda > Insecta > Trichoptera > Odontoceridae > Odontocerum > Odontocerum albicorne. The sequence continues at coordinate 27,424,379 of OX463857.1, forward strand.
TCACTGTTTGTCAGGTTGATGAGAATATGCAACGGGGCTCTATATAATAAGAAATAGAGTAGAAGTGTCGATTTATTTTTTCATGCTGTATGTCCTCAGTGAGATACAGGCAAAAGCCTAGTTTACTGGAAACACAATAAATGAAAGGCAACAAACCCAGATCCATTAAAAATGTGTCCAAATTAATTTACCTGTTGTTTTTTCGGAAATTATGTATATTTCTTGTCACGAATAAAATATAATAAAAAAGTACATATTGCTTTGTGTTACACTTTTTTGTATACAGTGTAACCTGGTGTGCTGTGTTACCACGTGGTAATTCCTTCCAGCCAACTACATTATCAAGATGTTAAAGAGGTCTTTAGTGAAAAACACACTGGAACTTTTTTTTTAAATATATACTAAACGTTATCAAGCTTGTGACTTCTGGAACAGACGTTTTATGAACTAAGGCACAAAGGTCGTGACCTAGTTGGTAAGGTAAATATCAAGCAAGGAAGGAAATACAGATATCAAAACTGTTAAAACTTTATCAAAATTAATAGTTATTTTTAAATCAATAGCATTTTTTTGCATTACTGGTTCATTGCTTACTAATTAATAGCATTTTATTGCATTACTGTTTCATTGCTTCAACTTATCAGTTTAATTGTAACGAGGTAATCTCATACAATCGACTAAAAATATATTGAAGAGGTTTTAAGTTAAAAAACCTATTTTTTAAATGGGTGCCAACGGGAAATAAACGCGCAATTTCAAGTTTGAATCAGGTGTCTTACTAATTAGACTACTAAGTAAAGTAATTAACTAAGACAGGAACTTATGAAGAGTATCCGACTTAGATCAACATGACTTAAAATACATTATACCTTTGTTGGTGCTGTCTATTTTCAATTCAGAGAACTCAATTTTTATTCATGAAAGCTTTGGTAATTTAATATCCTTTATTTATTTACTCAGTGAAAAGTTTTTCAACATACAATGGTCTTGTGAAACTATGGGTTAGCTTAAATACATAGTTATTATATATACGAATACATATCCAAAAATGCTAAAATATTTACTCAGTGAAAACTGTTTCAATATACAATGGCCTTGTGAAACTATGGGTTAGCTTAAGTACATAGTTATATACGAATACATATCCAAAAATGCTAAAATATTTACTCAGTGAAAACTGTTTCAACATACAATGGTCTTGTGAAACTATGGGTTAGCTTAAATACATAGTTATTATATATACGAATACATATCCAAAAATGCTATGCTCCAGTTTTATAAATGTCATACATTACACTTCTCAAATGTCCCAAGACCCAGGCAAGTTCGCGACGACATCTGTATTTTATCCAAGAATAAGTAAAAACCGCTCAATTTGAAAGACCTTTACATATCTAAGCTCCACACACAATCGAATAAAGCCAATGTATGGTGAAACTGTATCACTGAGTAAAAAAGAAAATATATGGAAGTGTCCAGGCAATTTGATTTTCCCAATTATTTATTAGACCTTGTATGTCAGTTTTTTATAGTATGTTGCATTTTTATACCTTATAATTTATCCATTTAGGTGTTCGTCTTGAAAATTCTAACCCAAATAATAAATAAAAAGCTTTTCAGTGCCTTCTCGTGGTTTTGAAAAGGCTTTAAATAATTTTTATACCAACGTTCTCAGCACAACACGACAACTGAAACAATAAATCACAAAACTATATTTACGAGTACCTCTACAAGCTGTCCTATTCTGTACTTCTTGAGGAGTAAGTTTGCATCAGCAGAGTGCCCAACATTATCGAAGTCTTTAGTAGCATCCATCCCAGCTACGTTCGCTATGACTTCTACCCCTCCAGGGTGCTGAAACCAAAAACGTTCTTACAAAAATGAGTAACATTAAAAGCTTACGCTTAACCCTTTCATAAAAAAACACCTTTAGATCATACGTACATACATACCATCGCGCTGTTTACCTGCTGAAGCAAGCAGAGAGAATATAGTGATATACTTTCCTACCACGACACACATATTTCCCCTCTTTTTACATCCATATACCTCCTCATTATTAATGAATAAAAAAATATGAACATTACCATATATTCCAAATATAAAAACACATACATATCTCCATACTTTTCTTTTCAAGCACACAAGTCTCTCCATCACATTCTTAAATCTTGTTATCCACAATCTTCTTTTATTTTTACTTCTTACTTAAACTTCTTTTAATCTAGTTCACTTGATCCAGCCACGTTTTCTTCGGTCTTTCTTTTTGACACACCCATACCTTGCATTTCTGACTTGTATACTAGCTTAATCATTCTTTCGCCATTTATTCTCTCCATACGGTCAAACCATATAAAATCTTCTTTCTTCGTCTTACACATAATATCCATTTTTTTCATGTATTGATGTCTTTATTTCACCTTTTTTTTTTACATTGACCCTATATTTTTTTAAGCGCACATATCTTTGCAGCATCAATCTTACTTTTACACTTTTTCGTCTTCCAAGTGCAAGTTTTACTTCGATACTTCAAAGTGGGCACTAAACCCACTAATTTGTATTAAAAAAATCTGCTTTCAATATTTATAATCGCTTAGTACAATAATTTAATACAAATGTCCAAACCACCATGGTGCTCCATTCTCCATCTTATGTTACTTTAAACATTTTACTAACGCGTTCATCCGGATGTAAAAATGAATATTACTTTAAATTCCTCTTTTCAGTGTCGCTCGATTTTCAATCACTTATTTAACGATTTGATCCTTTCATATATTAATGATTTTCAACACGTAAAATAGGCAATAAAATAAATTGCATCGATAGTGAAAACGGTTCCACTTTAAATAAGTAAACATGAGTATAGATAAATGGCGAATAGGCAAATTGTTCAAGGGTTAACAAACATTATAAAATAGTGCAGAATAAACAAAAAAAGAGCTCTCACCTCATCAGCAAACTTAGTTACATCATAGACCTGGTCTCTTATCACTATCCACGTGGGCCCTCCATCTTTCCCGTTATTCACGGCCACTTCGCCCAACGAGTATTCCACCAACTCGGCCATCTACGTACTGAAAGAGTAAAAACAATTTATTTTACCTTTCTCGGTGGGTAAGTAACCATTACTGACAGTAGGCTGTTTTGAGTTTAACTTTGTAATTTGAACATAAATAAGCTAAGAATCAAAAGAGATTTCTGCAACATATATTTTGTAGGGATTGTGGATTCAATACAAGGCTCAAAACTATATTTTTATGGGTATATTTCACTACTGGGCATGGAATATTTCACTACGGGCATGCTCGGGTATAACTCATTGAGCGTAAGAAGAGATCTGCGTCTCCTGGTATAAGTTGTCAAACTTCTTCGAGGAGATGTGAGCTGTCCAGCATTACTACAAAGATTAGCGTTAAATGTTCTTAACAATTACACTTGACTGCGCCGGCAAGAACTGTTTTCAATAACATGCACAAGAACGGGTCTTTCAGCCGCTATGCCTGTTGGAGGGGCCTTAACTCTTTTGAACGGGACTGCTTCGGATATTGACATATTTCATATCACATTACCAAATGCAAAAGTAAAATTTTCTTCTACGTTTGAACGCATTAGAAATCACTCATCAACGTATTTAAGTGACTTTGAATATATGTTTATGTTTGTGTGTATATATGTATGCACACACATTATTTTTTATTTTATATAATTTTTTTTATTCCATATAATTTTTTTTAATTTTTAATGTCAACATTTCTTGTATGTTTCAAAGTAATTGGGCTAAGCCTGTTTTGAGAAGATAAATAAATAAAAAAATAAAAAATGGAATTACTATTCCTTAAGCATATAACGTAAAGGGTTTAAGTATTTCTTAATGATTTAATTTATAATACATACATTTCATATACAAATCATATACAAATTTATTGCTTAAGAACTAAAGAACTAATCGAATTTCTTTATTATAACTATAAGCTAACATCATTTTAATTAACTAAATGAAATTTTCATTTTTAATAATCTTAAAATTAAATTTCTTAGAAATATATTATTTATAGTTAATGCATTACCATTGTGGAGGTTTAAAGACATTGTAATGTATTTTTTTTTATCAAATACTGTTTATTTTACTTCATGTAACGGTATAGTCCTACCGGTTTCATGGTTTTATCCTCATCATCAGGAGAGCATCTCGCCGCTGCTCACTGAAGTTGTCTCCTACCTCCCTCCACCCACAATCCATAACCCGATTTTTTACCGTTAGAAGTGTGTATGTCGGTACCAGTTCGAACATAATTCAGTCTTATTTGTGCTCCCTTGGTGATGAGGTGAAAACCTTGAAACCAGCAGGGGTATACCGTTACATTAAGTGGAATAAACGTAATTCTTAAAAATACTTTACACTTACATCCTAATTTATAACTAGATTACAATTCTTATAAATAATTATTTTGTTAATTTATCTCGATAAACACGTATATGTCCACTCGATAAACACGTATATGTCCCCTCGATAAACACGTATATGTCCACTCGATAAACACGTATATGTCCACTCGATAAACACGTATATGTCCACTCGATAAACACGTATATGTCCCCTCGATAAACACGTATATGTCCACTCGATAAACACGTATATGTCCACTCGATAAACACGTATATGTCCACTCGATAAACACGTATATGTCCACTCGATAAACACGTATATGTCCACTCGATAAACACGTATATGTCCACTCGTTCAGACTACTTTACATTTACATTCACATTCACTCAGACTTTGGTCCTCCCTTCTAAAATTGTAGGTGTTTGAAAAAAAATATTTGTATATTTTCAAACAAAAAAACATTTGTTTGAAAATATACAAAATACTAGCATGAAAAAAAGCGAACCCTTTGTTGACTGACAAATTAATGTTCCTTTGGAATATTTTTTCTAAGTCACTACGTGACGTCGGGCTCATAAAAAATAAAGAAGATTTCGATTTTCTGATGTGGATTGCGCTGGATGGGGTTTTATTTTGCGCCCCATAACAGTGTGGGTGGTGGTAGAATTGAACTGAACTAAATTGAATTGATTAACAAACTTTTTATTTATTGTACTGGCAATTATTAATACAATTGTGAATCGAAAGTGTTTTCAGTGCTATTTTCACGACCTGAGCTATTTGAAAGCATCACCACTCACTAGCACACATGTTGGTCTTATTGAACAAATTTTACGATATTGATATTATTCATATATCGGTGAATAAATTGATAATTGAGTTCATCAATAAACTTTAGAGTCATAACTAAGCTACGTCCCAACGAAGATAAGAAATTATTGTTGCTATTTTAATTTTTTTAGACATATCTATTTAATTTTTACTTGGATTATGTTTTTCATTTGATGGTATTGATTTAAATCAAATGGAAAATTAGGAGTTAATTTATAAAAAAACAGCCAAAAAGTTAATAACTGTCACTGTAATTTGTTTAATCAAACACTGTTTATTCCACTTTATATATGGTATAACTCTACCAGTTTCAAGATTTTCACCTCATCATCAGGAGAGCACAAACAAGACTATATGATGTTCGAACTGGTACCAACATTTATGCTTCTAACTGTAAAAATTCAGGTTGGGGACGGTGCCGGGGGGCAGGAGACAACTTTAGCAAATAGCAGTGATGCCCAATGTGCCCAATGTACTGACTTGTATATTTCTAGGACCCCTAATCTGTTTATTTTTTTTCCGTCACTACTGATATACAAGAATTTTGCATCATCGATAGAAAATGTGTGATTTTATATGGTAAGGTTATACCGTTATATATAGTGGAATAAATAGTATTTGATTTAACAAATTACAATACCTTTAAACTTTCACAGTGTTAACGCCTTAACTATAAATAAAATTTAAAAAATTAATAACTATCGTTTCGTCTTCTGAATCATACATCATTTGAACTTTAAAGGTCACTATTAAATATGTAATTTTTATTTATTAAATTAAATGTCAACATATGAGAAATTTGACTTATACCCGCGAAATTCACACCAAGTCTGAGTTGCAGCCACTACAAATAATAAATTCATACGAAGCTTAAAAAAATATTTCCACACGCATTATTTATAACATTCGTATAGAAGGTCTTGTTAATTTATTACTTTCATCTTAACTCGCAAGATGGCAGTGTAATATACGTACATATAATTAAGTGATGTCTTACGGAATAGGAACAGAGATCTCCACACTTTTCTTATCCATACATTCATACATCTCGTCACTAACAATCTCCCATTTTTCACGATTTTCACTTTAAATATTTTCAAAATTTTATCCATTTGAGCCAGTCATATTTTCCTCCCTCTGCCTCTCCACATCAATTATTTCGACAAGATATATTAACTTTGTTATTATATCGTTATTAATTCACTCCACATGTGCAAATCATCTTAACGCTCCTTTTTCATTTTGTTTAGAACATAAGTTTAATGCATACAATAATTTCTGATACCTTCATTTCATCTTTTTTCATTCACTTGCCATTTACGTTATTTATCAATATCAATACGCATTGATATTGATAAATAACACTCCATATGTTTAAAAAATTGAAGTAAATTCCAGCTATAAAAAATATGTCAAACGGATATTTCTGAATTTTATATAAGTTAAGTCATTAATTCCTTATTCATTATCTCCACATATCCAAACCATGTTTGATCTTACATGATTCTTACAAAAAACATTTAATTCTTCAAAAAAATAGCTAATCAGTTTTGGGGTTAGTACCCTAAGACAATAACTACCCTTGACAAAACATCTGATAATAATTTATTTGAAGGGCGTCCATTCACATTCTTAGACAGTGTTTACCCTCGTTTTAGGCTCATTCACACGCAATTAGAACGCGGGGGCTGGTTTACGTCAAATAACTATAGGAGTATATATGTTATCTTGGATCTTGCATCTTTTTACAGTTGGACACATTGTAGAAGTATCGTGAAAAAAATAATATGAAAATATTAGGAAATAAAAACAGAATAAATATTAGAGAGTTTTAAAGAAATTATTTGAATCAATACATATCGGGAAAAACATCGTTATTGGTAAAAAAAAAGCATTTCACTGTTGGGTGAAACAGCAAATCCATCACAAGGACTATTTTTCAGAGGAAAAAAACTTGATTATAATTTGATTGATTGAATGATGAAATCATTGGAACTAGAATTAACATACAAACCAACACGTAATTTTTTTGTCAGGGTTAGCTGAGAAAACACAGTGCAATACTTTCCTATCACAATACACAATTTTGACATTTCTACATTTAAATAAATAAATAAATACAGGTTTATTGATAGCAACATAGTATGTACATAATACATTAAGATATATTTCAAGAACACATTAAAAAGAGAATACATTAAAAAAACACAAGCTATCAAAAAGTCTGGGCTCATCTAATAACATCCCCCCGGCCAAGATACACTTCATCAATATAGGGCGAGCCCAGCCACGGGGACACCAGATGTTTTTCAGCCCACACCCTTGAACATGTAGAATAAGAAGAGAGTAAAACACAAAAAATATAATAAATATATGACAAAAAAAAATACATTCAAGAGAGAAGACATTAAAAGGTCCGGGCTCATCCCACAAACATTCCCCCAGCCGAGATACACCCCACCAATGTAGGGCGAGCCCGACCGCCAGGGCATCGAGGGGCATCATACATATAAAGGGCAAGGGCATCATACATATAAAGCATCATACAATTTCCCTGTCTAAGTAGGCAAAGAAAAAATAACGCAATACTTTCCTACCACGACATATATCTTTGACCGCTTCTAAATCGATACATCTTCAAATATAACTTCTACGATCTCTGTTACTTTTTGCATTTCCTCAAAATATAATTGTCTTAATCCAACCATACTTTTCTTGGTGTTTCTATACCACGCCTCCAACACACATTTGCACTCTATATTTATTTTGTTAGTCTTAATTTATTCGTTCTGCATGTCCAAACAATCTCACAGTATTCCCTTTTCTGTTCCTTACTAATCTCTAACCACTTAATTCTGTCAGAAATGGCCACCTCATGTTGTATTCTCAGTATACGCATATCTGTTTCTTCTACATTCATACTCCACTGATTTTCTTATATCAAAGGACCACTCACTTGATCCAACCATACTTACCTTGTTTTTCCTCTACCACGCCTTCTACTCAAATTTGCAGTTAATATTTATTTTATTACATTATTTATAGTTAAGGCATTAACACTGTGGAAGTTAAAAATATCGTAATTTGTTTAGTCAAACACTATTTATTCCACTTTACCGGTTTCAAGGTTTTCACCTCATTATCAGGAGAGCATGAACCAGTCTTATTTTTGCTCCCCTGATGATGAAATGAAAACCTTGAAATCGATAGAGTTATACCGTTATATAAAGTGGAATAAGCAGTGTTTGATTAAACAAATTACAATAAATTTGTTTTATTGATCTTTCTTCGTATATTCATTCTAGAATACCATACATGCTCGTCTCAACATACTCTTCTTCTATATTCATTCTAGAATACCATACATGCTCATCTCAACATACTCTTCTTCTATATTCATTCTAGAATACCATACATGCTCATCTCAACATACTCTTCTTCTATATTCATTCTAGAATACCATATATGCTCATCTCAACATACTCTTGTTCTCCCTACTCAATACAACAGCCTTAAGTTTACATTAATTTTATTTTCTTACACTTTCGTAGTATTTAGTATAACCTCCTGTCTGGCCTGAAACTGAAATAGTACACAGTATAACCTCCTACCTAGCCTGAAGCTGAAATAGTATACAGTATAACCTTCTACCTGGCCTGAAGCTGAAATAGTATACAGTATAACCTCCTACCAGGCCTGAAGCTGAAATAGTATACAGTATAACATCCTACCTGGCCTGAAGCTGAAATAGTATACAGTATAACCTCCTACCTGGCCTGAAGCTGAAATAGTATACAGTATAACCTCCTACCTGACCTGAAGCTGAAATAGTATACAGTATAACCTCCTCCTGGCCTGAAGCTGAAATAGTATACAGTATAACCTCCTACCTGGCCTGAAGCTGAAATAGTATACAGTATAACCTCCTACCTGGCCTGAAGCTGAAATAGTATACAGTATAACCTTCTACTTGATCTTAAGCTGAAATAGTATACAGTATAACCTCCTACCTGGCCTGAAGCTGAAATCGTTATTGAATCCTTGAGCTATATGACAGATAACATATCTTGCCAACTAGGCCACGAAGGTCGTCATTCGTTCACCAGAATTTAAAAAACATCATTCTTATGGTACACTTCAGTATATCTAAATTGGTGATATGGACATATTCAAGAGAATTGCTGGGAGACTGGATTGTTTTCGGTCCCATTAATCAAGCTTTCTGATTAAGAACCTCTGGAATAGGCACAGAACACGTATTTTGTCATTACACGTATTGGAAATATTACCACACGTAAAGAACCCACAACACTCGTACACATATTGGTCACGCGAGTTTTGTTGCCAGATGGACTATTTCAACAGACTGAGACGTTTTTTTTTTCAAGAAATTTATTTTGTAAGTCTTTCTTTATTTATTCGTTGTACATGTCTGAACCATTTCAACACATCAGCTTTAAGTTCACATTCATCCCTAATCCTTTAACTCCATATTTTGACATTACTCTCTCATCTATTCTTCTCAGTGCAGCTCATTTTCATGTTATAATCTCATTCATGAATGTTGATAATTTCCTATTTCAGCCATATATTGTTTCCCTAAACACATAATTCCCTATCATTTTCAGTACATTTCTACAGCGTTTGTTCGGCTATTCTCAGACTTTTTCCACGTCCACGTTTCACTCTCATGCATGAAAGTTGGTACTAAAATAATTCTGTGAACTATCATTCCAGCAGATTTCGATACTGCCCAGTCTGAGTGAATATGTTTTTAAGCACCCCATGACTTTGTTACCTATCGCTTCACGCCGTTCGATATCCCTCTTAACTTTTCCACCATTTGAGAAAATACTGTATACTTAATAGCGGAATACTTCTACTTCCTCTAATATTCCATCGTTAACCATTTAAAACGACTTATATTTTAAAGATAAAATTATATTTATAACATTTCTATAGTCAAGTATTATAAATGTTTTGATAATTTATTATTCATACTCGCAATACAAAGAGTTATCTTTGATAAGATTCAATTATTAAGCTTATTACTTAACAAGTTATTTACGATAATATCAAAATCTACCTTATTATTCTTCTTGTCACTTAAAAATATTTGAATATTCCTTTTTTGTAATTATTAAAACTGTTATTATGATTATGGTACACTTCTTATTATTATAAGTATTACGAATATTGCTATTTTTACATGACAAATAATTGTATGAATGCATAATACATGAAAAACAAGACAAACAATTAATGACAGGTTATTTATAGTCGAGACATTTTATATATTTTTCTGTCGTGTCTCCAGTAAGTTATTGTAGTATTTTATCTGTATCTTATTGAGGACATATAAACATGGAAAAATTAGTTGGTCCTTCTTACCGATTCTTGATAATTGAATACCTCTGTCACAGACTGTTACCAAGTTGCTAAGATGTAGGTTTAACGATATGTATTGACCACGCGAGTCAACCCCTACAGGTATGTAAATATACTCTATCTTTCAGATAAATAAAGTCCATTTCACAGTAGCCCGCATATAATCATTATTATTAGTACGAGTATTATTATTTTTCTGATTATTAATATTATATTTTTATTGTTATTATTTTTATTTAAAATAATAATAATTTAAATATTACAAACGTTGTTCTTATTGTTATTATCATTATCAGTATTATTATAATAATAATTATTATTATTAATCACATTATTATTTTTAAAAAAAATATTAGCATTATTACTATTAATATTATGAGTATTGTTATTGTTTTATAAATTATTAATATTAATTTTGTTATATTTATTATTAGTATCATTGCTATTTTTAGTTTAACTATTATACTTCTTATTACTAATTATTTGATTATTATTATTTTTATTATTATTGTTGTTGTTGTTATAATAATAATTTTTATTATTATATTGTTATTATTTATTATTATTATGTTATTATTATTATTATTATTATTTTTAGCCTTATCAGCATTATCATTATTATAACTTCATCATCATCATACTTATTATGATTATTATTATTATTTTTATTTTTATTATTGTTATTATTATTATTAATAATTATTAATTATTAATTATTGTTGTCATTATTATGTGCTAGTACTAACCTTGATAAATGGAAGTGACGCCTAGGTAATACAAAGAGGGTGATAAGAGCAGAATATGATAAATGGAAGTGACGCCTAGGTAATACAAAGAAGGTGATAAGAGCACAATATGATGAATGGAAGTGACGCCTATGTAATACAAAGAGGGTGATAAGAGCAGAATATGATAAATGGAAGTGACGCCTAGGTAATACAAAGAGGGTGATAAGAGCAGAATATGATAAATGGATGTGACGCCTAGGTAATATAAAGGGGGTGAAAAGAGCAGAATATGATAAATGCAGGAAAACTGCGCGTCTAGCGGAGAACATCTGGTATTACAAAGATTAAGTAATAAATGTTCAGGTAAATATTAATCGTTTGCTAGCAATATATTATATGTTATAAATATAATTTATAAACTCATATTGATATAGTTTTACGAAATTGAGAGAAAGAGTTACGATAGACTTACGAAACAAATACGTGTAAATATATCTGAAATTATTGGGAAGCGAGAAAGAAGTAGACCGCGGAAAGAGTGGAAGCAAATACGTAGTTTGAAAATTTTGACTGAGAGAAAGGTAAAAAGGATCGAAAACAGGAGAGCGTGTAAGATGAGGTGTATGGATGTGTACAAAATGACCGTCGTGTGCATTGATAAAAAAAAACGTGAGAATCTGATCTCTCTGCCTGTCCAAAAAGAGGCATAGCGTGATATTGTGTGTTTTATTTAGGATTATTATACATAAAATCTTATCAGTAAAACTGTGGAATATCAAACAGTATTGTTGTAACGTCCGTTTGATTCAAAATTGCAATAATAAAATGGCGACCTACAAACAGCTGACTTAACAAACTGTCAATTTGACAGCTAAAATTACAACGGAAATGTCATTTCTGCACCGAGGTCTCATTAAAAACAACCACAACGGGAAATGATAAAAGGAAGTGATAAAGAAAATGATCATTAGAGATTGCTGAATGCGTTATTTATAAATGCACAATATATTATGTAGTACGAACCACCTGATTATTTTTCAATATCTCGAATTCAATCTTAAATAAAACAAATATTGTACCTTAATTGAAAAAGTGTGATCAGTTGCCAATTTAATTTAATATTATTCGCAGTTTATTTAAAAAAAAAGAATACTTTAAAATTGTTATGTAAGGCTTTTCCATCAAAATAAATGTGTCGATATTAATTAAATTGTATACAAATTTTCAATGAATATCGATATCAGTTTAATTTTTAAATTTAACGATTTATTGAAATTATATAGAAACATTATTATTTTAAAACCTAACCGCTTTTAGAAACGAACATTGAAAAAAAAGAGCACCCTTACCTTGCTTTAATAAATTGAAACGAAATATTTAACATTTACAAATATTATTTTAGGATTGTTAATGTTTACGTATGGTATTTGGATAAAAGTAATTATTTTGAAAAGTTATTACTTTTTTTTCTATTATTTATAATTACTGTTATCAATCATTTCAAGTTGTACTCGTACAAGTTTTCTGTAGGTAAAATAAAAAAGGGCAGCAAGGCAAACCAACTAACGCCTTTATCCCTTCCTGTCCTGTGATGGTACACATTGCTCCTTATAACTTAAATATCTCTATAAATATAATAAATACTGGGTTCAAATTTTTGGCATTCCTATGTAATGCATTTACGCATTGAATGAAAAAAATAATATTAATAATAATTATCACTTATCGGACACATCAGATATATTTTGTGAACATCGGAAATAAATTCACCAATACAATCAAACGTGTGCCAGTGTGTGACGTAGGTATATTCATTCTAAAAAACCGCTATGGGTGAGGAAGCGACGCTATTCACGTCTCACTCTCACTCTTCTTCAGTATATGGGAACGCAAGAAATAGAATCTCAGTTCGCTCGCGTCTTTCCCTCAGTAGGTCGGCGGCTTTCGGTAGAGGTGGTCGCTTTGCCCGTTTGGTGAAAGTTAGCCGATATTTTTTTAATTTTTTAGCAATTAAATGTAAATTATTATCACTTTTGACTTCAAATTTAATTAATTTATGCGATTGGCTATGAATATTCTTATTTTATCGATTTTAAATCGCTCATTTTTACATGTGTATTGAATACACAACACCGGAACGGGCGGATTTTTTTAGCACAGGCAGGGAAAGGTTATTCTCGAAGAATAGAGAATCACCGACATGTTCTCAACAATATGCCTTCAGCGAGTTTCTTGATTACTTTTGGCACATTGCTCTTGGCCAAGGAGACAATTTGAAGTCTCAATGCTTTGGACTGACCGAATGAGAGATGCAATAAAACTACCCTTAACAACTGCCCTTCGACTCGCACAGTGGAAGAATGGATGGAGAGGAGGCTCAGAAACTATCATGGAAGTAACAATACTCAGTCATGAGCAGGATGTATGTATGGAAAGTAAAAAAGTGTCATTATTTAGTTCAATAGAATAATTTAGTTTAATAATAAATCTACATATATGTATTTAGTTCAAAAGTATATTTACGTGTGCGTAAAACTAACAATGACAAAATAAATAATATTCTATATTTTTGACGATTTTGGTTATGTTCTCTAAAAAATATTTTTTTGACGAAATTTGAATATTTTCGAGAACATAACATACAGGATACTCGTATAGACTGGGAAAAAATATTTATACGCTTGTCAAAAAACAGAGGTATTTATAAAAGCCTATAAATTATATGCCAGGAGTATTTGAAAAACCGTAAAATAATAACTAAGTAGACGCCTGGAAGTTTAATAGTTTATTTTGTGTAAGCTGTTCCACTTAATCTTGATAGATCAAACTCAAAAGACCGATGACAAAGAAAATTTAAGATGAATGACGATCGGCAGATTTAATCTTCTGCAGTACTTTATTAAGATGATTTATAGAGCGCTATTTTGGTATTACTCAATAACACTCTTAGCATGCATGATAAGATGTTTATGGCCAACATAAAGACATAAATTCAAATATATAGTCTGAGAGTAAAACCAATTCAGTAGTTAGTTCACCAGGAACTGAACGTAGAGTGCCTGCCCTTAAATTACACTCCCTATGTAATAATGCATGAAAGTTAATAAGAAGGTTTTTGAAATTACAAAAGTTGTGAGAAATTTAGAAAATACTTGATAAATAGTAACAATATTTGACAACTTATGCAGTAACGTTTAAGGCAGGCCTGACCAACCCAAATTACCCCACGGGTCGCACTGACGACCTAAAATTTTCAAAGGGTCGCACATAAATAAGAATAATTGCAATTTTTGTTTCAATATTTTTTTTCGATATCTGGCCTTACAACGAAATACATACTTATTAAATTTTTTTTTGTAAGTGATTGATTTGGATGCAGAGGCACACAGAAAGTGTTCAATCAGTGTAAATCTGAAAAAAAGAAACGACACTACTACTAGATATGAAGAGAAAACCTGTATTGAACCAACAACAAAATATATTTATATGGTTATGTGTATAATGACTTAGAATTCTAAGTTATTAATTTGTTAAAATATTTGTATGGAAATAAAAAAAATAAAAAAACGTGGGGTGGCCAGTCCTGGTTTAGAGAGCAAACTCATTTCGAGTGAACTCTTACTCGGGATTTTTAGCTCAATTTTACTGATAGATGAAAAATATTACAAAATAAACATACGAATATTATAAACTCGTATATAATTTGGGTGTAATAACATGAATGTGTTATTTCCGGTCATTAGATTAGGGACTTCTCTGTATCTGTAGATATTTAGTTAAACGTATTTGGTAAAAAAAAAACAGAAAGCTTACTAAGGGAAGACGAGTCACAAAGAAACCTTTGCAAATGTTTCGATATGTGATAGTAACACATTCGGCTCTTGAGGTATAGTGTACTGTTTGTATGTAGTGTTCATATATAATCAATAGTAACACATTCGACTCTAGAGGTATATGTTAGTGTACTGTTTGTATGTAGTGTTCATATATAATCAATAGTTTTGATAAAAATGTTTGTCTTCCAATGCTTTCTAAAGCTGCACACGCCCCGTATATCTCTAACACTTAGATGCACGCCATTTCACGCCACAGTATCAGCAACGGCAAAAAAACCGGTCATAATACTCCACCCTATTAGATCGATTCGGTTTCCTATTAGGTTGACCAAAGAAAAGAAAATGTACGAATAGCGTTGAAGAAAAGGACATATGTGAGGATCAAAGTTTATAAATCTGTTTCTTATTTGCCAATTAGTATTTTTATAGGAACACAACTTCAAAAATATTCACTTACAATTACAATTGAGTTTTATCCCTCTCTTAAATAATTATGAAACATTTATTTAAGTACAACTTTCACCCTTATATATAATGTATGGAGGGGAGACGTGGACGTAAAAATACTTCAAAGGTGACGTTTGCATGCTGTGGAAATTCATGCTCTGAGAATAATAAAGAGGTTACAGTGCATTACGTTATGCGGAATGAAGTTATTAAAAATGAATAAGGACTTAAGACTTACTTATTAAGTAAGACAAAGTACAGCATTCTGAAATGGTCGGGATGCGTAGAACAAATGAGAGAAGAAATATTCACAAAATATGCAGTGAGTGAGAATGTAAATAATAAGATTGGAACTCTGGGAAAAGATACATAGTTGAACTATATTTTAAACCAAAAGTTTTTCACACAAAAAATGATAAAACCTACATACTCGACAAACTTAGGGTGACAAATTTGTTATGGTCTTAGCAAAAATGTCATATCATTAGGCTTTAATTCAATTCAGTATAGGAAGGAAAGACTTAGACCCGAATTCATATTCTGATCTAAATATGTATTTCTTAACTTCAAATTTTTGTGTTTTGTATTAAAAATAGGACCTCATACGCTCCAAACTAAAGCAATTTAAGTAAATAATGATCGAAAACATGCACTTAACTATTACATTTTATAATACTCTTAGTATTAACTTCAGTTTGAAATGATGTAAACAACAAAAGATTTGTCTTAAGGACATCTATCCCAGAAATACGAAACTTATTTACAGACAATATATTAATTTAGAATACGCATTAGCAGTTTGTGTTTCTCATCAGCTCAACTATAAGATTATTATAGAACAAATAAAAAACAAATGCCCGAGACTCTCGTACGGTAGAAGTGAAACTTCTTAGCTCCTAAGAAAAGTTGATTATGCATTTCTTTTTTCCATTTGCTAACGATTTGTTTTTAGGATTAGGAAATAGTTCTGTAGAATTTAATTCAAGAAAATGACTCTTAATTAAATAAAAAATGGTTATGTGGAATTTAATTCAAGAAAATTTATCTTAATTAAATTCAAAAATATATGTGGTTTTTTAATAAATAATAATAATTTTAATAATAATATAATACACTTAATAATATAAAATTTATATTTTTTAATATAAAATATATTAATGTTTTTATGTTATTATTAATAATTAAATAAATTATTTTTAAATAATTATTTATTAATTATTATTTTTATTATGTTATTAATAATATTATTAAAATATATTATTAATTAATTATCTGACAATTAATTATAATATAATAATATTATGATTATTAATATTAACATATAACAACATATATGATACAGTGGAACCTCTCATAACGAGCACCTCTCATAACGAGTAATTCGCATAACGAGCTAAACAGATTGTGAAAAAAATGCTCCCTTAACGAGCGACATTTCGCATAACGAGTGACGCAGAAAGGGGAAGTCCTATCTTCATGTCACTCACTTGTGAGCCGGGACTTCCGCGCCAGTGCGTCAGTCTCTAGTTAGCACTCGTTCCGCTAGCACGTTAGTGTCACATGTGATCACACATTTTTCCAAACTTGTGTTCAGACATTATTTGAAATTTTTTTTGTGCAAAGTTTTATAACCCTTGCAAAAATGTCCCTGAAGAAAAAGCCACAAGAAGACAGCCATAAGAGAATAAAAGTAACTGTAAAAATGAAACGTAAAATCATTGAAAAGCGAGAACGAGGTGTGAGCGTGGCTGATCTAGCGCGCACATACAATCGGTCTACATCAACGATTTGATCTATTCTCAAGAATAAGGACAAAATTAAGAAGATAGATGCTTCAAAGGGAGACTCAAGAATGTCTACGAAACGGTTACCTATTCTTGATAATGTTGAAAGGTTGCTTCTCATATGGATAAACGAAAAGTAATTGCCAGGCGATACTATTAACGAAAACATCATTTGTGAGAAGGCGAAAGTTATTTTCGCCGACTTCGTTAAGAAGACGCCAGGATCATCAACTGCCAAAAAAGAAGTACAATTTAAGGGAAATCATGGATGGTTCGAGAACTATTTAAGAGAAGAACCGGCATCCACAGCGTTGTGAGGCATGGTGAAGCAGCAAGCTCTGACACAAAGGCAGCAGAGAGCTTCATCAGCGACTCGACTAAGAAGCTCGTAGATTCTGAGGGTTACCGGATTTTACTTCTAGTAAAAAAGAATTAATTATTTGTCATAAATTCATAAATAAAAAACTAGTTATTTCGATTTTTTTATTGTTTTTTGCAAACCGAAATCGCATTCCGGGTTGTTACGCTCCTTAATAATTTATAAGTATGTAATTTTATTTGAATAAACGTTCAAAATAAAAAAAATGAGTATTTTTTTCGGCATGGAACGCATTATCGTATTTTACACTGATTTATATGGGAAAAATTATTTCGCATAACGAGTGTTTCACATAACGAGTAAGATTCTGGAACGAATTATTCTCGTTATGAGAGGTTCCACTGTATATGTATTATTATAATTATATACTAAATACAAATTGTATATTAAATAAAATAAAATAATTTTATTTAATTAAAAATAAAATTAATAATTGTTAAATATATTAATATAAAAATAATATATAATAAAAAAAATATATTTTATTTATTTTTAATAATAAATAATAAAAGCAAATAATAATTTTACTAATAATACAATACACTTAATAACATTAAAATAATATTAATTATTATAAAAAATAAATAATGATTAATATTAAAATAATTAATAATAATTTATTAATAAATAAAATATTTAAAAATAATAAATAATACGATAATTTTATCATAATAAAATATTAACATATTACACAGTTTTACTTTTCGTGACGTTCAGGTCAATATGCGCGACAATAGAAGTTTCACTTCAATAAGATAATTTCACCACATTTCCCCTTTATTTAAGGAAGCTTCGGTAATTTGTATGAAATTAACTTAAAATATCTTTATTGTGAAATTAGTTAAGATTTAGTATTGTGTATTAAGTTTTGACTATAAATTCACGTCTTAAATAATTATTATTGGAAAAACCTTTGACTTACTTGAATAAAAAATGGACACAAAAATATTTAGTTATAAACGTTTCACATTTACAAAATAACTTTAAACATAAATGTACGAGTAATATCACTTGAAATATCAACTTATTACACTGCACTCTTGCCAGGTAAATAAAATCGAAAAGTATTCATGTATTTATTGAATCATTACTAATACATTTTATCAAAAGATAAACTGGCTTGGATCATTTATCTGTTAGAAAGGAGTTGCCCACATTTGGTTGATTTTTTTTTAATATTTAATATTGCAAAATAAAATGTTCGAATTTCGCATCTCCTGATAAACTAATGAGAATGGTCTCATTTCAGTTCCATAGCTTTATTCAGAGATACTGCCTCAAATATCAAGATACCCACGATGTCGCTTATTATCGAAGAGGAAAGTAAATTTAAAGAAGAGTAATATTTGAATAGATATGCGAGTTCATCCTTTTGGCCTATATCGAAGTCTCAATCGTAACGTTAGGGCATAGGTCCATCTTGGTTTCTGACAGACATCTCCAAAAATCCAGAGAAGTAATTTAAACCTACAAATATCCAAACAAAAATATTTTTTTTATTATTATTACACATGACAAGAAATATACATAATTTGCGAAAAAAACAACAGGTAATTTAATTTGAACATACATTATTTTAATGGATCTGGGTTTGTCGCCTTTCATTTGTCGTATCCCCAGTAAACTAGGTTTTTGCCTGTATCTCACTGAGGATATTTAGCATGAAAAAATAAATCGATACTTCTTTCAGATTTTTGATTACACAAGAACAAAACCCCGTTGCACGTTCTCATCAACCTGACAAACAGTGACACTCAATTACAACTGGAAACATCATGCGGAATCAAACTCTTCACACATCATCACTCCAGAAAGACCAAACTTGTTCATCTCATAATATACCGCACACAATCATAATAAAAACAAAAACAAAAGTAAAACCAAAAATGAACACAAAATGAAACAAAAATAAAACAAAAAATGTTCATCCCATAATATACCGCATACAATCATAAGAATAAAAATTAACACAAAAATATACAGAAACATAAATACAAAACAACAAAAATCACAACAACAAGAAGAAACCCACACTCATTAATAGACGACAGTTTCTCCATCAAATCAGCATGGTACGCCATAGTAAAATCGAAACGAAAGCAAAACTACAATTAACAATAACTTCAACCTTTACGTAGGCCCCACGCTTGTTCTTTCGCAGTGAAAGGGTCCCATGCGCACACGTTACGGTTAAGACTTCGCTTTAGATCAAGCGGTACATGGCGAAGCTGATTACAAACATGCCCTAAATATGAAAAATATAACGTTTTCAAAACGTCAGCATCAGAAATCAAACCACGTAGTACAACACTTTGAAAGACCTTGCACAACTAATACGAAACATTGCGAAAGCCTCAAAACATATTTGAATACGCTTCAGGATTTTTTTACAAATACGAACTTCTGCTTTGAGTTTAATATTTTAAATAATTCTGAAAATATTATGTCAAATGCCTCTCCTCGAACATAATGTGAAATAAAATTATATTTAAAAAAGCGTAACCTACTTCTGTCCGGAAAAATACTTAATGGTGTGGGCGTTTGGTCTCAGCGCTGGGTGTCTAAACTCTTCCCATCCTAAGGGTATACTTTGTCAGGTATTTTATACTATACGATAGACTCCTTGTAATCGAGTATGATTATCAACTTAGATGGAAAACGTCTGGGCGCGTATTGGTTTATTTTGTGCAATTTGTTGCACTTCGGAAATTAACTGTGTTGACATATATATTTTTATCATATAAGATACAGTTATCCACAACAGTACTTAAGTGCCGTCTTTGATGTATAGGAGCAAAACGTAGACGTAGAAAAAGTCTAGACAGGACGATAAAAATGCTATAGAAATTTGTGTACTGAGATAAGAATTCATAAGGTTACAATTTATGTCAAAATTTGGGATTAAGTAATTATAAATGGATATGAAATGAAGGCTGATGTATTAAGTAAAAGGAAGAAGATCACTCAAAGACGGTTTGAGTATGTCGAACGATAAACGAATTCCAAGACTGGAAGACAAATATCTTACCAACTTGCCCACGGACTCATGGAGGTCGTCATTTAGTCTACATGCAAACTTAAATATGTTATCGGTAAAATAATACACAAATTGGAACGTGTCCCGTTGGTTATTCATCTGTAGGAATTGCGTAAATTGATAAAGCATTATCTCTGCAAACAGTGTTTGAGCGTGCGTCATGTCTACGTGATAGTTCTTCCATGACCGGCTTATCTACATCCACCCTTCGCCACCCATTCTTCGCCACAATACAGTTTGCTCTGCACCATTCCGAGAAACGTGTGATCTCCCATCACGATCAGATCGATTCATCAAACTATTGCATCATCTGACACGTGTCAAGCATCTTCCTTCATTGAGATTATTTTGTGTCTGGGCTACGTTTGATTTATCTTCGTTTTCAGCCGTTTCATGATAAAAATCTACTTTACATATTAAATATTATAATAAGCTATTTTCTTGTTTTTCTGTTTTCTGTAAAGATGCCCTTTCTCCACCAAAGTTACGCTCAATAAAGATATGGTGAGATACCAACGTCCTTTCAGGCTTCGAGTTTAACAGCCCTTATAATTTGAATGATTTATTCATACACTATTGATTAATTTATTCATACAACCTTTTCTTAATTGCATGCGCAATGCTGAACATCGTTTCTTCCGCTTTATCTGAAACCTGCTACATCACCTATCTTTATCCTTCCTGGTCCATTAGTATGTTGAATGCAGCGTTTTTAAGATGGTCCTGTTAACTCTTTTATTTTAGTTCCTCCATCTTGTAGGACACCTTCCAATTACTCGTTTCCCGTAAGCTGTCTCCATGATCACCAGTTTCTCAAAACTTGAATTATTCCTTCCGACAATATGTCGAAAGTACAGCAGAATTATTTACCTATATACGAGTATTATCGAAAATCTTACGATATCTTATTATTGGATGATACAGATGTCAGTGTGCCTTGCGATCTATGGGATTTGGAGCATTTGCCTCCATAACCATTTCTCGAAGGTGTTTATAATGTTTCGTACCTTCTTTTTCATCGATATGGTGCCCCATTTGAATTGGAGATTCAGACACATTCAATAATATTCATAAATTGAGCCGAAAACTATGTTTCGTGTTAATAACTTAATGCTTGCTTATTTCTTTGATACATTTACTTGAGCTAGAGGTTTTCACGACTATGAAACCAGAAGTAAAGAACTTATTAGATATCCCTTACTTTGTCTTACATTATTAAATGGATCTTTTTCATATTCAGCCAGCAAATGCTGGAATTTTAGGATATACTCGTACATGTACATACGATGATGCTATCAATAAACATATATTTATTTATTCATATTAATCAAATTCATTCAATTGAAATTAACAATTTGTCTCAATTTCCATTACACGAGCCTTCGTATTATTTGAAAAAAAAAAACAGAATCAATGCATTTTGAATGGAAAATTTGCATTATAATTTCCAACATTTTCATTAAAAACAACGTGATTTTTTTTAACTTTTAGCAAACGCGTTATTATAATATATTTTAAACTTGTCATAAAGCAAACAACCCGTTAGAGAATACATTTAATAAAGCATGATTCTCATTGTGGGGTGGCCTCCAAACGGAAATTAAACAGTGGATCTGAACGAAGAATTTACATTTGACCCTTAAAATAATTTTAAATTATACCACTTTGCGATTCGGTGTATAAAAGATACGAAACCATTGGATTGTATAACATACATACCATTACATCGCTTCCCTCGTCGGGGTAGACAGAGAACGCCAGACTCCCATACATCTTTCATCTTTTTTACATCTATGCAGCGTCTCAGACAACACCTATGATTTGAGCTTTGTTTTCCATCACTATACGCCGTTCAATATCACTCGTTATTCTTCAATATTGTGACAATGTACAGTGACATTTACATTGGTTTTTTTTTTCAGGCACCGTTAAGTGACTTAACATTTCTCCTCTCAAATTGTGTTATCTTAAGGATCTTCTTGAATGGCTCCAAGCATCGGTACATCTTTTTACTTTTTCAAACACCGCTAAGTAACTTTACATTTTTCCTCTCAAATTGTGTTATCTTAAGGATCTTCTTGAATGGCTCCAAGCATCGGTACATCTTTGTACTTTTTCAAACACCGCTAAGTGACAACATTTCTCCTCTCACATTGTGTTATCTTAAGGATCTTCTTGAATGGCTCCAAGCATCGCATCATCTTTGTACTTTTTCAGACACCGCTAAGTGACAACATTCCTCCTCTCAAATTGTGTTATCTTAAGGATCTTCTTGAATGGCTCCAAGCATCGGTACATCTTTGTACTTTTTCAAACACCGCTAAGTGACAATATTTCTCCTCTCACATTGTGTTATCTTAAGGATCTTCTTGAATGGCTCCAAGCATCGGTTCATATTTGTACTTTTTTAGACACCGCTAAGTAACAACATTACTCCTCTCAAATTGTGTTATCTTAAGGATCTTCTTGAATGGCTCCAAGCATCGGTATATCTTTGTACTTTATACTCGTACATCAGTCCGTTTTTGGACCAATAGGCTACTTCTATTTAGTAATGTTAAATTATGATTTTGTTGCATTCGAAGTTTTCTGAGAAACTTCTGGCGCTTTATACGTATATTTACTGCACTGCGAGTTACTTTCCTTTTCCCGTGACGTTGAACCGTAAGTCCGTTGTCGCTAATATTCTTTTCCCACTCAAATTGGTCACCGCTGGAGGAAGAGTTCGTTTGAACAGTTCTTTCTTTGTTACTAAGTGATGTTGCGCTTTTAAAAAAATAAGGTATTTTCTATTGTAGGTTGCGCTGAATAGGTACTTATTTCACATCACCTGAACAGCCTGAGTGGTGGTGAATTCGAACTGAACTTAACTGAATGACTCGAACTTAACTGAAGCCTTCGTCCTGATTTCTCTCCAGAGGAAGATCTTTTGCTTGTGTTGCACCTTTTCAAATAATAGTTAGTATTTCTTAAATAATTGTTACTTGTTTGACTAATGTGCAATCTTAAAGTTTTTTAACATTCTCATTTCATTAAAACAAAAGTAGCTAAATAAATTGTATTAGAGATACAAGGAGGGCTATCTAATAATGTGTGTTGCGAAATCTAAAGCCCTGGTGATAGGAAAGGGTGACAAGAAAAGTAAATGCTATGTATGGGTAAAAAAATGAAGGATTAGAGAAAATACTATAGAAAACAAAGGCCAAGGCACTTGAACATTTATACCCGAACCGGACAGTATCAAAATCAGCTAAGATGATAGTCCATAATAGTATTTTGGTACTAACTTTGAAATCTATGAGTGATACGTGGACATGGAAAAATCTTAATGGAACCGAATAAATTATGTCAAAATGCGTGCACTGAGAAGAATGCATAGCGTGACAATGCATGACAGAATACGGAATGAAGTTTTTATGAATGAACATGAATCTAAGGCTGATATGGTAGAGAAAGATCAAAGAAAGTATGGTCGGATCAAGTGAACTATGTTTTGGAGGAAGGAAACGAAAACGCAAAAACATCGTAAGAGTTTTATGAGAAGGGGTATACATGTAGAAGGGACGAAGAATGTACATCGAGATAAAAAAAATCTGGCACTGTCATTTTTGCCTATCCTTAAAGAGAGATGTTATGCACCATGTTATCTATATATGCGTGTAGTAAATCATTTTAGATTATTTTCATTACTTCCTTCGGATCCTTCACATTCAACTCTTTTAGTTTCTTTTACATCTCACCTTTCCTTTTTTTTATTTCATTCAATTGATCCAACCATACTTTTCTCGATCATCCTTTACCACGACACCCACTCATGTTTGTTTTATAAACGTATTTAATCAGTCTTTCATTACCTATCCGTTCGACATGTCTAAACCACATCAAAGTGTTCTTTTTCACCATACTTAAAACATCACTTTTTAGGTTTTATAAGATTATTCAATATTCTGAAATCATTTAATAAATATAATCCTTTCATTAAACTACCCCAGTTTTCTATTTGTTCGCACTCCTATGGTTACATAACCCTGAAAACAATCTACACAACACTTGACATTAACACTTTAGTGTTGCCAGATTCAAGTACATACACATAAATCAATTGACGCACAAGTTATATTGAAAATCAAATTCCAAATTAAAACTAAAATTTAATGTGTCAATTTCTAAGAACATGCCAAAAAAATTATGTTACTCATGCAAACGTGGGAAATACGAGTATATTTAATTCACAGTACAATGCACCTTATAAGAATATGCTTTAAGTAAGGAGGAAAGAATTCAAACGTCTTATCGACTAGGCCATTAAGATCACCATTCATATTATTGAGACTTAGTTTAATGTTTTTTTCTAATTTCGGATATATCAAAATTGTTTTTGTTAATTTTATTGATTGATTTTGAGAATTTCATAATGAGGTCGGTATTTCCTGTGTATAGTAAGGTTAAACGGTTTATATACGTAATCTGTACGTCGATGTCTCACAACAAGAGAAATAAAAACTATTTTTTATTAATTTGTTTTGTCGCGTTTAGATTATTGAAATTCTATTTTTTAAGGATTGCCTGATTCACAAATTTCTAGATTCCAGTCTGTTTTCAATGCAGCTGTTAGGCTGATATATGAAAGTCATAAATATTGTCATATTAGTGCGATTCTAAAATGGTTCAAGTGTCGCGAATGGATTGATTTCAAGCTGTGTCTCTTTGTATTCAAGTCTTCTTTGTAAAGGGTCTTTCAAATTGAGCGATTCTTGGATAAAACACAAATGGCGTCGTGAACTTGCCTGGGTCTTATGAAATTTGAGAAGTATAATGTATGACATTTATAAAAAATGGAGTCGTATACAATGCAACAACGCGTTCAAATTGTTGAATTATTTTATGTATTGTAATCTCCGGAAACGGTGATGTTAATTGGCCACCAAGATCATGTGATCTGACACCGTTGGACTATTTTATCTGGGGTTACGTGAAGATAAGCCAGGTCTATGAGAATGACCCCAGATCCATTATTGAGCTGAAGGACGAAATTATTCGCGTTATTAGCGAGTTAGAACCGCAATCATGCCAAAATGTCATCGGAAATTTTGACAAAAGAATGGACATCTGTGGAGCTGCAAGAGGTGGACATTTGGCGGATATCGTTTTTTTTGTGTTTCAATTTCATACATTACACTTCAATGTTGTTTATAGTTAAGGCATTAACGTTGTGGAGGTTTAAAGACATTGTAATTTATTTTTATCAAACACTGTTTATTCCACTTTTTTGTGACGGTATAACCCTACCGGTTTCAAGGCTTTCACCTCATCTTCAGGGGACAGTCTTGTTTGCGATCCCCTTAAGA
This sequence comes from Odontocerum albicorne, assembly GCA_949825065.1. Lineage (NCBI taxonomy): Eukaryota > Metazoa > Arthropoda > Insecta > Trichoptera > Odontoceridae > Odontocerum > Odontocerum albicorne. Next base: position 27,450,544 of record OX463857.1, read on the forward strand.
TGAAGTGAAAGCCTTGAAACCGGTAGGGTTATACCGTCACAAAAATTGGAATAAACAGTGTTTGATAAAAATAAATTACAATACACTTCAATGATCAATAAAAAGTTATTTGAAATCAAATCAAATTGTGTGTTTTATTCAAGAATTAAAAAAATTAATTAAAAAACCCGATCAATTTGAAAGACCCTTTATATTTCAAATCTGTGTTTTTGGTCGATTAATTATTCATCTAATAAAGTCAAAGATGTATCTATCATATATCAGAAGATATACAAACGTGCCTTTGTAGTGCGTCTTCACATGACAAGTTATTTGTGACTTTCCAAATACTGTGAGATCCAAATCAAATGATCGCATCCACTACCTTCTCATCGTTACACTAAACTTATTTGTTTTCGATAATATTATTATTGTGTCAATATAAGTGAGTCCAAATGCTGAATTTGATCGCCCTTGAGGAGAATGCTCTCTAAACATCTCTAAATGCAAATTATTATTTTATTTTTATTATAAATAACAATGATAATAAAAATAATGCAGGTAATTGTCTCTCGTAGGTGAAAGAATGCCATGATCACTGTGGATAACGAAGAAGAAATAAACAAAAACTATTGCGTGCTATACAAAAAAAAAACAAAAAGTATTGCGTGCTTTACAAAAAAAAAACAAAAACCATTGCGTGTTTTACATTTGGAAAATTATACGCGACTTGGTGATCCTGCCAGCAACCAATATAGTACAACATATGAAGAAGGTTCCAGTACATAAATCAATTGTCACACGTGTGCTGAATAACAAATTTCCATCAACCATTTAAATGAAATTAGTTACATCTAAGGACTTCTTATGTCAATTTCAATTTTACACAATCTTCATTTATATATTACTATATATGTGTAGAGGTAAACAGCCAAAAATATTTCGATCCCCATTTTAGCTGTTTTGAAATATTTAAAGGAATATAAATAGATTTTTATAGGATTGATGGTAAGATATTTTTTAAACCTGAATCAACTTTGAAATACATATTTTAGAATTTAAATTGGAATTAAGAATATAATGTGTAAATGAATGGCATTGAAACAGATGAACAAGGACTGTGAAAATGTCAGATTTTGCCTTTAATGGTTTATTTTTATATGGTGATTTTATGCAGAGAATATGATGAGTTAATGTAGAAGGAGTTGTGATTTTATGTAGAGGATTTGGTTCATTTATATAAAGGATATGGTGACTTATGTAGAGGATATGGTGATTTTATGTAGAAGTTATGGTGGTTTTATGTAGAGGATATGGTGAATTTATATCAAGGATATGATGATTTCATGCATGGGGTGTGGTGATTTAATGTAGGGAATGTGGTGATTTTATGTAGAGAATATGGTGATTGTACGTAGAGAATTTGGCGATTTTATGTAGTGAATATGGTGATTTTATGTAGAGGATATGGTTAAGTTAATTCTGAGTTTTGCTTCAATATGTATAAAAAGTGATTATAAAAGATTTCATGCCGTTCTACCGAAATATGACAGTTGCGTGAAAAAACATGATTTCACATTGCAAAAATAACATGAGTAAAGTTACGGCTCAAGTGTTGTAGATATAATCGACAATGAAAGAAAGCTAGATTTCAATGAAATAGACAACATAAATTCTCTTGAATCTCATACAATTGAACTTAGCAACAATGATGTTATTGATTTCAAACAACAACACGTTCTTTTAGATGGAATTGCAAAATACGAATTATTTTGTATCTCATACAATTGAACTAAGTAACAATGACATTATTGATTTAAAACAACAACGTGTTCTTTTAGATGAGATTGCAAATTATAAATTATTTTAAATCGCGTATAATTGAACTTAGCAACAATAATATTATTGATTTAAAACAAGAAACCGTTCTCTCAGATGAGTCGAAACGTTTACTCAAAATGAATTTGACAAAATATTTCGCACTCTTCAAAGTCGAACAAATTATTTAAAGATGGTGGTCTTAACATTGAACGATGCATGCAAACCATCGAAACCTGAAAAAATATACACGTACGCATATGTTAGGTGCTACACAATATTTTATGAGGAAAAGAAGGAAAACAATATGAATCCGAATAAACTCTGACAATTAAAAAAATGTATGTGTGTCTGTATATTTATGACATACGCTTTCGTTTTTATGACATACGCTTATGCTTTCGTGTAAGGAACACCACAATCCGAGAGGTCTGTGAGGTCCAAGATGTGGTCAGATGGGGACGACAGCGTCGACGATACTGGTACCAACATGTATAGGAATTCCACAAGAATTCCATACATAGCTCTGCATGGGGTGCCGGATGGACGGCGTCTACCAGGGAGACCCCCGAAACGATGGAGAGATAGCTGGAGCTCAGCATCACAGGACAATCCTGCAGTAACAGACTCTTGAGAGTCTACAGAAAGTTTAAGAAGAAGAAGCTTTCGTTTTTAATAAACTTTAAACGATCACCATTATTAAAAAAAAACAGCAATGACCCATGAATAATGACTGAAATAAATAAAAAAAAATTAATGTATTTTAATAATATCGTTTTGTACTAATATATTGGTTGTTCCAAATCAATCAAATAGGGAGGGATATTTCGATACAGCTTTTACCGTTACTGGCCTTGTGGGGTGGAATGGTCTGCCTCCTACTGTAAGATATGTGGTGGCGTGTGCAACTTAAGAAAGCACTTAAAGATATTTCTTTTTGGAGATCTTATTTAAATTTGTAAGTGCATTCAAATCTTGAGCTGAGTTAGAGCGCCATTGAGAAGAGTTTGCTCTCTAAACGGCGAAGTATGTGTATAAATTTACCATTTTTATTATTCAATTAAACAGATCTTGGACGATATTTTTTTTTTATAAGAGCACGGATACTTTTGAAAGAACTTCCCCTAACTTAAAGTGACTGTCTAACATTAACATATGAAAAAATCACTGCTGTCAAATACAAAAGTATTGGAAATATAAAATGTTTTAAAACGTGTTATGAATATAGATTTTGTTTCATTTTTAATTTATTTGAGTTTTTGAACCATTATTTAAAATGTTTAAAAGTATCCACGCTCTTCTAAAAAAAATTGTCATCAAAGAACTGTCAAATTGAATAATTATATAATAAAACTGTTATATTTTGAATATGTGTGTTGGTTAGTGATTTCCTAAATGTTTCATACGAGATTATCAAAACTTTGGGAATATGTACTCGTATGTGTGTTGGTTTACTCAAGAAGTTCGAATATTTACAAAAGGTATTGCGGTTCACAATCTTGCAATTCACGTAAACATTATAATGCAATTTAAGTAAATGCTTAATTTTCAACACGTATATTTTGTACACATATACCATTACGCCTTTTCTCTGCTTGAGTAGGCAAAGAGGACAGAGGGCCAGCCTTTCCTTCCCCGACACAAATATTTCGCTTCTTTTATATCCGTATACTTTTTCATGTAGCTCCCACGATTTATCTTTATTATTAAATTTCCATCTTACTCTACCATTCCTTTCACTCACATTTGAACTGATTTTTTTTGTTCATTAATTCTACGAGAACAAACCATCTTACAGTGATTTTCTTCACCTTATTTTACACATCAGCCTTGAGTCAGCCTTCGCCATATTCTACACATTCACCCATCATCTTTACACATCAGCCTTCACCTTATTCTACACATTCACCCTTAATCGCACCACATGTGCTACGAAGTGCACGCAATTCTACAGTATTTATTCATTTCTTTTCAGTATTTTGCCATCTGCACTTATACTTTGTATTTACTTGGTGACTTCTTTGCCAAATCTTTATTTACTTGTAAATTTAATAAAAGAAGGCCGAGACCAGAAAGACCAAGTCGCTGGTCTGTAGATGGAAAGTTTTCTTCAGCTTTAAAGCCATGAAAATTTGTTTGATAGTTCTTGGAAAGTGAATACGGCAGCCGAAGCCACAATTTCTTCAACTTTCATAAAAAAACACATATTTCTAGGTTTCATGTCACACATAGTATACCTGAAATAGAAATGCGAAGGTTACGTAGAATGTTTAATAAAATATTTCATATTAGAATGAGGAATGAAGAAACGAGGCAATGAAGAATGTCTAAAAATAATAAATATTTTTTGAACACTTTCATGTAAAGACATGGCCGAATTTATTGCTTTGAAGCGTTTTTTTCCACATCCCCTTACTTTTCTTTCACACATTAATATTGATGGCATGCCATGTCTCAAACTCCTAAATGAAAATGGCATATATACTATCACGCCATTTTCCTGTAAGCAGAGGTTACAGACTACCAGACCATTCGATCTCAACACACGTTTATAGACTTTCCCAGTTAATGGATACAGCAAAGTTAAGAAAATAATAAATAAATAAAAATTATTTTATGTCTTCAAATAAGTTGATTATTATCAGATTATTATAAATTAAAAACAAACTGCGCTGAAGGTATCCGTAACTATCGAAGCTAATATCGCGTGAGAGACGAACAGTAGAGGAAGTCAATAAGCGTCGCAATGCACATGCCTGGCAAATACGAAATTTTCGACAAGTGCAACAACAGCAAGGGACTGAATAAGAAGCCAATGAGCGTCGTGTTTCCGAATACGTGACATACGACATGTTATCTTCAAATAATTATTGTAGACAAAAAAAAAACTAAGGTTTTTTTTAAAGTATACTATGAAGCAGTGTTCATTTTCAATATTCCTGCTTAGTATGTCAGTGAACATTCCGTGATCTTTCACGCGTTACAGTCATTATTTATAAAGGGTCTTTCAAATTGAGCGGTTTTTAAATTATTTGATAAAACACAGATGGCGTCGCGAACTTGTCTGGATCTTGTGACATTTGAGAATTGTAATGTATAACATTTATAAAAATGGAGTAATGTACAATACAACAACGCGTTCAAATTGTTAAACTATTTTATGCATTGTAATCTCCGGAAACGGTGATGATAATTGGCCACCAAGATCATGTGATCTGACACCGTTGGACTATTTTCTCTGGGATCACGTAAAAAGTCAGGTCTATAAAAATGATCTCCAATCAATTCCTGAGCTGAAGGACGAATTATTCGCGTTATTGGTGAGCTAGAACCGCAATTATGCCAAAATGTCATCGAAATTTTTGACAGAAGAGTAGACATCTGTAGAGCGGCAAGAGGTGGACATTTGGCGGATATTGTTTTTTTATGTTTAAATGTCATACATTATACATCAATGACCAATAAAAAGATTTTTGAAATCAAAGCAAATTGTGTGTTTTATCCAAGAATTTAAAAAAAATTAATTAAAAAGATCGCTCAATTTGAAAGACCCTGTATATATAATAGAATAGTTGAGGTGAAAAAATATCGAGAAGAGCCGAAAATGCGGCAGAAATGCGTATACTGAGAAGAGTGTATGGAAAATGCACGAGGCATTGCAGAATTAAGTGATTAAGGATAGATTAAATTGAACTTAAGGCTGATGTTTCGTGTAAGATGAAGGAGAGTACTCTGGGATGATTTAGAACGATTGAATGAAGAAATACTAACAAAATAAACATATAATGCTTATATGGGTGGAAAGCGTGTGAGAAACGGACCAAGGAAAGTATGGTTGGATCAAAGTGAATAATATTTAGAAAAAAGGAAATGTAGAAAGTCTAAGAAATCGTATTCTATGAGAAGACGTATATATGTAGAATAGGCTAAATATGTATGTCGAGATAGTCAAATTTGGCACTCCGTCCTCTTTTGAAATGACATGTTGATATGTTTGTAAGTATGTAAAGAATATTCGTAAATATATATAATACTTACAAAATTTGAGTATCTCTTAGTCGACTGAACTTAAATTAACTAAAGGCTGCCTTTTAATCATCGCTGCATATTCTTTGCATAATGTCCTGAACTTTTACTCTGTAACCAACAGATTTTTTTTAGTTTATCTTGCTTAACTCATTTTCCGGGATAGTGCCTTGATAATAATTATGTTTTTAATCTCAGAAAAGTTGTGAACATAAATGAAATCTTAATTGTTTTTGGTTAAACAAGTGTAAAATTATGTTATGTATTTATTACTTAAATATAATAAAGATAGAAACAGTTTCTACCAAAAAAAAAATTATCTAATTTATTATTTTAAGTTATTCCCTTGGCTAAAATGACTGTCGATGTTTCGTATACATTGCAGCCTTCAACTTTAGGGTGAAGCCTAAAAAATATACTGAATACATTTGTTTTTTTTTTTTTAAATATATTCAGTATTTTTTTACTTGTTGATATTTGTTCTTGATGCTCTACATGAAAATATCCGAATGCATGTTTATATTTTTTTGTTGTATGTATGATATTATATAATAAAAAAATCAACTAGATGGTTAACACTCTAATCGTCTTATAGAAGCACATCTATAAGGCATTACTTGGTGCCTTTTTTGCAACTCAGAATTTAATTCAGTCAATCTAAGGTTTAAAATAGACGTGTAACGATGGTCGTTATCAGTATAGCGTGTGTTCTATTAGAACGTGCTGATGATTTTGATATCGACATCGTTATCTTCGTTTTAGTTGATTCTGCGTTACTTCTCGTACAGAATCATCAATATAGCGGATTGCTTATTTTTATAAGTCATGATGATCTTGATTTGTAGTCAATGAGTATAGACTCAGGAATGCGGATATAAATCGATAAGTGGACAACAGGTAAATAAATAACAAGTCTTGACAGTTGAATGAATGACAATACTAATATGTTTATTTCTCGGCGTCCGAGTAATTTATACCAATGAGTAAATACATTCGCGATATATATCTGCCTTGCTCTAGCGCATGAACTGGCGGTAGGTTAATTATTTATGTTTGGAGATGGCTAGCCAATTTGCAGACGCTGTAAATAGTAAATATTGTCGTTGTTCATAGTGTGTAACAATCATTGAATTCTTCATCGGTCATTGACCCTGTATGTTTACTATCTGACAATAATTAATTTAAATAATTGTGTTTAACAATTATTTATTTATTCATTTATTTAGGTAGGTATTCCTACATAGCTCCCTTCCTAGTGAACGCAGAGGGCGCGTGCCTTGCGTGAACGTTAGGTTCCGGTGCATCTGACGTCGGACTGGTTATCCATTTCCCGTGTCGAAGTAGGTACGTGGATAACATCAGCGCGTGGCGTTTTTTCCCAGATCTGTCGGTCAGATGGGTGATGCGGAAACGGGGGGTAGGCTTGGTCGTCTCTCACTAAATTTGAATTGTCTGCGGTGCTTGGTTGGTCGTTGCGTTGATCGTCGATGATTGGTTATGTGGATCAAGCTGCAGATGGCGTCCGCGGTGGAAGGTTGATCTGCGGTGGCTTGATGGTGATGGTGATGGTGGAGATCAAGTTGCAGATGGAATCCGATGAGGATGGTTGATCTGCGGTTGCTTGATGATGATGATGAATTTGTAGATCAAGTTGCAGATGGCATCCGATGTGGAAGGTTGATCTGCGGTGGCTTGATGGTGATGGTGATGATGTTGATCAAGTTGCAGATGGCTTCCGATGTGGAAGGTTGATCTGCGGTGGCTTGATGATGATGATGATGATGTTGATCAAGTTGCAGATGGCTTCCGATGTGGAAGGTTGATCTGCGGTGGCTTGATGATGATGATGATGGCGGAGATCAAGTTGCAGATGGCGTCCGCGGTGGACGGTTGATCTGCAGGTGCTTGATGATGATGATGGAGTCTGCGGTGCTCGTTGCTGCAGCGTGGTTGTAGCGTGGTTGTATCAATGTTCGTGGTTGTATCGATGTTGTAGCGATGCTTGTCTGCTGCTGCATCTTGTCGGTCAGTAGTTCGTCGAGGGAGGCAATCCTGTAAATCGTGTGGCTGATCGCCAGGACTGACCTCACGTGAGCTGACGTCGGGCTCGTCCGCATCAGATGTAGTGTTGTATCTGAGTGACGGCTCTGGTGTCCTTGCTGGCGGCGTGCTTGACCAATTCGCCGGGCAGAAGAATCCTGACGGTGGTCTGGATCCTTATGCTGGTGATGATGCTCATCTTGTTGTAATGGGCGAGGCGGTTGGCGTTGGCGGCGGTGCGCTTGGAAAATCTCGTTGACGAAACTGTTCATGATGCTCATCGCGTTGCTGCTGATGCCGGTGTCGAGTTGCAATTGTTTTGACATTGCTGTCGAGTCGGCGATATTCGATAAAGTCGAGGTATGTATTCAGTTTTCGTGCGGGTTCAGTTTTCGTGCGGGTTCAGTTTTCGTGCGGGTTCGGTTTTCGTGCGGGTTCAGTTTTCGTGCGGGTTCAGTTTTCAGTAACAATCATTGAATTCTTCATCGGTCATTGACCCTGTATGTTTACTATCTGACAATAATTAATTTAAATAATTGTGTTCAACAATTATTTATTTATTCATTTATTTAGGTAGGTATTCCTACAGACGCAAAAAATGTTTTTCAATTTGTCTGAACTCTTGAAATTACAGATATTCGTCGACTTACGACCGCACTCGGTTCCGATAAACAGATCATAAGTTGATCTGGTCGTAAGTCGGCTTATGCAATAATTTCCGTATATATGTAAATTATAGTGCGTGATGATATTATAAGACTGTTTTCTATGTTTTTGTTATAATCAATGTATGACCACTGTCATTTATCGGGTGTCTCTATGGTTTCTTTTTTTATTATTTTTCGAGTTTGTCTTTGTTCCCTTTATCATTAGCATTCCTGATATTCGGATATCTTCATGTATGGGATACCCTTTTAGCATGATATCACTTTAAATTGTATAAATGGAATCTGTTGCAGTTAAATGTAAAAGTGGCAGTATATAGAAATCTCCTAAGAGACATATTAATTTATCAAAATGAAAAATAATCAAGGAAAAAAATTCACGTGGTAAATATTGTACTGTGTTTTAATTTCGTTGTACATTACCACCTTCCTTGTGACAAAATCTTCCAGCCAACCAGAAAGATGTTAAATAAGCCTTATGTGAAAGTCAAACTAGATTTTTTTAAATCTCGATTCCAACGGAAATCAAACCTCTAGGTAGGGAAACAAGCGTTTTACCAACTAGGCCATGGAAGATGTTATTGTAAGATGAGAAAGATAACAGAGAATATAAACCATTCACATGTGGAAAAGATGGGTAACTCAAGAGCCTATATACTTCAGTGATAGTATATGGAAAATGAATTACATGGTAACAATTTTTTTTATTAAACAAAGTAATATATGTTATAAATATTTGTCAAGGCTATACCTATATACAAATTTATTACTTAACTAATCTTATTTATATATTATATTTTCCTACATGTAATTTTTTTTTTTAATAATCTTACTATAATGTATGATTTCTTAGAAATAATTAACACCTTTATACTACTTCTAACTAGATAACAATTCTTACAACTAATTATTTAGCAAGAACAAGTCTACTCGTTCAGGCTACTTGTATTCCATCACATTCACTCAGACCTTGGTCCTCCCAGCTAGTGTTGTAGGTGAACTAGTCAGGCAACAGATAATGTAATGATCTTTAAAAATGTGTTAATTAGGTATATAATCACATATGTAATTCACACTGTAATTGTAACTACACGAACAAAAACATTCCTATAATATCAGAAATAAATGTCCTACGATATGTAAATGGTAAGACAGCGAATGACTGAACAAGAAATACGGAAGTAAAGAGAATTAGTAAATCGGAAGATTTGAAGAGCAGAATTGTTGTTGGCAAGATCGTATATAAAATTAAACAATTGCACAACACATAAGAACTATAGGACCATGTTAATAATTTTAAGTCTTTAAAATACAACAACTTTTTGTGAGAAGTGAAATTCATTATCTTTTTTTATGATAATTGATTACATCACAAAAAAGATCGATCTCGTAATGGATTTAAGAACATGAATCCTACAAAGTCCCAAGCGATCCTCATTGGCAGTCCTCAGCCTCTCATTGAATTCAACACTGACTTACTTCCTCTAATATTACTCGATGGCTATATTATACCATTAAATATAATAGTTAAAACCCTAGAAGTGTTGATATATAACACTCTCTTATGGCGAGATCAAATAAATTAACAAACCGAAAGGTCTTCTTCTTCAGTCTTCATTCCCTTAGTGTTGCAAAAGTTTCTACCTTCTAAAATCAAAATTTTGCTCATGCAATCTCTGTACTTTCCTATTTTGAACTGTACGGACGTGGATATTACAAAGAAACAGCTGAACAAGTTACAGCATCTTCAAAATGTTTGTCTAAGATTTATTTTGAACCTGAGAAAATACGATTACATAACTTTATAGCAGAAGAAGCTAAACTGGTTGATCGTGAGGAATAGACGCCTAATTTACATACTATCTATATTATATGCTATCCTTGACCGTTCCACCGCCCCTCTTATCTCGCATAAAATTTTCAGCATTTCTCCTATCATGGACTTATGGTATGCTCAAACAGAGATCGTTTATTGACCTTCTCAGTTCAACGCTCTTTTTTATACGTCATCCCTTACTGTCTATGCCATGAGACTCTGGAACCAGTTACAAACCAATGTTATTCTCGCTCCGTCCTTGGCATGATTTAAGAAGCGTTTAAAAAACTCAATTTCTAGTCAGTAATATAACGTGTTTCATTCCTGATTTTTCTTTCCTCTCCGCCATCCTTTACATTTCCTTTAATATCTCATTCTTGCTTTTACTATATATACGAATATATTGTTCATAAATTTCGAAAAATAAATAATCATTTGAATATTTTTTTGCGACCATATAACTTAGTTTATTTACTTTTTTCTGGTTGGTTGAAATAGATTTCCACCTAGCACCAAATTCGCCAGATTGTTTTACAATGAAGTGTTCAATAAAATAAATAAATAATAATGGTTTTTATTGCAAACACTCCTTAATTTGGTGTGTTGATAGGTTGAGATATCAGGCTGTTTGCTAAGCGTAACTCACCCACGAGATATCAGGTTGTTTGCTATGCGCAACTCACCCACGATCATACTTGTTATGAAGAACTCAATACCTGTTTTATTTTGTTTGACCTGGTCATTGAACATGTATTCTTTAGAATTGGTATCTTTAAACATATATCACATAAACGAGTGAATATACTTTTTTATTAAGCTATCCAATTGATTAAGATTTATTTACTCATTCGAATTTTTGGAAATGATGCTACATAAATCGTTTTGTATAACTTTCGTGACGTATGTGCTTTCGTGACATATGAACTGAATTATGTTTCTTTTAATATATGAGATAAATAAAGCCATGAGCAAAAGTATAACATAAATAAATTAAAAAAGAAAACGGAATATTTACTTTTCGTCAGAACTCTTTCATTGGTTCAACACATGTTCCGATAAAACATGACACCAGTTAGTTAAAAGCAATGCTCTTGCAATAAACCGGAATCATTTAGCAAGAGCTTTCAGGTAGGAGTTGAAAACATGTTTCGCGGAAATCAATGTAGTTAATGGAAAACCCAAGTAATTTATTACAATATTTATCAAGGAAATATTACCATGACCTATCTGAAACGGTCTGAAATTCGTTTACAGTTAAACCAAAATTATAATACAATAATACAATATTGTATTGTCAACCTAATACAATATTGTAAATGTCAACCAAAAAGTGCAGTTTGATAGTTTTGATTTGAAATAACAGATGACGCAGTATTTGTTTTCAATTTTATACGTCCACGTTTTGATGTGTTAAATAAATACTAGTCGCATGTGAAGATTTTATAAGTTTGCTTTTTTGCTGTGAGGCGATGTGTCGTAGTAGTATTGTTGTGTTTAATGCGGTACGTTATTTGAGAAATTCATATAAAATATATACTTATAGGAGTAGTAAGTAGTTTTACTTGAGAATATTTTATATAAAATCATCAGTTTAAAATAGTACACAAACGTTATTAAAAAAAATTTAAAACCGTGCATTGAACGGGTTGTACCTTTGGTGAAGAAATATAACGGTTTGTATTTAAATAAAAAGCATTTAATTTGTTTCCTATTAATAAAAGAACTATGATAAGGTTAATTATATATTTAGAAAACAGAGAACAATGGTGGTTGTATTATGAGTTGATCGTCTAGTTTAGAAATAATGAGCTAGTTTTATGACACTTTTAGTGAATTGACAAAAAAAAACTGGAATGTAAAAACTAGAGTATTAAACGCATTTTTTAAATATTTTGAAACCATCAACCCTCGCTTAAATACCCACTGAAAGAATTAACGTTTCAGCACTGAATTTGATATTTTATGCAGATGGTTTGGCCGTAGTTACTTACTGTCGAGATATTTAACTTAACTAAGGGATGGGGGGAGGAGGGAGAACTTAAGCACTTCTTCATGACTTAATTTCCTTTTGAATTTTTCAAATTTGTGTTTGCTTTCAATATTTTAAAAAATTCAAATGGATATGACTTTTCCATCAATCATGCAGGACGAAGAGTTTGGTTAATTTCTTTGTTTTCAAGAAAAAAAACTTTCAAGAGTAAAATGGTTTTCTTTAACTTTGTTCTCTGTGTTTTTTAATTACCCTCCATTTTTTTTATTTACAATTATTATTTTTTTATTTCATAATTTTTTCAACTCTTGTAGACTGTACTATTCGGAATATACACGTTACAAAATTAAAAACTTTTTCTTTATAAAATTATTTCGATTCGGAGGTCGAGGGTTTGATTTCCGTTGGAACCCAATTTTATTAAAAGAATCTAGTTTGGTTTTCACTTAAAGCAAGCGCAGGTTTCGAACTGCCGACCTTTCGCACGAAAACCCAGTGCATTACCACGCAGTCATGCATCTCACTTACTTAATATAGTGAGATTGTACTGAAAGTATAATAAGGTAGTTGACTACGAGTTTGATACATTGGGGTCAACACTGTCAGAGTTTAGAAGGATGATCGAAGAATTATTAGAAAACTGAGTGTTTTTTTTTTCTTCCTACATAATTATAACATTTTCACAAACCAGTTAATACGTTGGAACAGTGTATGAATATATGCTGGTAATTGGAATTTTAATACTAACTTTTGTTTAAAATAGTGAGTAGCGAAATAGAACAAAGTCAATGGAGCACTAAAACATATATACTCGACCCGACAATATTCAAATTTGATGATAGTCTACAACAGTATTTTAGTAACAACTTTGATATATGGGATTGAAAAAAATAAAAATGCGTCTAATAAATGCGTGCACTTGGAAGAATATATGGGATAACAATGTATGACAGAATACGGAATGAATTGATAAGAGATGAATGCTAACATAAACATAAATACTGAGTAAAATGAAGAAAAGCATTCTGAGATGGTTTGAACACGTGGATGAAAAATTACTAAAACCAATTTGTTGGGAAAATATGAGTGGAAGGTGTGATAGAGAAAGACGTAGAAGTATGGTTGGATCAAGTGAATATTTTGAAAGAAAGTAAATTAAGAAGAAAGAGAAATAGTTGGAGGTATACGAGGGTGGATGTAGAATACTCGTATATGAAGGTGGATGTAGAAGAAATGGTATATGGGCGTCGAGGAAAGTTTGGCGCTCTGTCCAACTTCAACCAGAAAATGGTGTGTTTGTATGTATGTTTGCTTAAAATTATCGATGTTGTGTGTATTCATAGATTAATTTTCTTAACTTTTTTAGTAAAATTAAAAATAAAATAAATATAAATTGTGAGAAGAAAATGAACAAACCCCTTTAAAGTGTAATTTTCTTAAGTTTTTATCCTTTATCTAGGAAATATTTTTCCCTCTGTAATCGAAAAAGTTTTAGGTAAAGCCTCCTTCGGCAGATCATTTCTTTTGAAATATCCCGACGTGTCCACCACGAGATTTAATCGTGTTGGTATTACGCTCCGGAAAAACAAAAAAAAAACTTTAAAAAACTTCATGCATAAGTATTAGGGTCGGATAAAACTACTTTCTAAAAAATAAAATATAAATTCCCATAAAAATTTATAAAAAATGATGCAATAAACTAAAAAGGTCTCAGCATTATTACGGTGAGACATAAAAATGGTTACCAAATACATACCATCACGGCAACGCCGGACTTACTTATCTCGACTGACATCCATATACCTTCTCGTACAACACCTAGGAATGCTCTCACTTTCAACATTTTATTCTTTCAAAACACAATTCACTTGATCCAACCATACTTTCATTAGTATTTGTCTACCACACCTTCCACTTAGATTTGCACTATATATATTTGTAATAAATATGTATGTCTGAAATAATAGAACGGAAAGAAAAACAAACTGAAGAAATAAATTTAAATGGGAGAAAGTTAAGTAGTTAAAGAAGGAACATTTCGATATGAACGAGACAAAGTTGTGTACGTGAATAGAATGATATGTCCTCTCTGCCGATCCCAGAAATAACATGGCGTAATGGTTTGCATGTATTTAGCTCATAACTAGTGATGTACGGTCTGATTGTCCTTGCATGAATCGCGGTGTTTAATTATTTACTTTTATTGCAATTTATGAGTTTAATTTATATAGCCCTTAGTTTTTTAGGACAAATTGACCATAGGTATTTAGTTCTATTCAAATATTATACGTCAATAGCAAAAGGTTAAGTTAAAACAAGCATATTGCTTGTATAATGCTTTTTCGTAATAAAAAGAATGTTGAAAGATTGAGTTGAGTTAAGTTAAAAGCTTTTTTTTAATGTGAAAAACAAACTTTATAAGCACCACATTATGTGTTAATTCGTGTAAAACGATGCTTAAAAGTACGTGTTAGACCAGAATATCAATTTGAAATAACAAGTTTACTATTGACACCGGTTTTACTACCTCTGTTATTTATGCCGCTAAGCAGAGATACCGGTGTTCAAAAATAGTTTTGGAGTTTTTCAATAACACGATCCATTGGATTTTTCATCATTTTTCATTACAATGTTGAAATTAGTTTAGTTTTCTTTTTCAGATTGATTTTTTTCTCTCAAACTCTTAAGGATCTCTAACAAATATTTAGAAATTTCGATATTACTAGTTCATGTGAATTAAGTTGATGAATTGTAAGAATTTTTAATGTTCTAATTTTTACCAAACAATTCATTCTTTTGTTTGGAATGGTTTTGGACCTCCTGAGCCTTGGCTTGTCTCATGTTTGTATTATTTTAATGATAAGTAATATATATGGACGCACTCTTTTCTGATATTTTTTTTGTGTATTATTAATATCAATGCTTATACTTTTTGTAACACGTTCATTTTGTATTAATCCGCACTCAAAATTCTAAATTGAATTTTATTTTTATATTTTTTTAACCACGCCTTCCACTCACATTGAAACAATATATTTGTTAAGTAAGTCTTTATTCATTTATGGTTCGGTCATGTGGAACAACCACATAACCAAACCATCCCAGGTTGCTCTTATTCATCTGACTAAACACATCACCCTTAAGCAAAAATTTATAGCTAATCTCTTCATTCCATAATTCGTCATACATTGTCACTACATGTATTCTTCTCAGTGCACGCATTTCTACATCATTAAAAAGGTTCCATTGAGACTTTTTCCACTTCCACGTTTCACTCCCATACATCAAAGTTGGTACAAAAATACTATTGTGTACTATCTTCTCAGCGGATTGTAATACCGTTCGGTTCGAATATGACGAATCTTAACTTCTTTAAAATATAAAAGATGTTAATTATTTAAAAACTACCATCACATTTCACTATTGAGCTTAACAGAAATAACTGAGAGTCACTCACTCAATACCTCATACGCCTCATCCACATATTTTCATCGTCTTATAACGTTTCTTTTTCTCCATACCTTTCTTTCTTTTTACTATCTTTTTTAGCAATTTTATTACTGTCCGGTTGAAATAGATTTGAAAGTGGTTTGCGGATTTTACACATAAGCCGAAGGGGATTGCAGCTTGACGATTTGAAAATCCTCGAGAATAGAAAAACTATAAAATTAATCCTGAATATTATAAACAATCAAACCAATTTTAATAATAGCCCTCTGCTAAATGTTTGCCATTTAAAATCCATCCCCTTTGATATCCAGACCCTGGTCTACCCGTAAAATTAACATTTTTTTCCCCGCCCCATTTACCATTGAATCACAACTTTCCCCACTTCTCTTCCCCTACCTCATTCATTTTATGCTATTTACATTTGCAAAGGAAATATATTGTAAACAATTTAGTTTATCTTCACCTGACAATGAAGACGGATGTGTTCGAAACCGGTAGTTAACTCAAAATTAACCAATGGGGAACACAAAAATATAAAATAAGTGTTTTATTTATTTATGAAGAAACATGGCACCACAAAGTGAAATTAAAGTCTTTTCGAAGATTCCAGAAACAAATAGATTTATTTTAGTGCACCGTTAACTATTATATATTTCTTTTCGTTACACGCCGTTTGATATATCTCGTACCTCTTCCAATATTGTTCTTTCTGTACTTTTTGACAGCAAATTTTATGAAACAAACAAGGTTTTTATATTTATGTATATTATGATAAAAAAAATAATTTTTGTATTCACTGGCATTATTAATTCGTCGTGATTTGTAAAATGTGTCAATGGTTGGTAAAATGTGTCAATCAACCATAAATAAGCAAATAAAGAAATCAACATATAAATGTTTTTACATATCTCATGTAATACCTTCAATTAAAATGTCCTTACATTTTTTATCGGTGTATATCTTCCCCGCTGCCTATTAATTACAGACATATTTATTTTTATTTCGTTAGCCTTTCACGTATTTATTTTATGAAAAAAATATATCTTTAATACAGTTTGCTGACGTCATAACTAGGTAAATCAACGGTGATAACAAAAAGACAATTGTCAATACATTATTTAATATGGGAGAAACATTTTTTTCAAAATCGTATCAATTTCTTTAATTCTATATCTCAATAGCGGTTATCCTTCAAAAGTTATTTTTGTATAAAATCAACATTTTAATTATGAAAAGAGAAGATATCTAAAGAATATTTTTATTCACGGTTTAGTAATTTTTCTTATTGTGAATATACATATATTATATATAAATTAAAATTCACTTTAAAATCTTAAATATGTATGTACTTGCATTGAAACTTTTCTAAATATTTTTTTCGAAAATACGTTACAAGTACCCGGTGGTAAGTAATACACATCGGGCTTAATAAAGAGACTGTCGGCCATAATCGGGTAACGTCGGCTTTGTAGAGCGTCGTCTCTCATTCGTACACGTGTTCTGTCACGATTATTTTTCATTCGCGATATTCGCAAAAGCCAATAAAAGTTTTTTATTGTATAATCGTAATGTACGGTAAAAACAAATTACTGCACCTGACCATCCAAGGCAAAATAGAAGGCCGAAGAGGTGTTGGCAGGGGGCAAATCTCCTGACTCCGCAATGTATCATACGTGATTGGACTGGCCATAAGGGGCTTTTTCGGGCTGCCGGTGACAAAGATGCCTACTCTCAGGTGATATTCAACGTTGGGGGAACCTGACATGACACTGGGAAGAAGAAGAATGTATGGGGGACTTCAACCTAGAAATGGTAAATAGCTTACAATTGCTGATGTTCAACTTTAATCTATTGATCTCCCACCAACTGAATAATCTGTCAACATTACACTGTAAAACTGTACAATCCTCAACAGACATAACAATACGATACATTTTGAGATCATCATTTTTTTATTTCCTCTATTTCAGTAGTATCTGACCAAATCAAACGCTGTCCTTTTTTACATTCCGGTATAGTGCCAACAGAGAAGGGGTTCTTTTCTCGAGTACAATACTTACATTATAGTATGATTTAATTAATTTTTCTTGCAACTGTACGATCGTACTATAAGGGGATCTAATTTGTTACTAGAAACAGTATGATGCAGAAAGAATAACCACAGGGACCTCGCCATACAAAATAAATGATATGACAAAATACAAAAATAGGATTTTTTTAAATTTCAGCTGTCAAATGAGCCATTAAATACAATAGATTAAAAACAATTGATTTTATATTGGAATGTTAGCAGTGTCGGGCATTAGAAAAAAAATTAAACGAACACAGCAAATCTATACAATACAATCGATTCATCCCAGCAAAAACATCTTTTTCACTTTAGTTCAAAGTTATCGTCAAAGTCACATAAAAATCCATACATGCCCTTGCTCATTGACCAATTGCGGTATTTTTTAACAAGATTCGTACACATAATAAGTTACAATCACTTCACTATGAAATATTTTTTTTGTCGGATGTGCCTTCTAGGAACGTGTAACGTGATAAGCTGTGTTAAACAATTTTGTAAGCAAAATATTTTTATTTTATCAATTTAAAAGAAGGAAACATTATAAATGAGAGAAGTAGAAATTGTATAAGAAGGTGCGTGGATGTAGAAGAGGCAAAAGATGTGTGTCAAGATAGGAAAGTCTAGTGTGATCTGTTTTCTCTGCATAGCCCGACAGGGCAACGGGTTGATGATATGTACGAACAAATGAATATTTTATATTGGAATATATAATCTTATTTTAATTCTAGAAAAAATCTTCAGTTTCCACTTTGAAGATTACCAAATCTGTCGTTTGGACAAGAAAGACATGATTATACACGGCTATATACACCTAACCTCTAGATAAATCTTCCGAAATAAATAAGAAAATGCAAACAAAACCTTTCATAAAAAAACTTCAAGTTAGAAAGGTTGTCCCCAAAGTTTTGTCAACAAGAAACTGTAAGACATGTTGTCAGTAGACCGTGATTGGCGAAAATTTCCTTCGGATCTTCGCCTGTTTTGCCCTCTCTGTTGGTATTTAGATAAAACGCTTTTTGTCAGAGATTTAGATAGACTGTTGGAATTTTGTAAAGCTCTGTCTTCATTTTGAATATTTTTTTATTCAAGGATTACAAAAATCCTTCCTAATCTAAAATAATGTTACTTAAAAATGTGATTTTCACGACAAAAAAAAAACAATTTCCTAAGACTTAAGTTGAGAGTACATTTGATATTTATTTTGTTAATTAATTCACTTGTCGATATGTATACATAATAAATGGAAACAAAAAAGAGAAAGAAATAAAAGGTAAGGAGAAACAAACAAAGTGCACATTTATAAAAAGACTCAAAGGAACCAAATAAAGGCTGTATAAATACGCTAAGAAGATGTAGGGTAACAACAACGAAATGAAAGTGTGAAGGATGAATGTGAATTTAAAACTGATGTGGTGAGTAAGATGAAAAAGAGCACTCTTAGATTGTTTGAATAAAGAACGAATAAATTAAAGAAAACTAACAAAACAAATATATAAAGAGAGAATGTGAGTAGAAGGCGTGGTAGAGGAAGATCAAAGAACGGTAGGATCAAGTGAATAATATTTTTAAGTCAGAAAAATCATATATGTCGCATGAGAAAGGGTATGAATTTATGTCAAGATAAGAAACTTTTGCGCTTTTTTATCTCAGCCTTCCTCGACAGGGAAAGAGCGTTATGGTATGTATATATGACAAACAATGGGATGCCGAATTCAATAAAGGCAAAAGCAGGAAAACAATTTAGGCAGTCGATTGGAGCGTGGTTGTTATTGCGACAGGAGTTTGAGAAATTGGGCTTGCAAGAGGAATGACTAGTGGAAAAGGTTTGGATGAGCTCTTGAGTGTGGTATTTTTTACTGTTTTGTATTTATTTATATTTTTTTGTTTTTAAGATTATGTGCGGTACATTGTGGGGTGAATATTTTGGGTCTGTCTGGAGTGATGAAGTGTGAGGAGTTTGATTTCGCGCGATGTATAAGAGTACATATGTAATTAAGTGTCACTGTTTGTCAGGTTGATGGGAATGTTGCAACGGGGTTTTATATAATCAAAAATCGGAAAGATGTATCGATTTATTTTTTCATGCTATAATATGTCCTCAGTGAGATACAGGCAAAAACCTAGTTTACTGGGGACACGACAAATGAAAGGCAACAAACCCAGACACATTAAAATTTTGTGTCCAAATTGAATTACCTGTTGTTTTTTTTCACAAATGATGTTTATTTCTTGTCATGTGTAAAATATATAAATAAATAAATATGTAGTGGACACTCTGAAATTATATATGGGTATGTGTTTGTTACTTGTCATTTATCGTGACTCATTTTTATTTTCGTAGACGCCTTTCACATATCCGAATTAATGATCTGAACATACTGAAGAGCGTAGTTAAGAGACAATACTTTCATCTACCCAATTGACCGGACCTTCAGGTTCAGAACTACTGGGGTAGACACGGAACTCGTTTTTTTTCGGGGTAGACACGGAAATTGCACGTTAATATGCAACAACACTCAGATCTTACGCTTCGTATCTCTCGTATACTTTACTTATCAAACTCTATAACTCATCCTCATTCCCTGCTTTCATTTCCATGCCATAATCTTACAGCATACATTTCGATTCTACATACACATATGTCACCAATTGACCTATCCAGTTCTTTCACACATGTATCTATGTAAATATAAAACAACCAAGATGACATAAGACATCCTTACTTTACCCCATTTGTAATATTAAACCACTCTATCACGGCACCGTTCACCCTTTAACAAAATATGGCTGCAGAAAATATTTCCAGAAATGACTCTGCACATGATGGCAAAAGATGGCAGCAGGAAAGAATATTGGTTTTAAAACAATATTTCAATGAAATTTCTTTTAATTTCATTACAAAAGCTGTAGATTTGAATCTGTGTCAAAAATTACAAGAAATATTTTAATTTATTTCTAGCATCGAAAAGTATTAACTTATTGAAGATCAATAAAGTATGGTATTTCATAATATCCATTTCAAGATGATTTTCTCCTAAAAATAAATAACTTTAGAATACTTGAACAAAATGATAATAAAATATTTAGATTTTCGTAAATTCTTTCCCTGAAAGAAGCCTGAAATTCTTAACCTAGCTGAAATTCGCTGCAGTATTTTCGATCATTGACTTACCAAAATGACGTAATAGGAATTATTTAGTTTCACGGAGATATATTTGTTAAACGTAAGCGAAAAAATGTTTAAATAGGTATTTACTAATGCTTGAAAATATTTTAATTAAAAATATTTATCTTCCTTTATTGTCTTATTATTTTAAATGGTGTTACTTGCTGACTAAGATTATTTTTATTTTTGAAATATTATTTGACAGTCGTCATTTCTTGATATGATTTGAAGACATACAATAACCATAACAAATTATGTATTTATTAAGAAGATATAAATTTACTGTTGAATAGAAAGATATAAATACTTAAACGAGAAAAAAGTTTTTGTTAAGTGAGGAATAACACATCGATCAATAATTCCAGGGACTAGCTACTAAAACAACATTTGTTTGCCAAAATTCTTCTTTATTAATCCACGTAGTTTCCTTCAAGAGTGATACATTCATTCCAACGCTTTCCTAACTTTTCTACGCCAGCCGTGTAGAACGATTTATCTTTGGTTTCAAAATAGGCGTTACTTTCGGCAATCATTCTTCATTGGAGCCAAATCTCTTTCCCTGGAGCATCTTTTTGAGGTCTGCGAACAGCCGATAGCCGCTAGGGGCCAAATCTGGAGAATACGGTGGGTGCGGAAGCAATTCAAAGTTCAATTCATGCAATTTGGCCATCGTTACCATCGACTTGTGACGCGGTGCAGTGTCCTGATGAAAGAGAACTTTTTTCTTCTTCATATAGGAACGTTTTTTTGCAATTTCTATTAACGCTATGTAATTTTTGCTTTTGATGGTTTTTCCCTTTTCAAGGTGATCGATGAATATTATACCATGCGCATCCCAAAATACGGAGGCCATAACCTTCCCGGCCGAGTTGTATGTGCTTCAAAGAAAAGACGATTATATCAATCACAAGCAAGATTCGAGAGAAGCAACAACACGCATGAAATAACACAAAAGCAAGAACAGCGTTATATAGAGGAAGACATGCTTCTGCCATTATTGACTGGTTATTATTACTAGTGCGTCAATAAATACTCGAAGCTACCCTATCACTAAGACCCCATAGTAAAATTTAAAAAACCCTTAGTTGTTTTTACTCGATTTTAAATTAAAGATTAAGTAACTAAAATGGAAAATAGATTTTTTTTTTGTTTTAAACACAAAAACCTTTTATTGTATTGTTTTTTTAATTATTGTTTAATGTAAGGAGGAATGAAAGAACACGAAGTTTTTTTTCTTTCGTAGAATTTGGAAAAAGAAAAAAACAAACATCAAACACAGTGACAAGTGAATTATGAACAAGAGTACAGTGTTGAAAAGTGCAGATTGCATCCAGTTTTGGAGTCATAGCTTAAAAGGAGAACAAAGGAAATAAAATGATAACACTGACATAGCTCGGTTCTTTAGTAAATTGCTGAGTATGTTACACTGGAAACAAAGGATAATGAATTTTTACCAAAATGCAAAGGGGTAAAGAAAACGTAATAAATCCTCCAAGTTTCCGAGACTCGTTTAGCTTTCTGCGCTGCATTTTTCTGCATACATCAATGCATATTTATTTTATTTTCTAAGAGTGTATTTGGATGAACTTAATGCAGAAATAAAAACGTTGGAAAATATAGAATTTGGAATCAGTGTTTAAGGATGACTAACTGACAATTAAACTCCATTTATTAATTAATTTTTCAGGTCCTTTGCACATTACAGGTTTCCCTAATGCGTACAAGAACCCGACATAACAAGTTCATAAAAACAAGTATTAATAAATTCAAAATTTTAAGACTTATTTCATTAGAACAATAGTTAAAATGAATATATTACACTTAAACAGTATGACAAAATGTAACATGTTAAATAGCATAAAGATTTAAATTATTTCAAGTATTTCACTAAATTTAAATGATTTTTCCTGAAGAAGGAGCTGAGCGACACGTGAAACACGTCTATATGAGGTTAAAACGGTTAAAATGTGTTATTGCTCTTCCTACTGGCATTTTCCAAAGGCAGGTTGATTCGACTTGTAGGTAGATAGAATAATATAATGTTGCGTTGTGTCAAATTCGGAACATGCAAACCAAGACTGTTAAGGACGGATGGGTTTACTAAATTAACCCTAAGCAAACAAGAAAAAGTGGAAACTTAATTGAAGAGATCTCCACTCTCTAACTAATAATTCCTTGTAACAAGACACTTGAATAAAGTCAGGGATAATATCCATAGTCTCTCATGTCGAAAAAACGGAGAAATCTTTTCTGAACCCTTTTTAGCGTGAGCGAATACTTATGTATGATAGTATTAATACTTTATAAGTATTCACTTTATAAGTTGTATTATTAAGACCAAAAACAGTACACTGAGATAGTTTAGACATTTAAAACGAGTGATTTACGTAAAATACCGTGTAAATGTGAGTGAAAGGCATGGTAGAGAAATATCCAAGTATGTTTACTTGAACCAACACAGTTTTGATGAAAGGATTTTTTGAAAGTCTGAAAACTCGAAGGTGACATATAGAAAAACGTTTGGATGTAGGGAAAATAAAAATGTGTGTCGTGGTCGAAATTTATTCTAGATCTAATATCAATATTATCATCATTTAGTAATTGAACGTTGCATTTAATCATAGTATAAATAGGTCAAAACCCATACGACGGCTGTCGCCGAAGAAAGAATACGAGAATTGAATTTTGAATACAAGAGAGCGAGAGAGGAATACTTGGGTTCTCTCCGAAAGTAATTCGAAATTTGAATCTCGGTGGGTGCGTGATAAATGAAAAGATGGAAACTATACTGAACGAATTTTACATACCTAGCTAACAATTTTTGAACCGGTATAAAAGGGAATGATGTATAAATGATATACGAGGCATATCCAGAAAGTAAGTGTACAGAATTTTTGTAGGTTACAATTTTTTTTATTTAAACAAAAAAGTTACGTGGTTACCGTAGTACATATGTAAGCTTTTTTTCGACATAGTCGCCATTCCTCTCAATGCAGGTGGTGAAGTGGGGTATAAACTTTTTGATGCCTTCCACGAAGTAGTTTCCCGCCAACCCCTCCGTCCACTTCTCCCCCTCCTCCTTTACATCCTCGTCGGTTGAAAACCTTTTTCCACCCATGTGCAACTTCAGGGAGGTAAAGAGATAGTAATCTGAAGGTGCAAGGTCAGGGGAATGCGCGGGATGGTTCAGGACATCCCATTTAAACGAGGCGAGCAGTTCCTTCGTGGCGTAAGCCGTGTGTGGTCTGGCATTGTCGTGCAGCAGGCAGACTCCCTTTGTCAGCATGCCTCTCCTCTTGTTCTGAATCACCCTCCGCAATTTTTTTAGGATCTCGCAGTATCTTGCAGAGTTGATGGTCTCCCCTTGAAGCATATATTCAATTAAAATTATGCCTTGACAGTCCCAAAACACGGATGCCATGATTTTCTTGGCTGAAATTGTGGTTTTGAACTTTTTGGCGGAGGATGAAGAGGTGTGACGTGACTGTTTTTAAACTCGCGACACCACTTGTACACACTCGTACGATTCATAGCTTTATCACCATATCCAGTTTTCACCTCATTATAAACCTCAACCGGAGGTTTTCCCTTCCAAACGAGATAACGGATGACGCCGCGTATTTCGCACTTGGCGGGAGATTGGATTGACATTTTTCACGAAACGTGTTGTTGCGTTGACACTTGTCAACGTACTGACCTCGAACCGGTCTCGTTGCGGAGGGGAAGGGTCAGGCTACACGGAAGTGTAGCCAATATGTCGAAAATAAAATCCATCCGGTCGTGAGAGCCTCAGTACACTTACTTTCTGGATACGCATAGTATATAAACAAATTCTACATTAATGACTATATATTTTCATAAATGTAGAATTTATTTTATTCCCGTGAATATTTCACGGGCTGCAACTAGTCATTTAGTAATTGAACGTTGCATTTAAGAATCTGACTTAACTTATAACTATTCATAACTTGCCCTTAAACCGTAAAGCATGAAGAGTAATAAAATTAATTGATAATGTGAAATATTTAATATGAACAACATTAAGAATAAAAAGAATTGCGACTGAAAAATATTAAGAATGAAAAATATTAAAAGTGAAAAACATTAAGAATGTAAAAAACTACGAGGTTTAAAAATCACAATAGAATATGGGTGAGTATATATACAAGGAATTATCCAGAAACTTTTTTATATTTGTTATTATATTTATTTATTTATTTAACACTTCTATTGTTAATATAATCCGGCGGATTTGTTGTCAGGTGGCAATATCTTCCAACCAACCAGACAAAAGTAAATGAAGCAAGTTACGTGGTCGCATAAATCAATCAAATGACTATCCATCCCCACGAAATCCATAAACATATACGTGAGCACATGCCCACGAACCCCACAAAGACGGACAATCACCCGAACATTATTTTTCATATAAAGTGAGATATCGTCAATCAAAGGAAAGGAAGGGATGGTGGAGAAGAAATGAAAAGAAAAATCAGGAATGAAACACGTTATTTAACTGACTAGAAATTAGGAGGTTTTTCAGTCGCTTCTTAAAGGATGCCAATGACGGAGCGAGTCTTATATTGGTTTGTAACTGATTCCAGAGTCTCACTGCATGGACAGTAAAGAACGATGTATTTAGTTGTGTTAAAAATATTTTGTTTACTTGTGATAAAGATAAAACGTATGTCACATATTAGAAAAAACCTACAGCCGGTTAGTTTAATGTATATGGTATATCGTGGGTTAATTCTGTCTTAGTTAGTTTAATGTATATGGTATATTGTGGGTAAATTCCGTCTTAGTTAGTTTAACGTATATGGTATATCGTGGGTAAATTATGTCTTAGTTAGTTTAATGTATATGGTATATCGTGGGTAAATTCTGTCTTACTTAGTTTAATGTATATGGTATATCGTGGGTAAATTATGTCTTAGTTAGTTTAAGGGTGTGGGCTGAAAAACAAGGGTGTGGGCTGAAAAACATCTGGTGTCCCCATGGCTGGGTTCACCCTATATTGGTGGGGTGTATCTTGGCCGAGGGGATGCTATTAGATGAGACCAAACCTTTTGATAGCTTCTGTATTTAATGTTTTATCTGAAATTTATGTGTTTTAGAAGTGTTATTTAAATATTATCTGTACATACTATGTTGCTATCAATAAACCTATTATTTATTTATTTATTATTTTTTTAATGTACGAGTATATGGTATATCGTGGGTAAATTCTGTCTTAGTTAGTTTAATGTATATGGTATACCGTGGGTAAATTCTGTCTTAGTTAGTTTAATGTATATGGTATATCGTGGGTAAATTATGTCTTAATTAGTTTAATGTATATGGTATATCGTAGATAAATTCTGTCTTAGATTTTTTGATACGATTCCTGCGAAAACCAGACTTAAACCCTTTCTAAAAGTCTGGGTACCAACAGGAATCAAACCCGCAACATTCAAGCTGGAATACAATATCTTATCAACTTGATCACGGAGTTTGATGATATACATATACCATATATGTGTACAAAGGGAGAAAAATAAGAATTAATTGTTGATATTAAAAATAACTTATTATATTTTATTTTCTGTTTTCATTCTCTTGATCTTAATTACTGCTCTTAAGAAAATATTTTCTAATTAAATTTATTAATTTGTACATCATCAATCAAATAAGTTACATTTCTGCCAACACTGACATTAACAAATGTACATTTTCTCATTATGTAATTAATATAATTGATGTTCTATAAATAATTTTATATGATATTTTAATTATGAACTTGGGTGAATGAAAGAAAGGATATTTTTCTTTCTTATTTTCGCCTTTCACCTATTATGTTATTTATTTTAGCAGCCCTTAATAAGTATAAAAAAATAACGGGTAGCGGGCTCGAATCTTGTTGGTACCCAGATCAATTTTTTAATAAAAGGGATCCAGTCTAGATATTGCCCCTGACCTCTAAAACATTTTTATTTATTTTACCATTATGTGTATTAAACTTTCGTTTTGTGATTACAATTCCTTCCAACCAACCAGATTTTTTTAAAGAGACCGTAAGTAACAAACAGACAGAAAGTCTTTTTTTGTAAAAATTTAACCCACTATTCCCCGGTTGGATTATCAATCAGGCCATGGAGGTCATCTAGTTAATTTATTTATTTTATAAATGACAAGAAATATATATAATTTGCGAAAAAACAACAGGTAATTTAATTTAGATACACAATTTTAATGGATCTGGGTTTGTTGCCTTTCATTTGTCGTGTCCCTAGTATACTAGGTTTTTGTCTGTATCTCACCGAGGACGTATAGCATGAAAAAATAAATCGATGCTTCTTTCCAATTTTTGATTATATAAAACTCCGTTGCACATTCTCATAACCTGACAAACAGTGACACTCAATTACATATCATCACGCGAATCAAACCCCTCACACGTCATCACTCCAGACAGACCAAAACGTTCATCCCATGATATACCTCACATAATCATAAAAAAAAACAATAAAAAAACCCCAAACTCAAGACCTCACACAAACCTTTGGTACAAGTCATTCCTCTTGCAAGCCAAAGTATTCAAACTTCTGTCGCAATAACAACCACGCTCCGATCGACTGCCTTAACTGTTTTCCTCATTTTGTCTTTATTGAATTCGGTTGAAGATGTGCGTTGGGGAAACTGTAAGCCCAAAATGAATTGAAGAAAAAATAATCAAGGAATCATAATAAATGGCGTTTGTATTTAGTTATCATTGATTGATAAATTCTTGAAATATTCTGGGGATCATTGTTAAATGTGTTGATACTCTGTTGAACTAATTTATTTTATAGGAACAATTCAAGCGTAAACAAATCTTCTAAAATAAAATTCCTTTGACTTGCTTCAAATGGTTTCTGCATCATATTTATTATTTTCTAATTAAACCACACTTCGACACGACGCGACGTGACGTTGAAAATTTCAATATTATTTTACGGGTTAAGGACGTTACTGCGATGTTATTTCTACGCGGTTGTTTCTTCACAGGATGTTTCTGCAAAGAATTTTCTGACAGATATATACACGTACATGTATGTGCAAAAAAAATCGTGTTAGGGTGAATCTTATTTTATACCATGAAAAGTATATTTGGATTAATTGAATGATAGTTTGAAATAAGGAAATGTAAAAAATCTAAAAATATGTAAAATAAAAAAAAAAGTTTTTTTTAAATTGAACACTCAATTTATATGGATATGGGTACGTTACATTTTATTTGTCGTATCCTCGGTAAACTAGGCTTTGCCTGTATCTTGCTGATTAAATATAAATATGAAAAAAATAGGTTGATTGTTTATACCGATTTGGGGATGAATTATTTAATACATTTTTCAAAAAAATTCAATAAAATGTAAAGTTAGACATAATGACAAATATGACCCACGTGGGGCGTGAGTCAACTCTTGGCGGGTTTTTATTGACTTACTCTATCATTTCGCTGAAATAAAAAGCACATATCTAAAATACATTACATTTGAGCATTTACACAAATATTCACTACAATTTGCTTTTTCTGCAAGCTCTAGTACCCAAAATCCTGTGGAACAACCACAAATTGCGATCCACTGCCTGATTTTTTTAAAGATTTTGTGTGATTATTAGTTAATTATCTTATAATAAATCAATATTTTTTCTGACTGTGCCTTAAAAGTAGCGATACATTTTTAGGATACAAACTTGCTGAGTAATATTTTTGTGATATCACATAAGTTGTGTATATTTGATCAGCGCCATCAAAGTTATTATTGTGATATGTCTCTTCCAAATACAGGAATGCACCACGAAAAAGACATTCCAAAATAAAAATGTATTAACGTAATACAATGTCGACTTGAATGAAACCCTTACTGCGTTGAAATATATCTGCGCAGAAACGTCATAGCACACTCAGAAATGTCAACGGAATAACGTCCCATTGTAGATTCGAGCTAAATTTTTTTTTTCATAAC
The DNA here is from genome assembly GCA_949825065.1 of Odontocerum albicorne. Taxonomy (NCBI): domain Eukaryota; kingdom Metazoa; phylum Arthropoda; class Insecta; order Trichoptera; family Odontoceridae; genus Odontocerum; species Odontocerum albicorne. The sequence continues at coordinate 27,479,553 of OX463857.1, forward strand.
ATGTCTCCTCATTCATTCCGCTTGGATAGATGAAATTTTTTAATCTAATCGTGTCAGCACCCTGTACGCCATGATATATGGAAGTGATGTCATAACGCAGAGATTGAGAACCTTGTATTTGTATAGTATGTACCCCCAAATTTATAATTTTTTTTAATTGGTCAGTTAGAACATTAGAAATAAAGGTCTTGTGATGTTTACGTATCAAAACACTTAGAGATAGAATAAAAAATAAGAAGAATGTGTGTAACCGAATACATCTTAGAGTGAGAAAGGATGAGAAAATCTTATTAGCGAGACCACTTTGAAGAATAGATTAGACCAGGATTTCCCGTGTTCTTTCTCGTGGCTACCTCGTAAGAAGTTGACTACCACGTACACACTAAAATAGTTGGAATGATAGCCGGTAGTCATCCTAGTAAAAATGCAGAAGAAAATAATGAAAGAAATTTATAGCAAGGAAAAAAGAATAATTTATCCAGTTAGCGCCAGTAGTTATATAGAAAGTATTTTATTTATTTATTTAACACTTTTATTGCAATACAATCTAGCGGGATTATTGCCAGGCGGCAATCTCTTCCAGCCAACCAGACAAAAGTAAATGAAGCAAGTTACGTGGTCGCATAAATCATTCAAATGACTATCCATCCCCACGAAATCCATAAACATATACGTGAGATCATGCCCACGAACCCCACAAACACAGACAATCACCCGAACATTATTTTTCATATAAAGTGAGATATCATCAATCAAAAAGAAAGGAAAGGATGGTGGAGAGGAAAAGAAAAGAAAAATCAGGAAAAAGTATGATATATTAGAAGATTTTCTATGCTCTTCAGAAGCTTTGTTGAATTGATTTTTTTTTAAATTAATCGGTTTATATAACCTGTAGCTTATAACCAAAATTAAATAAAAACTTGAAACGCTTTTAACCGATGAATAATAAAGAAGTATTTTTAACCTTCAAAAGAAGTAAGTTCGAGTTTTTATAAAAATAATACAAAGAGAAATATACACGTATAAGTACTTTTTACTAATATTAGAGAGTAACATTCAGAGTACAAGAAAAGTGGGAAGAAAACGCATTCCCTGGTAGAAAAACTTATGAGAGTTGTTTATTTGCGGTACAAAATCTTTCTTTAAAACTGCTGCCTCAAATTCAGATAGCCACGATGAAGGATGTTAACCACGATGGCCACAATAAAGGATGTTATCCTAATCTGTTTTTGCTGGGCATGCTCGGATATAACTCCTTGCAATGCTTTCATTTGGAGCCCGGTGGCGGCTCAGAACTCACTCATGGTGGAGAAAGTACAAACAATTATCTACGATATGTCTATATGAGTGAGTTTGGTGTCTATACATGGTTTTATCCTATTCAGTGTCTGCTGGGCATGCTCGGGTATAACTCCTTGAGCGTAAGAAGAGATCTGCGTCTCCTGGTATACGTCGTCAAACTCGTTCGATGAGTTGTGAGCTGTCCAGCATTACTACAAAGATTAGCGTTAAATGTTCCTAACAATTACACTAGACTGCGCCGGTAAGAACTGTTCTCAATAACATACGCAAGAACTATTGGAAGGGCCTTAACTCTTCTGAACGGGACTGCTTCGGATATTGACATATTTCATATCACATTACCAAAAGCAAAAGTAAATTTTCTTCAAAGATTCAGCGCGTTAGAAAGCACTCGTCAACGTATTTAAGTGGCTGAATATATGTGTATCATATGTTTGTGTGTATATACTCGTATGAGCGCATATACATTATTTTTATTTTATATATTTTTTATGTAAATTTTCTTCTTTTTTAATGTTTTGTATTTTTCAAAGTAATTGGGCTAAGCCTGTTTTGAAAAAATAAATAAATAACCCCCAATAAGAGGAGAATAACTTTAAAGGTGAAGTAAAAATACTATGAAGAGATGAATAGTTCTCCACAAAAAAGTCCAATGAAGGTTCGTGACAAATTGAACGTGTTCAGCCATTTTTAAACGTCAGTATGTTTTTTGAAACCATCAAACCAAAAACAGTTTTACAAAAGTAAGTAATTCTATGGGATAGGTGGAAAGGAATAAATTGGTTGGTTGGCCACCTTAACGTATTCTTCACGATGTGGGTGATAGTATTGTATTTATTTATTTAATTAATTAACGACACAACAGTGTCTTTATATACAAATGAACATGTGGCAGGTTATACACGTACTTAAAATTATTGACAAATATAACAAAACTTTATCTTAAACTAACATGAGGATACAAAAAGCAGTAGTAATAATAAATTACAGTCATTGTTTTAAAATAATTTAATAATTATATGCATATTTAAGTTCAATATATGTTATGTATGTATACCACAAAATATTACCAAACTTCACCAAGCAGACTTACGTAATTGTCGAAGACTTATTTTATAGAGGTAAATAACTCAGATTTGTTTTTAGTTTAATAACGCATACATAGAACAAATATTGGATTTTACTCTGGGAGAATAAATGCATGGAATAAATTTCTAACGTGCACTGATTGAAATGCAGCCTTCGGATTTCCAGCGAGATAACGTTATTTTCAATGAATTATTTTCCCTTGATCTACATACAATGGTTTCTTCGATCTGATTCCATATATTGCATTTCCCTTTTGCTGTATACAGAAATATCTATCACATTTAGTCTTAAAGTGTCATTTCTTCCAATCAACAAAAAAATAAAGGTTTAGGTTTTAATGTTTAGGAACTGCGTTTTAGGAAATTTAACAAAATAAATTGTTTTGTTATTGCACTTATGATATTTCAAACTTTCGACCCTTTAATTAATTAATTCCGTTGGATTACTAAAAGCCTGGATGTTACAATGTATGACTCTTACTCCGGTAGCTCAGTATAGGTAAAACAAGGCTCAATAAGATCTCAAGATGTCGTGGGAAGAGGTAGGCATTCGTCAGTGCTTGGGTAGGTATAAATACATAATGAAACACATATTTGCTGTTAATTGGTTATATATTTAATCCTGACGAGCTGATACTCCGTCAGGAAAATCAAATGGGCAGATTACTCTCTGCTACTCCGCTGGCCTTTCAGATGGACAGGCAGTCGAAGCACTTTATTATCAGGGGTAATCTCACAACAGTCCGTTGCGGAATTGTGCAATTCTCAAAGATTAGATATCGCCAATCTCTAGAATACTCAAATATCACCATAAAATGACAAGCAAAAGAGGATAAATAAGGTTGATCTTACTCCAATACTAGACCCAATGTATTATCCCGGATCCGCCTCAAGTGTATGACCAGGTCGACTCGTATATGGCCCTCTGACCTTATACTGTTACTACAGGGCCGCTGATGTGAAGAAATTCCCTCAGTGGTTGGCGACCGCCAATTCGTGCCGTAATACACCCACACGACTCGGTCCGGTCTGGAAGGCTCCAGAATCTGGCGCACACTCGATATTGCTGGTAGAATCAGTTAACTTTGACCCGCGAATGAGTTGTACGCCTAACTCGAGATCGTCGTTTGGACAACAGTCCAGAATCTGCTCAATCAAAAGACTGAGGTGAAACAAGATCCCCGTTTGTAGATTATCCAGAATTTACCGGACAAATTGTATCAAATAAGAATGAACAATCAAATGTGAGAAAAGCTTGTTCAAGTTCGCGAACAGCGTCAAGACGAAAATGATGTTGACTTGACAACTTCGTGGCGAGAAAAGAGCTGGGAAGATCGCGGTTCCTTAATTTAAGGGATCTCCGCCAACCTCCGCCATTTTGGAACTCTTTAGAAAGTTCGTCGCGACCGTTAAAAAAAAAAAATCATAAATCTTTTCGTCCGGCCGAACGTTATTTTGCCAATGAATAGTCTATTTAAACTTTCACAGCGTAATTAAGTCGAGAATCCTTTTTGTATAACATCCGGTAACCCTAAAGGCGACACTTAAATTGCTTAAGGGACAATAGTTACTTCCTTTGAAATGTATCTCGAGTGAAGTGTTTTTATGTTTTCTTAGCCGTTGATTTAATATTTAACTATGTCCGCAATAAATTAAGCGCGACGTATTTCTTTAGAAAAGCAGAAGAGAAATTTTTTGACCCCTTTTTTCTTTCTCGCATAACAATCGCGGTCATAAAAGCGCATACACCCTCTGAAATATATCTTGCGCAAAGTTTTATTTCTTTTCTTAGTAACAATAGTTATCTGGGACTGCAATAAATCAGATCGTAGGACGGAACACTAATTACCGATCCTCATAAAGTGTCGTGTATTTCTATACAAATGGGAAGACAAAGCCAGCCAGTCGAGGCAGTCAAGTTTGAAACAATAGGAAGCAATCCTTCTCGAAAATGACGCAAGATCTCCCTTTGACTGCCCCGGTTCGCTATTTTTAATGGTTATTTTTTAACTACAATAAACTAATTGGTCGGCCGTACCCAAGTCCTGACACTCCAGAAATACGTCGCGCTTAATTTATTGCGGACATAGTTAAATATTAAATCAACGGCTAAGAAAACATAAAAACACTTCACTCGAGATACATTTCAAAGGAAGTAACTATTGTCCCTTAAGCAATTTAAGTGTCGCCTTTAGGGTTACCGGATGTTATACAAAAAGGATTCTCGACTTAATTACGCTGTGAAAGTTTAAATAGACTATTCATTGGCAAAATAACGTTCGGCCGGACGAAAAGATTTATGATTTTTTTTTAACGGTCGCGACGAACTTTCTAAAGAGTTCCAAAATGGCGGAGGTTGGCGGAGATCCCTTAAATTAAGGAACCGCGATCTTTCCAGCTCTTTTCTCGCCACGAAGTTGTCAAGTCAACATCATTTTCGTCTTGACGCTGTTCGCGAACTTGAACAAGCTTTTCTCACATTTGATTGTTCATTCTTATTTGATACAATTTGTCCGGTAAATTCTGGATAATCTACAAACGGGGATCTTGTTTCACCTCAGTCTTTTGATTGAGCAGATTCTGGACTGTTGTCCAAACGACGATCTCGAGTTAGGCGTACAACTCATTCGCGGGTCAAAGTTAACTGATTCTACCAGCAATATCGAGTGTGCGCCAGATTCTGGAGCCTTCCAGACCGGACCGAGTCGTGTGGGTGTATTACGGCACGAATTGGCGGTCGCCAACCACTGAGGGAATTTCTTCACATCAGCGGCCCTGTAGTAACAGTATAAGGTCAGAGGGCCATATACGAGTCGACCTGGTCATACACTTGAGGCGGATCCGGGATAATACATTGGGTCTAGTATTGGAGTAAGATCAACCTTATTTATCCTCTTTTGCTTGTCATTTTATGGTGATATTTGAGTATTCTAGAGATTGGCGATATCTAATCTTTGAGAATTGCACAATTCCGCAACGGACTGTTGTGAGATTACCCCTGATAATAAAGTGCTTCGACTGCCTGTCCATCTGAAAGGCCAGCGGAGTAGCAGAGAGTAATCTGCCCATTTGATTTTCCTGACGGAGTATCAGCTCGTCAGGATTAAATATATAACCAATTAACAGCAAATATGTGTTTCATTATGTATTTATACCTACCCAAGCACTGACGAATGCCTACCTCTTCCCACGACATCTTGAGATCTTATTGAGCCTTGTTTTACCTATACTGAGCTACCGGAGTAAGAGTCATACATTGTAACATCCAGGCTTTTAGTAATCCAACGGAATTAATTAATTAAAGGGTCGAAAGTTTGAAACTGGCCGCCTTTCAACGCGGGGCCTAGAGGTTCGTCGTCGAGCTTGGACGGTATAATTTGTATTTTTATGTTTTTTTAGCCGTTGATTTAATATTTAACTATGTCCGCAATAAATTAAGCGCGACGTATTTCTTTAGAAAAGCAGAAGAGAAATTTTTTGACCCCTTTTTTCTTTCTCGCATAACAATCGCGGTCATAAAAGCGCATACACCCTCTGAAATATATCTTGCGCAAAGTTTTATTTCTTTTCTTAGTAACAATAGTTATCTGGGACTGCAATAAATCAGATCGTAGGACGGAACACTAATTACCGATCCTCATAAAGTGTCGTGTATTTCTATACAAATGGGAAGACAAAGCCAGCCAGTCGAGGCAGTCAAGTTTGAAACAATAGGAAGCAATCCTTCTCGAAAATGACGCAAGATCTCCCTTTGACTGCCCCGGTTCGCTATTTTTAATGGTTAATTTTTAACTACAATAAACTAATTGGTCGGCCGTACCCAAGTCCTGACAGATATTAATCTCAGCAACAAAGCCTGCCCTAAGTATAACTCTCGAAATAAACCTGGATCATTCCGCTTGAAGCAAATTTCGAGATAAAAAGTAGAAATACGTGAAGCGGGGATTCTTGTATTATAATTAGTGGAATAACAAAGCAGTTTGTTGCTAAATATTCTAACTAGAAAACGTTTATAGTTCACATTGAAATTAAATAAATAAATAAATAAATAATAGGTTTATTGATAGCAACATAGTATGTACAGATTATATTTAAATAACACTTCTAAAACACATAAATTGCAGATAATACATTAAATACAGAAGCTATCAAAAGGTCTGGGCTCATCTAATAGCATCCCCTCGGCCAAGATACACCCCACCAATATAGGGCGAACCCAGCCACGGGGACACCAGATGTTTTTCAGCCCACACCCTTGAACACGTAGAACAAGAATATATAAAAAAATAACAGAAAATAAATAGATGACAAAAAAAATACAATCAAGAGAGAAGACACTAAAAGGTCCAGGCTCATCCCACAGGTCTGGGCTCATCCCACATTATTAATTAGAACTCGTACCCCCGAGAACAAGGTTGTATTACTAAATACGAGTACTTTAGATCTATAAAGTGCTACTTGGTAAGTATATTACCATATTAAAATATTTTCCATCCAACCAAAAAAGTGGTTAAATGGACTTTAAACTATAACCAAACAAGAACCCTTTTACAAAAATCTCGATACCTACGTGAATCGAACCCACAACCCCGAGGATGGACGATAAATGTCTTGGCAACCATGCCAAATAGGTCGACACACTTACCTAAATTAACTTGTTCGTAAGATGCCTGATTTCTAGCTCAAGAACTCGATTGTCCTGAAGTCTAACTCAAAAACTCGATTGCATTGTTCGTTGTGTAGAATACAGTCCAGCTGGCTTATAGCCATATGAAAATATCTTCCGACCATTCACAGAGATGTTAAAGTGAAAACCAAAAAGGAGCCTTTGTTATAAAAATCAGGACTCAAGTACAATATTCCAAGGCTGAAAGACAGGTAACTTACCAACTAGACCATGGAAGTCGTTCAAATGCAGATCATATTTAAAAAAAAAGTTTCAGTCCAATTTTCACTTATGACTTCTTTAATTTATTTCTGGTTGGTTTGAAGAAAAACAGAAAGTAATAAACTCACCGGATTTCACTACTTAAAAAGAAACTGTATTTATTGCAAAAGTTTTTTTTTGTGTGAAAAGGTTACCGTCCTCTGTATTGTGTAATTAAAATCCGAGGTTTAATAGTGTAAGGGGTGTTTTACGCATATTTATCTGTTCCAGGTTTAATTACTTTATTTTCTTTAGCAAAACCGTTAAACTGACGACAAGGCATGTACTAGTACATAATTATGCGCTTTACTTCATCATTTTTAGATTGCATATAGTATAAAAATGTGACCATGTGACTGGTTGTAATGATGGGTGAACAATGGAATGTTTTTTTTAATTATTTTTGCATTTTATATTTAACGTGTCCATTTTATAATATGATCATTAAAAAAAAGTCATTCATAACAATAATCAATACTAAACTCAACTAAAATAACTAAAACATCAACTAAAATAATAAAAACAATACATAGCTCCGTTTTGAGAGCAGACTCTCCTCAAGAGCGCTGTAACTCAAGATTCAACCCCATTATTATTGACAGATATTATAAAAAAATAGTATAAAGATAGGAAGGTGTGGCTGCGGTCATTAAATTAGAAATTTCTTGGTATCTTCTACATATTTAAAATAAACATATTTAGTGAGAAAACTTAGAAAAGGAATACGACTTATAAAGAAGACTTTGTAGATCTTCCAATATGTGATTGTAACAAATTCGGATTTAGGTGGAGTGTGGTGTATGTATGAAGCATCCATTTCTGGATGACTTACCAAAAATGGTTTTCTTAAGAACTTTCTTAAGTTGCATGCGCCACCCAGAACTCCCAGCACTTTGAGGTACTTAGCATTTTTTCTCTTTGTATTGAAAGAATAGATATGACCGAAGTCATAAGTATCCTTATACCCCTAAATACTAGGCGTAAAATTGCCAGTGTCTTTCGAGTGGAGTAACGGTAGTAAAAAGTATCAAGAACCGAAAAATGTAAAAAAAACTATTACCTTTTATATTATTAATAATTTAGATTCAGCGCGTTTGGAATTAAGTTAGGAATGAAAATGTTGTCGTATTAACATTTATCTGAAAAATACAAAATTGCTTTCCGAACATCATATTAGATATACTCTTAATAATATCTTTCAATTTAAGTTTTCATCAGGCAAATTGCTGTTATACTTGAAGCTAGAACATAAATGTTATAAGTCTGTTTCTTCAATGTCGTCTTTCTTCTCATATAACAGCTCTTATTTGCATATTCGAGCTTTCTATAATAATATTCTCAGACTTGTGTATGTGAAGAAGATTTTGCATGTTGCTGATTCTTTGGAGTGGAGCAAACCTTCACCTATACTAAAATAGCAAGTTTCATGGTGAAAAATTGAAAGGCAGAGTCATTTTCAATTTATTAATGCTTTTAATTTTATCAGCACTCTTGAGGTGGTAAGGCTTTTGGTGCCGAAATAGTGATACTTTTTTTTATTTTGAGGCTGTTCTTTTTTAGTTTATAATTTTCAATTCATCTTATTAGAAAATTAAACGAAGTAAGACACAAAACAGGACTTACAGGTTTCTTATGACCCGCCTACAAATTTCGCTATAAATCTATATTTAAAACTACCTTTATTATAAAGAAAATATTTTTCACATATGAAAACAATGTGCATATAAACAAACAACTTAAACCTCATTTTAGTTCAAACTCTACAAATAAAAAGGGATTTTCAAACTTTTAACCCTTTAATTAATTCCGTTGGATTACTAAAAGCCTGGATGTTACAATGTATGACTCTTACTCCGGTAGCTCAGTATAGGTAAAACAAGGCTCAATAAGATCTCAAGATGTCGTGGGAAGAGGTAGGCATTCGTCAGTGCTTGGGTAGGTATAAATACATAATGAAACACATATTTGCTGTTAATAGGTTATATATTTAATCCTGACGAGCTGATACTCCGTCAGGAAAATCAAATGGGCAGATTACTCTCTGCTACTCCGCTAGCCTTTCGGATGGACAGGCAGTCGAAGCAATTTATTATCAGGGGTAATCTCACAACAGTCCGTTGCGGAATTGTGCCAATTCTCAAAGATTGATATCGCCAATCTCTAGATTTACTCAAAAATCACCATAAAATGACAAGCAAAAGAGGATAAATAAGGTTGATCTTACTCCAATACAAGACACAATGTATTATCCCAGATCCGCTTCAAGTGTATGACCAGGTCGACTCGTATATGGCCCTCTGACCTTATACTGTTACTACAGGCGCGTTGATGTGAAGAAATTCCCTCAGTGGTTGGTGACCGTTAATTCGTGACTCGGTCCGGTCTTGAAAACTCCAGAATCTGGCGCGCACTCGATATTGCTGGTACAATCAGTTAACTTTGACCCGCGAATGAGTTGTACGCCTAACTCGAGATCGTCGTTTGGACAACAGTCCAGAATCTGCTCAATCAAAAGACTGAGGTGAAACAAGATCCCCGTTTGTAGATTATCCAGAATTTACCGGACAAATTGTATCAAATAAGAATGAACAATCAAATGTGAGAAAAGCTTGTTCAAGTTCGCGAACAGAGTTAAGACGAGAATGATGTTGACTTGACTTGACTTGACTAATTTAAGGGATCTCAGCCAAGCTCCGCCATATTGGAACTCTATAGAAAGTTCCTCGCGACCGTTAAAAAATCATAAATCTTTTCGTCCGGCCGAACGTTATTTTGGCAATGAATAGTTTATTTAAACTATCACTGCGTAATTAAGTCGAGAATCCTTTTTGTATAACATCCGGTAACCCTAAAGCGTTACTTAAATTGCTTAAGGGACAATAGTTACTTCTTTTGAAATGTATCTCGAGTGAAGTGTTTTATGTCTTCTCACCCGTTGATTCAATATTTAACTATGTCCGCAATAAATTAAGCGCGACGTATTTCTTTAGAAAGGAGAAGAGAAATTTTTGACCCTTTCTTCTCGCCTAACAATCGCGGTCATAAAAGCGCCTTCGCCCTCGAAATATATCTTGCGCAAAGTTTTATATTTTTTTTTCTTAGTAACAATAGTTATCTGTGACTGCAATAAATCAGATCGTAAGACGGAACACCAATTACAGATCTTTACAAAGACAAACGTTCTGCATTCTTTTGAAAAAAGGGAAGAGAAATCTGACACTGAGCCATGTTACAATAGAAGCTCTTCTCCTTTGTTTTGATTCTCCCGGTTCACTATTTTTAATGGTTATTTTTAACTGCAATAAACTAATTGGTCGACCGTACCCAAGTCCTGACAGGATGAAGGAAGAATTGACATAATTATTCAAAAACAAAAATTAAATATTCATTTGTATTTAAATTGTATTATTTCTATTTAAATAAAGCATGTTTAAAGACTCCTCCAAAATCGTATTTTACAAAATAAATATTTTTATATTTTATCAAAGTTTTTAGCTTAAACTTCGTGAAAACCATATAGAAATTAAATATAGGTCGAACGGAATTTGAACCCGAAACCCCTGGGCTGGGAGGAAGGTGTATTACCAACTAGGTCACGGAGTCATAACAACGCAATAAATATCATTTTCCTAAGTAAAAAACCGCATTAAACCCAACTATACCGTCCCGGCACATCAACTGACATCTGAATAGCAAAACTATGAAATATTCAGTGGTGACTGTTTATTCAACACTACACATATACTTGTATTTATAATACATGTATATAGCGATATCTCTTATTACAAATCAGAACTATCAAAATTATTATCGACAAAAATGTCATATTTGGATGACATCTGTTTTTAGATTTTCACATTTTTTCTTTCATTTCAAACAAACATCAGAGCATCCCGGGTAAATCTGAGTATTTTTTTTTGTTATAATATTAAATAACTTTGTAATTCCACAAACAATTTGTTCATATTTGCATCAAATTGGAAAATGATGAAAGGAAAACAAGTTGGTCCCAAATGAACGCTACTTCAGAAACAGCAAGAACTAATTAAACGAAAGAAAGTTTTATTCTTGCAGAATAATTCAAAACCCCATACTGCAAGATATATCCGTTAAAAAAATTGTCCTATGGATGGGAAACATAACCTCTTCCCCCATTATTCACCGACATTTCTCTAAACGATTATCACAACAATGCGCTAACTAAGCAGAGATTGTAGCCAAAATTGGAGGATTTTTACTTTTAAAGACATACCATCTTATAAAAGGAGAATTTACAAACTCTTATCTCGTTGGGCATTGTAGAGGTAATAAATAAATGAAACTATTTACGAAAAGTTCTGCTTCTTTTTAATTTTTATTTAAAATAACTGAACGATTTTTTTTAAATTTATAAACCACATAACTTTTTTAGTTATCTAATGCTTCCATCTAGTACTGTACCTCATTTTTTAGATTAAAATTTTTGACAAAACACATAAGTCAGAAACTAGCGTTTTCAGGTTTAAGGGGTATGATTGATATTTTTCTCAACCGTCCAGCACATGCGAGTATTGTAACCAGAAAACAGTTTTGTCAGACCAGTACCATTTGTTTGTAGGTAACATTGACAAATGAATCCAAAACCTGCGGATTGAAATCAAGCTTCTTAACAACAAAGCTACGGGAGGTCGGATTTATTAAATATTAGTGATGATTGTTGTTTTTTGAAAATAATTAAAATAAAACAATATATATTTTAGGGAAAATATTTTAATGAATTCATAGAAAACAGCTTACCACTTTTTGATCCAGACATTGAGTAAATATTTAAACCACGTTAAATTCAATTTGGTTAAATTTTGACACTTTTACCACAATTTACAACAAAATATATTATTAAGAAGGTATTTACAACGCAAATATTTTTGCAAATAATTTTTACTGTGGAAAAAAATACAAAATAAAAAGACAAATTAATTACGATGAGATATTTATTTATTTATTAAGACTCCTGACTTCCAGCCCAAAGGTTGCGGTTTCGATACCCATTGGTACCCATTTAAAGTATTAACTTGAAACCTCTTCTGCATTTTTCTTGTTAGTTTGAAGTGATTGCCATACGGCTACAAACTCATCAGACTATACTCAGTATCGTAAAAGAAAACAATGGGAGAATTTTGTAGAAAGAATAAGAAAAATTAAAATCCGAGTAACTCTGAACATGGGACCCTTTACGAAGTAAAAAGAAATATCTTAGAAGCTTTTGCTGGAACATATCATGTGAATACCAGAAATAAGAATCCTTTATATATAATAATACTTTCAAAAAGATAAAAACTGAGAGAAAAAATATAAAAGTATATATCCCAATTTCATGCAAACACTTTTCCCTATCACCTTGCATCTCCTGACTATCAACCGCCGTGTAAAATTTGTATAATTTATTAATATCATAATTATAGACAGACAGGATAAAATGTGTTAAAAGCTATATCAAGCTTTACTATATTCTATTAAAAAATTTCGATATGTATTTTTCTTGCTTGAAGTGCATGTTTTCTATTAAATTTTCAGAAGTGTACATTTTTTACTCTCTACATCAATAATATGAAATCGTTATAATTTATTTAAAACTTCGTAAAATAATTTCCTGGTGTGTTGATTAATGACAATTAGCCAGCCATATTATATACTATACAATTAGCCAGCCATATTATATACTTTACAATTAGCCAGCCATATTATATACTATACAATTAGCTAGCCATATTATATACTATACAATTAGCCAGCCATATTATATACTATACAATTAGCCAGCCATATTATATACTATACAATTATCCAACCATATTATATACTATACAATTAGCCAGCCATATTATATACTGTACAATAAAAATTTTAATGAATAAACATTTTTCTATTTTAAGTATCTGAATGATGACAGTTATGATTTGGCTGGTAATGTTTATTTTCCAGCCCTGAGGCTGTGGGTTCGATTGCTTCGATACCAAAATCGAAAAATAGAAATCTAGTCTGTTCTTTCTTTAGGCCTCCTCTTAAACATATTTCTGGTTGGCTAGAAGGGATTATCACCATATAGCAATTAGTCTTCTAGGTTGCATTTTACACAATGAAAGTGTTATATAATAATTATAATGATGCAATTAATGTCAATAACAAAAATATGCTATTTAAATAACTTTTATTTATTTTCACATTTTCCTTCCTAAATTTGGCGAGAGCATTCTGTAAAATATTATAATTAAATAAAATGACAATGTATCATGTGCCGTTTACAGAGCAAACTCGTTTTCAGGGGGCTCCAACTAGGGATACAAAACAAATAACTTTGTAATATCTTGTTGCGTTATAATTTAGAAGCTGACGCTCAAAATATACGTTAAATTAGCATATTTCACTACTAAATTGCACCAAGGTCTAAAATAAAATAAAGTTATAAAAAAATTAACTGCAAAAATAAAAAAATTCGATTTATTCAAATATGCAAATAAACGAAGGGACAGTTGAGTGATGTAGATTGCATCTTGGTGAAGGCAGGAGTATGTGACGTGTACAGATGAGAAATTTCAACATACAGGCTGCCACCAGAATCGTAGCAACTGATCACAACACTATGAGAGAATGTAGGAAAGTAGATGTATTGAGGTACTTTTACACTCAGAAATACAGTCAAATTTGATGTATCCTACAAACTTGCTTTTAATGGACATTGGTTATATTAACTTCCATTAATAAATATATTAAATTTTCAGGTGACTTGTCCAGATGGTATATACAAATAGAATCTCATATTTTCAGAAAAAACTTTATAATATAAATAACTCTATTATTTTTTAAACCACATTACTCCCCAATACACGTGTTTCTTCCTCCTATTAGGTTCTGTTCAGGCAGAAACATTCATACAAAATATTATGCCTGAAGACAGTCTCGAAATAGGAGGTAGAAACGTCTGTAGCGGTGAGTAGTGTTATTAGGAGAATATTATGGTAATTTATTGATAAATATTCTTATATAGCGTTCCACAAAGTTAAATATGAACCTTTTGATAAATTATTTTCAGAAATTGTATTTATTGACAGGCCTATTTCATTTAATAAGACAAGATTTTAATAGTTCATAACGGCGTTTAATTGCAAAGATTGGTGCATGGAAGGGAAACGTGGATATAGAAAATAATTAACAAAGCCAAACAAATGTGATAGGTAATATATAGTGTGTCAATATATGGCAGATTAATAAATAAAATTGATAACTAATATGTTAAGTATGGTAAAAAATGCCAGAATTACGCAATTTCTACGTGTTAAATGTGTTTTTGAAATACTTTTTTAACAAATTAACAATGCTAGTATGAGTGGGGTTTGTGGAATAGAATGACCAAGAAGAGTATGGTCGAACCAAGTGAATTTAATTTTGAAAGAATAAAATAAGAGTACAAGAAACAGAAGGAAAATGGAAGCACGAAAAACAGAAGAAAATGCGTAAATACGAGTAAAAGTACAAGAAACAGAAGGAACTGTGTGAAAAAGTGTTTGAATGTAGATGAGACGAAATCAGCATGCCGTGATGGGAAAATTTGACACCTTGTTATCTCTGTCTATACTAACAGGGAAATGGCATAATGATGTTTGTATTAATTAGAAAATTTTTAGCTAAAAGTTTGGTAAATGTTGCTGAATTAACCATTGTTTTATACTTATTTTCTATTTCTTAAAACTTGAAATACCATTTCCTTTTGACTTATTTAAGTTTTAATTTCTGAATTATTTCAATAATAATTGTTTTTCTTAAATTTTGTTTAAAATAATAAAAATGTATGGCGTGTGGCACCATTTTTGACATTCAATGTTATTGAATGCAAATGATTCATATTTATTTGCATGTGAAGAGTCTTACAGCCTTCAATTACTTGATGTTTCTAGTCAGTCTTTTATCATACAAGTTTAGTAACTTATGAAATCGACGACAATTCTTTCCACTACACTGTATGTTAATTAATTCATTCACTAGTTATATGTTTCTGACCACAAGTCCAATAATTTTATTACGATATTTAATATGAATATTAAATTTTTGTTTTCTGTGTGGAAATGCATTCCACTCTCAGTATATAATATATTGTAAAATAAAGACGTCTCAGTTATTCTTCTTATTTTTTTTAATACTTTACCTTAAGTTTCCAGTTTTACAGTATAATTCCTCTTTCTTGAATAGTGTTGCAAAGAATAGTGTTGGAAGGCTTAATAAAATTAAATACTAAAAAAAATATGGTACGATCAAGTGAATGATAATTTTAAAAAAGGAAATGTACACAATCAGAAAAATTGTAAGAGTTTCGTGAGCTTATGGGCGTAAAAAGAAGAGAAATATGTGTGTCAAACTTAGAAAATATGGCGATCTGTCATTTTTGCCTACCTCAACCAGGAAACGGCGCAATGATAGGTGTGTATGCAATTTGATCGGTCAACTTCAATATAAAAGGAACTCCACTAGATTGAATGTCCTGAAAGGGTGGTAGTTTTACCTATGGTAGATCAATCCGTAAATGTTCTATATCTGCACTCAATGACAGAACTGTGTAAGGCACTTTTCCTCCAGTAAAAGTGCCTTACACAGTTCTGTCATTTAGTGCATATATAGAACATGGTGGAGAGAGTTATTCTGGATCTCACCTTGCAAATGGGCCAAAGGGACGAGATTTTTGACTAGATATAGAATGTATTCCTCTAGAGTTTTGAAATATTACGTAAAATCTACAATAAATTACAATACTTAAATTTGATATTTCTTAAAATTGACAATTTTCATTTCCAACAACCGTCAGAATTAAGGCGCAAATTATTGGACTCGAAACACGAATATCA
This sequence comes from Odontocerum albicorne, assembly GCA_949825065.1. Classification (NCBI taxonomy): domain Eukaryota; kingdom Metazoa; phylum Arthropoda; class Insecta; order Trichoptera; family Odontoceridae; genus Odontocerum; species Odontocerum albicorne. Next base: position 27,495,743 of record OX463857.1, read on the forward strand.
GAGAGTTACAATTGAAACGCCAAGTAATGTTTTTTTATGGTTTTGCTCTTAATTACATTTTTAGAGCTTTTCGTCTAATATTTTCGAGTGGAGTTCATTTGATATGACGGAAACAGTCCGAAGCCATATTTTTCAGCCCCATTGGAGACAACTTTTGGAAAGTTTGGACACTATAGATAACCGTCAGAAGTCGGTAGTTTGACGCTTTAGTGACAATATTAGCAATTTCAAAGTAACGACTTGTTTGTTTAAGGCTCACTCCAAAAATATGTAAATGCTGTCGTTAATTTTACAAGTCCTTAAATCCAAATCGCCCTTAACTGCAACCCTTGGCAATATAGTATGTTCAAAGTTATCAATTTGATAATAGTTTAGTAACATACGTGCACTGGTATGTTCAAACTCGTTAGTGTATAGCTGGGAAGCGTATTTTTATCACATACATTCCGTTACAATACACTTCATTTTTTTTAAAAAGGTATGTCCTTCCACTTAAGGTATATTCAACATCTTTATTTATTTATGAAACTTTCATTATACAAAGCACAACCAACCTAATTTATTACCGTATAGCAACCTCTACCTACCAATAAGAATGTGTTATAATAATAAAGACAAGTGCTATGTTCAAGTAAATGAAAGATTTATGCATACAAAAATGTAAAAAAAAAATATTTAGAATAAAAGATTGGTGAGGATTGGCCAACTTTTGGCCACTAAGCAAAAGTTACGCGACTTTTTTACTTACAAAAAAAATCGTCCGATGCAATATGACCAAAGACTAGCAAAACGGAAGAAAGAAAGGAAAGGCCAAGCAAATACAGACTATAGAGAAACATTTTATCATTAAAGAGAAATATAACATATTAAAAGTCACTGTTTGAAGAAAGTCAATGATCGACGATGTTTGAATTAAGGCGGTATTCTACGCTAGAGGCGTGAATTTCGGGCGTTTTTGCAGACTAAATAAAAAAAAAAAAACATTTCTTCTATGCACTTTTTAAGTTTATTTCTTGAGGATTTGAGGATGTACTCGTATAAATTTTTTTTTGAAAAATAAGTTGAAAATTTAAGATATTATCAGCTGTTATATCTTGTAAAAAGAAAAGGGGTAAACTGGTCAACATGATTGAAACCCTTTCGTGAAACAAAAATCATACACAGTTTCTTGATAAGAAATAATGTCGTTATTTGTGACACCAAAGAGAAAAAAATTGTAAAATGGCGGCTGTCTGAAATTTTTTTTATTTTTTATTTTAAAAAAATATTTAAAAAATAGTTTTGAATTTTTCAAGGTAGGAACGATATAAAAATATTTATTTAAGTTTTATACTAAATTCGAAGGTAATCGGTTGGATATAACTTGAGATTTTATGTCGACCAGGTTGAAAAAAGTAGTTTCGAGAAAAACGCCTTTAAAGTTTTGAGATTATTGTTTGAGTCATTCCGGTGCGGCGTAATTGCTGCCTCATTTTTATAGCATACCTTCGTAAATATTAAAAAATTTAAAATTTTCTTTTGAGAACATAATTTTAAAGGTCTAAACTTTAAGAATATGAAGAAAAAAAACATTTTTTCCAAATTTCTAGAGTAGAATACTCCCTTAAATGGATTAACCGAATTAAATAAAGAAGTAAAATGTAAGAATGACACCATAGTTAACGTGTTTTAAAAAGTAAATTCAGAAACGTAACAACTCCCTTCAGTTAAAAAGATTTTTTCTTGGTTTTCCATCATTCTTCTTTCTCATATTTTTTATTTCTCGTGGACATCGATTACTTTATTAAATTTGAATAAATTATTTGTGTTTTTATATTTTTTATATTTCTTTTCTTTTTCTTCATAGAAATTTGAATGTTCAATTTTTAACTCAAAGCATTATGAAATAATGGTTTGATTGGTTGGAAAAGATTACTACATGACAATAAGCTCACAATATTTTACACTCTACAGTTAAATACTAAATACATGATTTTGTTCTTGTAACTTGTCATTGTTGATTCCAAAAAAGTAGCAAATTAATCTGCATACTTTTTCGGCTATAAGATTTGGACAATAAGACTTAAATCTTTGCGTAAGCAAGTAATTGCAAATATGCAGCCCAGAAATTTCAAGTGAATACATCAGATGTGTGTGGGGTTGCGGTTTTGTTTAACCTTCTTGTCCAATGAGATTTTCTGATTGACTAAACTAGAGGAGACATTGCATCTATATTAATTATTCCATATTTTAGTCAAAGACACGTCGAAGGTGATCTTAGTCTTAATTTTCCACGAAATGTTTCCAACATATAATTAACCTCCTTCTTCTTTTGAACAGTACCTTTTAATATATTAAACTTAGTAGTTCAGACATATTGATGAGCGGGGAGCCAATGGTTTCTTCGGCTCCAGCAATCGAATCTTCGGAATTAAAACCACTGGAGTAGGCAGAGAACTCGCAGTCTATTATTAAACTTATTGGTTATACTACTACATAATAAATGACTACATTACACGCAGTCCATTATTAAAATTATTGGTTATACTACTACATAGTAAATTACTACATTACACGCAGTCCATTTTTAAACTTATTGGTTATACTATTACACAATAAATGACTACATTACACGCAGTCCATTATTAAACTTATTGGTTATACTACTACATAATAAATGACTACATTACACGCAGTCCATTATTAAACTTATTGGTTATACTACTACACAATAAATGACTACATTACACGCAGTCCATTATTAAACTTATTGGTTATACTACTACACAATAAATGACTACGTAACACGCAGTCCATTATTAAACTTATTGGTTATACTTCTACACAATAAATGACTACATTACACGCAGTCCATTATTAAACTTATTGGTTATACTACTACACAATAAATGACTACATTACACGCAGTCCATTATTAAACTTATTGGTTATACTACTACACAATAAATGACTACATTACACGCAGTCCATTATTAAACTTATTGGTTATACTACTACACAATAAATGACTACATTACACGCAGTCCATTATTAAACTTATTGGTTGTACTACTACACAATAAATGACTACATTACACGCAGTTCATTATTAAACTTATTGGTTATACTATTACACAATAAATGACTACATTACACGCAGTCCATTATTAAACTTATTGGTTATACTACTACACAATAAATGACCACATTACACGCAGTCCATTATTAAACTTATTGGTTATACTACTACACAATAAATGACTACGTAACACGCAGTCCATTATTAAACTTATTGGTTATACTTCTACACAATAAATGACTACATTACACGCAGTCCATTATTAAACTTATTGGTTATACTACTACACAATAAATGACTACATTACACGCAGTCCATTATTAAACTTATTGGTTATACTACTACACAATAAATGACTACATTACACGCAGTCCATTATTAAACTTATTGGTTATACTACTACACAATAAATGACTACATTACACGCAGTCCATTATTAAACTTATTGGTTGTACTACTACACAATAAATGACTACATTACACGCAGTTCATTATTAAACTTATTGGTTATACTATTACACAATAAATGACTACATTACACGCAGTCCATTATTAAACTTATTGGTTATACTACTACACAATAAATGACTACATTACACGTATTTGGCACGTGAGTATACTATTACTTAACAATTTTTTTTACCAGACTAAATCTCTTTTTGGGCACCATCATCAATCGAACCCAATACTCTTGGGTGAAAGTCAAGTGTCTTACCAACTAGGCATTGGAGTCATCTTTGCAATCGGCCTTAGAGTTGGCCTTTTCTTAACAAAGTTTGAATTATTTTATGATGCTAAAGAAAGATTCATAAAAAAAGAAATTGATTTACTTCGTTAAAAGTTACAGTTTTGAATATCAGCTTTACATTTCTGAATTTTTTAAATGCTTCGTGAGATTTTTCATTTTTTTCAGTATTCGTATTCTCTGTATATGGTATAACCTAAATATTAAATGGTTTAAAGAGTGAAAGAAAAAAAAATATTTTAATAATCGTATTCCGATAAATAGTTCATACAAAAGACAACGCACTAAATCTGAAAGTGAAACCTGCAGGTTTTTGAGCTAATAATTTAAAATACATTCCAGAGGGAGGGGGTGAGCTGATTTTTGTAATGCCGCAGGTAAAAAATATGTAACACGGTGACTGACGGAACGAATCAGTAGGGGTTTTGGCTTAATCTAAATGCTACAAGGAGATATTGGGCCAAAAACACTTCCATAATAACCTTCAATTCACGTCAATTCTTTAGAATCGTTCCTTTAATATTCATATCAATAGAATTACATTGTGCTCCCCTAATGATGAGGGGAAACCGGTAGGGTTATACCGTTACATAAAGTGGAATAAACAGAGTTTGATAAAACAAATTACAATATCTTTAAACCTTCACGATGTTAATGTCTTAACTATAAATAATATAAAATATAATACAATATAATTAATTAAAAACGTTCAAAATAGATTTCTTAAACTTAGAATATTATACGAAATAGATTTCTCAAACTAAAAATAATATACAAAATAGATTTCTCAGAGTAATTGATAGTCTATTCCTTTTGGTTAAGATTCAATTGAAAGCGTCTCTAAGATCATTAAGAGTCAGCGGACTATCCCTGAACAAATTATTTCCAGCCAAGTTTCATGAATCGGTCCTGCTCACGATAGGTTCATTATCAAGGCATTAGTCAGATCGATGTAATGATCGATGTAACGATCGATGTAATGATCGATGTAACGATCGATGTAATGATCGATGTAACGATCGATGTAATGATCGATGTAACGATCGATGTAACGATCGATGTAATGATCGATGTAACGATCGACGCAACGATCGATGTAACGTTTGGCAATAGTCAGATCAATAAACCTTACCTAGATTTATATTTATAAGAAATAAAAATATTCAAAGAAAACAACGCTGACATACCTATTACTTATTACTTTCACTGAATTTTTCCCTTCCCGTTAAAACTTTTGTAATAAAATAATGTAATGGATTTTTTTTATATTTTATTTTTATTTCTCAAATGAATATTCAAAAAAAATAAAAGGACGAGAAATCCTAATTAGGTGGGCAATGTGTCGCGTGGGCGCGTGTCTCTCGAGGACTTTTAAAAAACATTTTTTATGCAGCTTTTTAATTGATTATTGTATTTTTTTTATATCTTCTTGTATTTTTTCCTCGAGCTGGAGGAGGATTTTAAAGTTACAGCGATGTGATTACGTTTTTTATATTTCGTTTTTAATTTGTTGTACGCAGCTGTATTCCTCTTTTAGACTGATGTAAAGAATGACACCTGGTATGGTTCAGTGCCTGCAGTCCGCCTTTGAACAGCCCAGTATTATGTTAGTGACGTATAGTTCCTTATACGCCTGTTTCTTTGTTAATAATTTTTTTGTTATTGTTTTAAATAGGCTTATAATTTCTTTGAAATACTCTGTTCTTTTTTAATGTATGAAGCGATCACTACTTTTTTTAACCCTTGTAATAACGTTTATTGTACAGTTTATAAATAAATAAATTAACTGTAAGAATAAATAATTTTCTTGCTAAATTCACATTCACACATCCTAACGTATTTAATTACTAAAATAAAACAAGTATCACTTGAAAGGCTTCGCTCCCACTGTGAATTATAAATTGCTTATTATTTTTCATAATACCAATTGAAACAGGTAAATATATGGGAGTGGATAACGGGAATTTTGGTTTCATATAATAACTTTGCGGGATTTATTTATACCCAGAACACCCTTGTTCCTATCAAAAATATACTAATGTATAAATCAACTTTACCGAATTTTCTGTATAGCAAGCTTCATAATCCTACTTCATATTTTGTGGCCCGACTTCCGGTACATTAAATTTATTTTACAATAACATCTTTGCTTTTTTACAATTGTAAATTGAAATTCACAATTTTACTTCATTGTTTTATGGTTTATCTTAATTTTTTTTTTAAATACTTGGAAAAAATCGTTAAAACGTAAAATAAAATAGTATGGTCTATTTTATTTGGAATTGAGAAAACACTGTACTCAAAACTGAGGCAACACAGATTTAGTAGTACATACATACATTGACATACATATTATTTATTTATTTTCTCAAAACAGGCTTAGCCCAATTACTTTGAAAAATACAAGATGTGTTAACATTAAAAATAAAGAAAAAATATACAGAATTAAACAAATTACAATATATAAAATAAAAAGTTATGTATATGCATATGTTACATAGTACATATACATATATTCAAAGTATACACACAAACATATACATATATTCAAAGTCACTTAAGTACGTTGATGAGTACTTTCTAACGCGCTGAATCTTAGAAGAAAATTTACTTTTGCTTTTGGTAATGTGATATGAAATATGTCAATATCCGAAGCAGTCCCGTTCAGAAGAGTTAAGGCCCTTCAAACAGGCATAGCGGCTGGAAGACCCCTTATTGCGTACGTTATTGAGAACAGTTCTTGCCGGCGCAGTCTAGTGTAATTGTTAGGAACATTTAACGCTAATATTTGTAGTAATGCTGGACAACTCACAACTCCTCGAACGAGTTTAACAACGTATATCAGGAGACGCAGATCTCTTCTTACGCTCAAGAAGCTATACCTGAGCATGCCCAGCAGACACTAAGTAGGATAAAGCCATGGATAGACACCAAACTCACTCATATAGAGATATCGTAGATATTTTTTTGTACTTTCTCCACCATGAGTGAGTTCTGCGCCCCCACCGGGCACCAAATGAAAGCATTGCTTTCTAGTTTGCTACAGATCAATGAATTAAACAACGTTTTGAGCACCATTTGGCTTTCAAACAACTTAGAGATTCTCATTACAAATCCTAGAGTTTTATACGCTGAGGAGCACATAATTTCTATGTGAAGACCAAATGTGAGATTGCTGTGGAACAAGACACCCAGATCTTTAATATTATCTGTGCGGGGTATAGGTATAGATTCAAGTGTATATCTATGAAATTTCAAGACGTGTGAGCGATGATATGACATAATTTTGCACTTTGTTTATCAATCCATTTATTTATCCAAATAGACAGAGAAGTCAGAGTTCCCTACCTCGACACTCAAACCTTCTCACACGATTCCTACGATTAATCTAAATTTTTACGTTCCCTTCATTCAAAAAATCATTCACTTGAACCAACCATACTTTCCTTGGTAAATGTCTGTCATACCATCCCCTCACATTTTCACTTTATATCCTTTTTTTAGTCTTTCTTCATTCATTCGTTCTACATGCTCAAATAATCTCAGAGTGCACCCTACTAAATACATCAGCCTAAGTTTACATTTATTCCTAGTCCATCATTACATATCCCTAGTCCATTATTCCATATCCCTAGTCTATCATTCCATATTTTGTCGTAAATTGCCATGATTTATTCTCAATACACGCATTTCTACAACATTTATTCAGCTCCTTTCAGTATTTCTCCACATCCATGTTTAACGTTTTTTTTTCTAAGTTGTTAGTGCAATGTTGTCACTGTTTGTCAGGTTGATGAGAATGTGCAACGGGGTTTTATATTATCAAAAATTGGAAAGAAATATCAACTCATTGTTTCATGCTATATGTCCTCAGTGAGATACAGGCAAAATCCTAGTTTACTGGGGACACGATAAATGAAAGGCAACAAACCCAGATCCATTAAAATGTGTATCCAAATCAAAATACCTGTTGTTTTTTCGCTAATTATGCATGTTTTTTGTCATTTATAAAATAAATATAAAAATAAATAAAATAAAATAATTTTCAAAAGTGTGGCAAAAATTATTGTACCCGATAAAATATTATTATTTTAATATAATATTATACGTAAATTCGTTTTTACATGTTTAATTTATTTATTTTTCCTTTAATGCACATACGTTTTCTAGTCAGTATCATTTTCATGTTTATAATTTTTATGTTTATCATATTTATGTTTATCATATTTATGTTTATCATATTTATGTTTATCATATTTATGTTTATCATATTTATGTTTATCATATTTATGTTTATCATTTTTATGTTTATCATTTTTAGGTTAATCATATTTATGTTTATCATTTTTATGTTTAGAATTTTTATGTTTATCATATTTATGTTTATCATATTTATGTTTATCATTTTTATGTTTATCATTTTTATGTTTATCATATTTATGTTTATCTTATTTATGTTTATAATTTTTATGTTTATAATTTTTATGTTTATGTTTATCATTTTTATGTTTATAATTTTTATGTTTATAATTTTTATGTTTATCATATTTATGTTTATCATATTTATGTTTATCATTTTTATGTTTATCATTTTTATGTTTATCATTTTTATGTTAATCATTTTTATGTTTATAAGTGTTAATATCTTCAATTATTATTATTAAGAAATATTCATTTACGGCTGTATATTTTCGAAAAATATTATTGATGGACGAGTGGCAAAATATTATTGGTGGACGAATGGCAAAAAATAAAAAGATATTAATCCTTTACTTCTCTTTAACGCATAAAAAATAAGCCGGTCGGTTAGAAAAATTGCTTTAAAGCAACAATCCTGTCAGACGTATCATATATAACCATTTACACGAAACCATAAAAATTAATAAAATAAAAACATTTTAAACAAGAAAATCAGCCGTGAAAAACTTCGAACATATTGAAAGCTGTTTTAGTGGAGAAGTTTAGGTATAAAGTGAGGAAATCCAATATTTTGAAAGGTAAAATATATCATAAGATTTGTAAGAGAAACAAGAAGAGAAATTATTAGATAAACTGGAGAGGATTCAAAATATTTTTATTCAGATTATTTTTATCTAAAAATGTATGATCAGGTATCAAAATGCAATCAATAAACGAGAATATAATTTTTATTATAATAAATTGTTCAAAATAATTTATAATAAATTTATATTCATATAAAATAAAACTGTTAGTTCCATTTAGAATCTCTCTCGATAGATAAACTCTTGATCAGTAAAGCGAAAAATTCTCAACAAAACAATTCACTAATTGCAGTTTTCCTATAGAACCATTCCGATTGGCGGGCCGAGTTAGTGTTTCGCGCCTCCCCTTCGGCTTTCCATAGTCCCGCTTCGCCTCCGCGCGCAACAAGCGCTTTCCCCACCCCAACCACCCACGTCTCTCGACCCCCCGTCAGTTTATATAGCGGGGCTGTCCACGAACTCTGTCAGTGGTTAATATCCCATCGCGCGCGAAGCACCTATCTGCAAAGGACGCGCAACTATTGCAGCAAGCACCATCTGGCCAACAATTTCTTTCATCTTCGGACAGGACTTCAGCAATATTACACAAGTTCTCTATAGTACACCGGACCAAGTTGCACAACTTTTCCCAACTCCGCCGAGGAGAGATACGAGTTAACGGTAAGTTTTTTTTTTTCAGGTGAATTTATTTCCTGATATGATTAAGGAAAAATATTTTTTTTAATAAAAAAAATACATTATTGTAATTTTGAGATATTGTTTTTTTTATTAATACGAGTAGTATTTAATTTACTGTTTTTTTAATTGATATATACTGCTTTTTTTAATTAAAAAAGCATCATCTAGCGACTGAACTTCTATTGAATGAAAATTACTGAATTTAATTTTAAAAGTTTTACATTAAATTATTTTTAACTTTATGTTCCATTTTCACGAGAAATTACTCATAAGTAATGTTTCATTATTTGAAATAGTGCGTTTTAAAATCAATTACATATTTCGAAAGTTTAAAAAAAACTTGTCTCTATCTTAGTTTTGGTCTTGCAAAGACTTCGAATTTTCTTTTATAAACTTTTTAAAAGTTACAAAAGTACGAGGAATGTTCGCTCCAAGTCATTCAAGAAGTAAATTTCAATTCCATAGTCTAATATAAACCGTTTTTCAGTATATTTTAGGATAAACTACACTTAAGCTAAATTATGATTTCAAATGTAAAACTCTTTAAAAGTGTAAAGCTAACAAATTTTTCACTACATTTAACGAGTTTTTCGACAAAAAGAGTTTCCATATGGTTAATTTGTCTTATGAATGTTAATTATTGAGGAACTTTTTAGTACATTCACTTAAAAATTCAAAATATTCTTCTTACGTTATGTATGGATTATTTTAATATTCATACCATTCACTTTTCATCCCTTAAAAAGTTAATTTCCAAAATATTAAAGTAATCCGCACTTCATGTAAATAAAACCTTACATAAAGTTTTTTAGATACTCAAATTCAACTCCATTTATCAACTAGAATTTTATCAAATTTTATCATTTCTTCTTTAAGATTTCGTCTGAAGAGAACCCAGAAATAATAGGTAGAAACGTTTGTTACGAAAATAAATGTTATTAGTAGAAAAATAAAACAATTTATAAAAGAATGTTCTACTTTATTTTACTATCTAATTGTGAATTTTTTAAATTTCGTTAATCTGTATGCTTATCCTGACGTATTTTTAAATTTATGAAAAAAGGCAATATTTTTTCGATAATTTTCAAAGTAATTAATAATTTGCGATGCATATTGGTCGTTTTCTCAATTTTCACAAAAAGATGATCAGAAAGACAATAAATTTAATAAGAATGCTAATATTGTCTTTGGAAATAAATCATTTAAAACGGTCACATTGTTAAAGATAGCAATTTATTCATAAAATATATAAAATTTACATGGAACATCGAGAATTAAAATAAGAAAAGGAAATGAAACACAAAACTGAAAAATAAGAAACGTTCAATGTCAGTATTAGAACAATTATGTATATATTGAAATAATATTAATTTATACGTAAATATACATATTTTTTTCAAAGTAACTTATCCGCATTAACTGAATAAAAAGTAAAATATATATATGTCAGTCGACATTTAATTCATACAATTCATTTTTATGTTTAAAATTAAACGTTTTGATCATTCTAAATACTTTTTTAAATAAATTAAGGACAACTGTTACACCATACAAATAGGTGTAGTTTAGTTACGTTAGAATATAATAAACACTATTAACAATGACTATACGGTATTTTGTATTTGTTTAGTAACGTTAGAATATAGAATATAAACAAATAGGTATAGTTTAGTAACGTTAGAATATAAAAAACACTATTAACAATGATTATACGGTATTTTGTATTTAAGGTATTAGAGTTCCAATTGTGAAGGTATACAAGTAACATAAAACTTTTGTACTTATAACCCTGTATACTTGAAATTCAAGCACCTTAATTACAAAATGATATGTAATTATTGTAAATGGTTTTAGTTCATATATCCATATTACTTGGTTTCACCAGCAATTCGATAAGGATATTTTATTGCGTAACAGCTGTTACTAATTAAATAAAAAAGACATAGAATTATCGGTAATATTGATTTCAGAATTTCCTTTTATATCGAACTTGAAATATTCTCATGTGACTAGTTTTGTAATACTTTCATAAAAAGGAAACATCTGTTACATTTTTATGAATAATTCACACAGTTTAAAAACATATATTGAAATTTGAAGTTAACAGTCCATATTGATACGAGTTCCTCATGCAACCTAAAATACAAAATTTTAAGCGCATTTTCGTAATATAATTATCACAAAAAGAGCATATTTTAAATAAATGTTTATAGAAAAGAGATGTACGCACACGTCATTAAAAAAATTTGGTGAAAATAAAACCTTCAATTATTACAAGTCTAAAAAACAAAGCTTGATACTTAACAAGACCATTAAAAAAGATTTAAATTTAATTTTTAGGTGAAAAATAATTTTCTTCTCTACACATGTTTCCGTTTCGCTATATAAAATCGATTTCGCTAGTTAAAAGATCCCTTACAAATGAAAATACAACCTCCGTTCAGTACAACTTGGAGGCTTTATTTTCTTGTGATATTTTTTTCCAATAAACTTAATGAAAATTTAAGGACTGTTGTGGGGAAAAAACCGTTGAACGTTGACCAGTAAACATGGAGTAGAGCGGTTAAGAAAACCGTATCGCTGTAATTGCGTTACGTAAAGTTGGAAAGATACCGGGAGACATTTTTAATACTTTAAAATATTTGGGTATCAATCGTCAGTTTGTATATCGTACTATTAATCAATTCAAAGATACTTAAAGAAGTGGTTGACCGCGAATCGTTAGAACTCCAGCGGTCATCGAAGCCGTGAGTAACAGAATCCGTAGAAATCCACTCCGCAAACAAAAAATCATGTCTAGGGAGATGGGTATTTCGACGTGGAGTATGTCTCGTATTATCAAATCGGACCCAAATATGGGGGCTTATCAAAAAAGCACTGGGCACTTGCTTACTCCATCTTTGAGGGGCATCAGGAAGATTAGAGCTAAACAACTGATTCACCGGTACACAAACCATATGCATCGCAAAATCCATTTTTCCGATGAAAAAATTTTCAACACTGTAGAAAATTATGAGAAGCAAAATGATTGAGTGTACGCACATAGCTCTCAAGAGGTCGCTCAAGTCATTCGTAGAGTTCAGAAAGGTCATCATCCAGGATCTGTGATGGTTTGGTGGGGTGTCTCATACGAAGGGGTTTCTGAGCTACATTTTTGTGCTCAGGGTGTGAAGACAAGTGCAAATTGATACCAAAATGACATTTTGGAGAAGGTCATCAAGCCTCTTAATGACCCATGTTTAATTCTTTCAACAAGATTCTGCTCCAGCCCACAAGGCAAAGTCCACCCAGCAATGGCTAGAATTTCATACACCAGAGTTTATTAGAGCTGAAGATTGGCCTTCTGGAAGCCCAGATTTAAATCTACTGGACTACAAATTGTAGTCAGTGTTGGAGAACATGGCTTTTAGCAGACGACATCCAAATTTGGAGTCTGAAACAATCATTGAAGAAAGCAGTGGCCAATTTTCCAATGGACATCGTGCGTACTGCCGTTGATGATTGGCCTTCACGTTTAAAGGCCTGTGGGAAGACAAGAAGAGGACATTTTGAAAAAAATTATGTTTTCATTTAAGATGATATATTATATGTGTAAGTCTAACAATATAATAAATCATTTGTAAGATGCACTGTTTTTTTATAATGATTCAAACACTTTGTAACAGAATTTATGGCAAGACTAGGTAATTAACGTATCGTATTGTATTAAACATTCGTTATATGCAATATAACTTGACAAGTTTATTGTGATATTGCAATCTCTTTCAACTAACCAGAAAAGTGCTGAATTTATATGAAATTAAAACCGCTGTAACTATTTATTTTAATTTAATATCATCAGGAGTCGAACCCGTAACACCAGGACCAGGCGTCTTACCAACTAAGTCACGAAGGTCGTCATTGTCGATTAAACAATGTTTATTTTTCAGCAAATAATAACTATTACGGAACCCTTTTGAGTTTTTCATGAAAATTATACTGAAAAGTCATTTCCCGTAATTGTGAAAACTATTCAGTCTATCCAGTGAGTAGAAGAATATCTAATAATGATGTATGTTTTACGTGCAACCTAGTCTTGTCTCATATTAAAGGTTCCGACGGATAATAAATCAATGTTCCAGGATAGATTCAATAAACTGAAGCTTTGGTCGGATTAATTTATACACCACAATTTTAAGTCGATACATAAATAAATGTCTTAAAATTGGTTTAAAAAATGTGTGACTGCAAAACCAACAGTTCCCACAGCAAAAAGGCGTATCGTACAAGATAAGTCCTGACCTTTTTAATATCATGTGAATTAAATTGTTTAGTTTAAAAGCCTATAATTATTTAGCACTCTTGATCTAATGGTTAGCAAACTTCGTTTCCTGGTAAATTCCATTCCAGACTGGCTACACTAAGACCATTTTACATCTGAATTTCAGAACCCAAATGAAGCTTCCATTAGCGAGCTTTCAAACTTATTTATTGCTTTAATATATTGCGACAGTTAGAAAGCGCTCTTGAGATGATTGTTATGAATTTAAACAGCGCTATATCAAATTACCTTAGAAAAAAAAATATTTACCTTGTATTGCTATATTTTTGTGATCAATTGACGAGATTATAATTATTATTTTTACTATCACTAGATCACTGACGATATTTTTAAATATCACATAATAGTTCTAAATTGTATATCGTATATTCATATTTTGTTACAAGAGTCAATGCTAGGAATCCACTTAAAACTTGTTATCAATAAGTTCTGGTTAAATAAGATATTACAATTAAAGCAGTATGTGGCCGGCGGGATTCAGAATCGAGACAATCACTACCCATTTCGCCCACGAAACAGTGACGCAAATATAAATCTTCATATAAACGTTATAGAAGTTTTTTTTGTAATATCAATAAACGTAAAAATAGATATATGTAAAACTGAATAATTTTTCAATGAAGACAATTTATGAAATATGTAAGAAATTTTAAAAAAATATTCAAATAAAGAGAAATATTGAGTCTCCCTACAAAAAAAAAAAAACTTAATGAAACATTTATTACGTTTTATGAAATGTAAAAAATACGTGAAATTTCAAATATTTCAGTCATTTTCATACAAATATAAATTACTGTTTTTCAGGCGGATTTTAAAATACATAAAAAAATCTCGGTGGAATAAAACCGCTGATTTGATAAATAAAAAAACTTTTAAAATACCATATATTTTTAAAGTATTTTTGATAAAATACTAACTTTTAATAGCTTAGAATATTAAGAAACGTTTCATTACCTTCGATTTTCAGTTTAATAAACTAATTCAAACACCACTCTTTTTAGGTAGATTACGATAGAAATACTATTGCACAGGGACTTTTCGCAACTTCCGGAAAATTTCAATGCATCTTGTTCGATCTGTCATGTAACAATATCTTCCAAACAACAAAAAAAAGCTTCGTGAAAACCACACTTTAAAAAAAACCTCTCACCAGTGAGAGTCGAACCCGGATCCATCACATTGAAATACAATTAACTTACAAATTAGGCTAAGGAGATACATACTCTTCAGTAGATAGTCACGGAAATAATATTTATCGAATCATCATAATGCATATCTCATTTCTTAAATTACACAGAACAATTATTATTCTGATGAGGCATGGTATATCATAGCGTATCAGCATAAACAATATTTATGATAATCGTATTTTAGACTCTGGAGCAGATTAAAATGTTATATCTTTGTTAACTTACAAAAAATTAAACAGCTGGACAAATTACAGCGTCTTCAAAATGTGTGCCTAAGATTTATTTTCAACCTACGAAAGTACGATCATATAACTTCATACCAGAAGGCATTGAACTGGTTGAATGTTAGAAATAGACGCCAAATTCACATACTGTCTCTATTGTATAATATCCTTAACTGTCCCGCCGCACCCTCTTATCTCGCCGAAAATTTTCAGCGTCTTTCCAATCATGGATTAGCGCTACGCTCAAACAGAGATTGTTTATTGGCCTTTCCAGTTCACCGCTCTTCTTTTTTCACGTCGTCCTTTACTGTCCATGCAGTGAGACTCTGGAATCAGTTACAAACCAATATAAGACTCGCTCCGTCCTTGGCATGCTTTAAGAAGCGACTGAAAAAACTCTTAATTTCTAGTCAGTAAAATAACGTGTTTCATTCCTGATTTTTCTTTTCCTTTCCTCTCCACCATCCTTTCCTTTCCTTTTGATTGATGATATCTCACTTTATATGAAAAATAGTGTTCGGGTGATTGTCCGTCTTTGTGGGGTTTGTGGGCATGTTCTCACGTATATGTTTATGGATTTCGTGGGGATGGATAGTCATTTGAATGATTTATGCGACCACGTAACTTGCTTCATTTACTTTTGTCTGGTTGGTTGGAAGAGATTGCCGCCTGGCAATAAGCCCGCCAGATTGTATTACAATAAAAGTGTTAAATAAAATAAATAATAATAAATAAAAAATTAAACTTGTCTAAAACAAATTTTAATAAGTATAGAGTCAAAGTATTTGATTTTACAGGCAAAGCCATACTTATTATTGGTCAGCGTAACTTGTCTTAAACATATGTAGATAAGTCCAGAGTCAGAGCAACTTGTTTTACAAGCAAAGACATACTTATTATTGGTCAG
Organism: Odontocerum albicorne; assembly: GCA_949825065.1. Classification (NCBI taxonomy): domain Eukaryota; kingdom Metazoa; phylum Arthropoda; class Insecta; order Trichoptera; family Odontoceridae; genus Odontocerum; species Odontocerum albicorne. The sequence goes on from OX463857.1 coordinate 27,511,869, forward strand.
TGCAACTTATCTCAAACATATTTAAATAAGTCCAAAGTCAAAGTATCTTGTTTTACAAGCAAAGACATACTTATTATTGGTCAGCGCAACTTGTCTGAAACATATTTAAACAAGTCTGGAGTCAAAGTGTCTTGTTTTTTTGCAGGCAAATACATAATTAATATTAGTCAGCGCAACTTGTCTGAATCATATTCAAATAAGTTTAGTCAAACTATTTGATATTACAGGCAAAGCCATACTTATTATTGGTCAGCGCCACTTGTCTGAAACAAATTTATATAAGTCTAGAATCAAAGTATCTTGTTTTACAGGCAAATACATAACTATTATTGGTCAGCGTAACTTGAAATGTAAATTTAATAATTGAACAGAAAAAGTTTCATTATTTTTCACAAATTTAGACTGTCCTGCTGTTTTAGTTTTACCGACTTGTATTTAGAAAAGAGTATTTACTTTAAATAATAACGTTTTTCAAACTATCGTTAACAAATAAAATATTGGGTTGGGGGAAGAGAACATAAGAAACAATATTTATGTTCCTTATACAACTAAGTTTGGTTAAGTTATTGAACCATCGCAGTTTTATGGCATTGAAAGTTAGATTATTTTAGGATTAATAAAATTTTGTTTTGAATTAAATTAATACAACCTTTAGTATGTTAACTTAATATTGTTTGATCTTTAGGAAGAGGATGTTACGTGACACATCACTAGTGACATGTAACATCACTTATCGACACGGCAGCCATATTGTCTCATATCACTGGACGTTTTATCAAAACCGTGTTTAATCTTATATTAATTTTATTTAATATGAACAATCCTTCAATATGAATAAATTAACATAACAACAATAACGACAAATTTCGTTAGATATTATAATAAAAAAATAATCACTTTGTTATCCCACCAATAAAATTAATCATTCACATGACATAAACAAACAAACATTTCACCTGGAGAAATCCTCACAATAGGAGGTAGAAACACGTGTGGCTTGGAGTCACGTAATTAGTGGAAAACCGAAGTTATTTAGTTTAAAATATTCTGATACAAAGCTCCACAAAGATTAGAAGCTGAAACCTTATTATTATTTGAAAAACAAAAGGTATCAGTTTAAGTTTGTTTGATATCAAAATTGTAACGCAAAAAATCTCCAATATTTTTAAAAATCAATTTTATACTTGATTTATCTTTTTGATAAATTATGTCCGACAGTACGACCCGTGCTTGATGCGATATATTAAACGAGATAACGCAGGGGTTCGATATAAGCAAAAATGGAACATGTAAACGACATCAATTCGTAAATGTTGCAGAGTTAAAACAATAACTTATGAAAAAAATTGAGACAACGTCCATTAGCTAGTTAGCTATTAAGATATATGTCTTTTAGCTCAGAGATTGTGGGTTTGATTCTTGTTAGAACCCAGATATTTTTTTTCAAAAAGGACTGTATTCTAGTTTTTTTCAATTAAGGCTGTTTTAAAGATATTGTTGGTTGGCCGAAAGAGGTTGCCACTTGGCAATGCGCTCGTCAGACAGTTCTGTATTCGACAAAATTGTAATATTATAAATGCAATGAGTTTAAACTTAACATCATATTTATAGGTGTTGCACTATATTAAATATAATTTGTTGTATAGAGTACAACCGTAGGTTTATTGTAATGTGGCAATATCTTCGACTCAACCAGAAATATGTTCAAGAGGCTTTAAGTGACAACATTTCATATAATGTGGGTACCAATGAGAATTAGTAGGTAAGACGCCTGTCTTCTTACCCGGAGGTTACGAGTTCAATGCCCGTTAGAATATATTAAAAAAAAAGGTTTTCAGTCTTGTTTTCCCTTAAAACCAACTAATAATCTCTCTTGTTGGTTGCAAGAAATTGGTACATGACAATAATCTCAGAAGATTGTAATGCATACTCAGAAAGGTTATTCATGTTTCGCTCGAGCCTTGCTGTAGCTGCCTGACGTGATTTATTTAATATTAGTGGGTTCAAGTCTCGCGCCCTTGAGAAGAGTTTGATCTGTAAACGGCACTAGATAAAAATTGTTTCTTGAATTATGTAACACCACATAACCCTGCGTCTTCCTTGCATACCAACTCGAAAGATATCAAAGGAGCAGTAAGTGAAATCTAGACTGGAACGAAAACAATCTAGTGCCAACAATGGAACCCGCAACCCCTAGCTAGGAAATTAGACATATCGCCAGCAATGACACAGAGGTTATCTTTATAAATGTTGAACGAACCAGAAGACACAATTACTTATGAATGACCAACTACATTTAATTCAAATTGCATATCTCATTTGATTCTTTGGAATTTGCCATTGTCTGCATTGCAGACAGAATACATAACAAAGTCATTAAGGGCAATCATGAGAATAATACTTACTTAATAAATAAAGACTCATTTGAATAGTTGAGAAACACTGTATTAATATTAGAAATAGATGGACTAGATGTTTTATATAATAATTTATGTTATATATAATAATTTAGATGTTTGTATATAATAATTTATGTTTATTTAAATTATTAAATTTAAAAAACGCCTCGATTGTTTGTACAGTTTCACTCTTTTAAATTATATTTGACTATATTAAAATGCATACAATATTATCGAATGATCTTATTAAAATACCGGATAGATGAATTTTTCATTATTCGAATCTGAAAAATTAAGGGTGGGTTCTGTCGAGATTTTATTGTATCGTATTATACTTCCATTGTATACAGTACAACCTGACGGGTTAATTGTCATTTTGCAACCTTTTCAAACCAACCACAAATATTTTTTGGATTTAACGGGATTCAAACCAGCCACCTCTGAGTTGGAAAACAGGCGTCTTTATCAACTAGACCACGTAGCTAATTGCTGGGTGTTAAGGTAGAACTACTTGCAGATGTACTCGTATGTGCATATACGCATTACACTCTCTTTGCATTCAGTACTACCAGGTGGGTTGATTGCTTCGTAGCAATTTCTTCCAACAAAGCAGAAAATCTTTACCTTTTTTCTTTGATTGGTGATATGCCATTTTTTACTTTATATTGTTCATAATTTAATAAGAATATACAATGATTCAAAAAAAATTACGACCATATAACTTCCTTTGTTTACTTTTATCTAGTCGATAGGTTGAAATTGCAACTAGACAATAAGCTTGCCAAATTATTTTACAATGACGTTTTAAAAAAAATTATAATCAATAAATATGTTAAAGCGACTGTAAAGTGAAAACTGGTATGAAACTTTTTTTTTAAATTCGGCTATCCACGGAAATCGAACTCGCCACCCCCGGGATGGAAGACAAGGCCACAAGAGCAGTGGTAGATCACCCGTAGAAACGCCGCCGTAGAAACCACGTAAAGAGGGCTACGAGCCTGCTATTAACACTGGCTCTGGGGATAGCGGAATGCCTGGAGAACTGGAGAAGAATGTGCATGACATACAGAAATCCAGTGTGGGTCAAGTTCTTCAGCATTGAGACTACAACACAGAAAAAGAAAGTGAAAAAGGATTATATTCATTCATATAGCATTACTCAATGTATTTGAATCGATGATGTGGAAATATTGATGAGCGAGGTTAACAGACAGCATAGTTTTTAGACCAATTAACCAACAATTCAGTTTAAGAATCACTTTAGTCGAAACGGAACTCGCTGTTCGTCACCTCACGTGTTGACAATACTATCCTCATATACCTCGTACACATACTGATTGCAAAGTGGAATGAGTATCATTATTTTTTTTCAATCTTTGGATATTGATTATATGAAAATAAGTTTTAAGATCATTCAATCCGAAATTCGCCGGTAATCGAACCCAATATTAAACAAACACGCTATCAACCAGGCCAACAAAACCTACATGTACAAAATGTTCGCAAGCATCAGACTGACGTTGAATGATTATTTAATTTTTATATTTTGAAACGTTTAAAATTTTGCAGATGTCGAATGGTAAAGCGAAATGGGTGTTTATTTTTGTAAAATATGTTTGCCAAAGGCACATATTTTTCTGCAGGGAATATCTCTCTCTATCTCTTTCTATCTTGGGGCTTCCCCCAAACGGGGGAATTATTTATTTGAAAATGTCAATATACCAGACAGCTATTTAAGGGAAAATAAGGCAAAAAAAACCGTTGAAGATAATTATTTTTCAAATTTTCAACTAAAAATCAACAAATGGTTGTTTTCTGAAATGAATATTTTTAGTTTGGAACAGAAATTGTTTTAGAATAAGATTTAATGAACATTTTTATTCATATGGTTACTCTTTTACATATCCAAATAGGTGATTTGAACATATTGAATAACGTGGCCAGAAGACAACATTGTATTTACCCACATTTATGTAGACTTCCTGTTTAGAAAGTCAAGACAAATTTATGCATATATTCTCGAATAACTGAGATCACCGACAGATTATCGACAACATGTCTATAACGAATCTTTAGATTATTTGGACACATTGCTCGTAACCAAGGAGACCATTTTTAGAAGATTGTGGTCATTAGAAGCGTGGAAGGACGATGCACAAGAAAAAAAAGTCCCAATATGTTGTAATAAGTGAAAGACGCTTCAGAAATACCCTTAACTACTGCACTTCAAAACTGCGGAGTGCAAGGACAGGTGTAAAGAAATTGTCAAGGGCTATCATAGAAGTTACGATGCTCAGTCATGAGGTACACGACAGAATTAATGGGTTAAGAACCACTAAAGTAGGCGCGTAACAGGTGGTTTATCGGTTATTTCTCGTAAGCGAAGAACGATACCCAGTACGTAGAGATGCAACAACATTATCACACGTCTAACACGTGTGCTAATGTTGTTGCCTCTTCACGTACTATTGTTACCAGGCGAACACTTTTACTCTTTCCAAACTCTTATTGTGCTATTTTTTTGGGCACGATCAAGAATCGAACTCAAAACCCCCGGGAGAAGACAAGATGTAGAGATGTGCTATTTGCCTACTCTATAAGGAATACGGTGTCGTAATACGAGTATGTATGTATGTTTTTTTTTCAGATTATTCATTTACTTCATACATATGTTAGATACCAAAACGCCTGAGATAGACAAAATGCCAAATGGTCCTGTTACAATATACATCCTTCGTCTTTTACACATTCATATATCTTCTCACGCAGTTCCGTTTATTTCACTTAATCCTTTCCTATTGTCAAATTTTATTAACTGGTTTCAGTAAAACATTCTTCGTTTTTCTCTATCACATTTCCCTCTCGCCATTGTGTTTGAAATATAACATATTGGTTCAGTTTAAGCATAGATTAGTTTGGAAATCAGAGAGTATTGCGATTTATCCTCAATACCTACATAGGCGTGGAAACAGAGTGACTTATTATAAATATAAATTGGCTTGTTGTATTGTATTTTATTTTCATTGTATACAGTACAACCCAGCGGTCTTATAACTATTGTAATCTATTCTAGCCAACAAAAGTCATAATGAAAACTCTGAGTTCCAACGGCAATCAAGCCAACAACCCCCAGGTAAGAAGACAAATGTCTTACCATAAGCTACGAAGGCTGTCATCGTTTATTCGTAACTAAAGTTAAACATACATTAACCCTAAAATAGTTAAATACCCAAAAACAACCGAAGCCGTCCCATCGTGTCACTCGATAATTAAATTACCCCGGAACAACAATTTTGTAGGCGATCAAAATTAATAAAAAAAGTTTCAAATGATTAAATATAGTTTTTTTTATTTTAACTTCGTAAAATTTAACTTTTAAAGAGATATTTTAATCGTACTTCGACTTTTATCCTCTAGCTATTTTTCAAGCAACCTAAATCGAACATTTAGTTCTAAATATATATAAACTACGTGAATCGAGTTTTTTTTTGTGGCTATTTCACCATTTTTTGTGTAAGTATTTTTCGGGCAAATGCTTATGAATTCTAAGAAATGCAAAAAAACAAGTTCAATCGTGTTTTCCAATAAGACAAGTGAGCTTCAGTACAATTATTGACGATTGTTTGTATATTCGATTAGAAAAAATGGTTTTTAGAAAGGAATGAAAATAAAAACAAATTATTATTGAAGCCAAAAGGAATTTATATGCAAAAACACAGGCAATTTGTTTTTTTTTTCTCTCGAGAAGATATGAACTGAGTGGGCTGTAAGACGATTTCGAAAGCTATAAGAAAAATATTTAGAGAATATTTGTATAGATATAAAAAGAATGCCTAGTTGATAAGACGTCTGTCTTCCGAACCGTAGGTTGCGGTTTCGATTGCCCTTAATGCCCAAATTTGTTTAATGGAGTTCCAGTGTAGTTTTCATTTAAGGCTTCTTTAACACATTGCTGGTTCGTTGGAAGAAATTGTCACAAAGCAATAATGCCCATCAAGTTAGTTGTAGTGCGTACAACAAAAGTATAATTAAATTATATATTCAAGCGTCAAACAAAAGAAAAATATAAAAAAGCATATTGTAACGACAGCGAAATTCCTTCAAGAGGTTTTTCGAAATTGACTGAATGCTTTACTTTTCGAAGTTGGCGGAATGCTTAACTTTTCTATTTAAAAACGGTTTTTTTTTTACTTAATTTTCGTCAAGGAATATATTTTCTTTTTCTTCTTCTTGGCTTAGGTCGTATGACCTGTTGGTTTTCCACCGTGCTATGAGCTATAAAGGTTTTTTACCCAAGGCAGGCAGCTGACCTTGGAACCCTCCTTTCTATATCCAGTCTAGGGACTGGATATATATGCCCTGAAAATTTTAGAAAGTAGAAATAGAAGCTAAATTGAAGACACATTATGACGGATTATTCTTTGAAGATAAGTAAGCAAGCACTTGAAGAATTATAAAAAGTTGTGTAATAAAATGAAACCTCAACAATGTTTTTATGGTGTAAGATGTAAGTATGTTATGGTGTAAGATGTAATAACAGAAAAAAAATCATTATTTTTCACAAATTTTGATTATCCTGCTGTTTTAGGTTTACCGACTTGTATTAAGAAAAGAGTATTTACTTTAAATAAAAACGTTTTTCAAACTATCGTTATCAAATAAAATATTGGGTTGGAGGAAAATAACATAAGAAACAATATTTATGTTAAAATTTTAGAAAGTAGAAATAGAAGTTAAATTGAAGACACATTATGACTGATTATTATGACTGATATTTTATCCTCAGTGAGATACAGGCACAAGCCTAGTTTACTGGGGATACGACAAATGAAAGGCAACAAACCCAGATACATTTAAATTGTATGTACAAATCAAATTACCTGTTGTTTTTTCGCAAATTGTGTATATTTCTTGTCATGTGTAATAATAATAATAAAAATAAATAAATTGGAGTCTTTGAAGATAAGTAAGCAAGCAGTTGAAGAATTTTAAAAAAGTTATGTAATAAAATGAAACCTCAACAATATTTTTTATGGTGTTAAATGTAAGTATGTTATGGTGTAAGATGTAAGTATGTTATGGTATAAGTGTCACTAAATAAATTCAACTAGAATATTTCTTCTTCTGGAAATGCCGTATTCTATCCGATGTTGGTCACCATCAGAGCAATCCTTATGTACACTTCAGTCGGCACAACTCATTAGAACTGTACCCAAAACATTCAGACAAGTTCTTAAGCTCTCCTTAGTTTGACATTTATTTATCCCTAGATGATTCGTTATGTAATCATGAATCTTGTACTTCTCAGATGATCTTCCTAGATGATCAGTTATGTAATCATGAATCTTGTGCTTCTCAGATGATCTTCCTAGATGATCAGTTATGTAATCATGAATCTTGTGCTTCTCATTTATCCCTAGATGATCAGTTATGTAATCATGAATCTTGTGCTTCTCATTTATCCCTAGATGATCAGTTATATAATCATGAATCTTGTGCTTCTCATTTATTCCTCGATGATCAGTTATGTATTCATGAATCTTGTGCTTCTCATTTTATTACAGATTTTGTGACTTGCGAATCTTATTTTCGATATTCGGCACTTTTTGTTTTTTTTTTTATTTCGCGATATGACAAGTATTCAGAAGACGTCTTAAAATTAATACAACGGTATTGCGAGAAATTTTCAATATTTTTGGTTGATCAAATATAATTTTTTATTTTGTTTGTATTGTCATTGCAAACAAGAGGTATATAAAATCAAGTCATGTAATAAGAACGAACTGAAGGCCACATTGAGCACTGTGATACACAATGTTTTAGTTCGAGGAAAACATTGCGACAATGAACCCGGAAGATATTCAAAACCAAAATATTTTTTGAGAAGTTAAGAAAAATGTATTTAATACTCATTTAGGTTAAAAATAAAACAAAAAAATGTTCTTGTAGCAAGGTTATGAGCCCGAATCTATATTGAACATGTTTTATTATTTTTAATGTATTTTCGATCACTTTGTATATTTAGGAACGCTTTTGATATTCTTGAACTTTTTAAATTGACAGTATTAGAAGCAATGTGTCTTTCAATACAACAATAGAGTTCTGGGTCAATGGAGGACTTTTTTTCTTACTGACGACTCAAACATAAGTTTTGACGTAAAAGGTACACTTCGGTAAACGTACAACCTAAAAGGTTTCAAAGTTCCTTTAATATTGTTGAAGAATTACTTCACATACGATCTGGTATCGCAAAGAACTCGAAGGACCAACTTAACTCTGCAGACCAGGTAAATCTTCGTTTCATCGAACACCCTTTGTAAGAGCCCCTCGAGTGAGAGAGGAGGGTAAATTTTCTTAGCTTTTTTACGATAGAACTTTTTTATTAAAGCGGAAAAAGTTAAAAAAAAATACACTCGACATAAGTTCCATTCTCCTATACAGTAAATATACGTTTTTAAAATGTATGTTCATACATACATGCATATATACCATCATGCCATTTCTCTATCGAGGTAGGCAAAGAGGACTAAGCACCAGATTTTCCTATCTCGACACACATACATTGCTTCTTCCACGTCCATAAAACTCCTGCGATACATGACTTTCTATGACTTCCGTATTCTATCATATATTGCCACCCGTATTCTGTCATATATTGTCATATACCACGCGTATTATGTCATATATTGTGTTGTTCTAACTGCACACATTTCTACATTATTAATTTGAATCTTGTCAGTCTTTTTATATGTCCACTTTTCGTTCTTATACATCAAAGTTGGCGCCAAATTACTGTTGTAGGCTTAGCCAATTTTGACACTGTCAGGTTTAGTATATATGTTATTGGCTTCATTTGACTCTATTTCCTATTCGAAACACGCTATTCAAAACTTCTCTTAACTTTTCCACTGTCTGAGAAAAAAACTACACAAATACCAGTCCAATATTTTACTATCGACTCATATATCGCATTAACTCTTCCTAGAACGTTGTTCTATTCCCATATCTTTTGATTTCAGAACATTCATACTCAAATATTTTTCTTCGTATTTATTATAAAATTTGTTTTAATTAACACTTGAAATAATTTAATAAATCTCTCTCAAATCGAAATAAGGTGTAACTCAATGTTGTATCTACTCGATTTCTCCTCAGTGGCGTCATATACATATTAAGGGTAGTTTCGCGAGTTTTCCTTCGACATATTTATATTTATTTTATTATTGTATATCTCGTTAATAGCTTCCTTTACGATTAGTCTCGGAAAATATTTACATTAGATGATTTTAATTACGCACAGTTTTATAGCCGATACGAGTGTAAAATATTTATACAAGTTAAAGTACAACCTTAAGAAGTTAATCCATCAATCACAGTTTTCATTATGTTAATATAGTACTTCATCGTTTTAAAAAATATTTTTATCAAGAAAGTTTAGAAGTGTTCTGAAATGATTTGTTATATATGAATGAAACAATGAAAAAAAATTCAGGGCACATGTGAGTGTAAAACGTGGTAGAGGAAGAACACGGCATGGATTGAAAGAAAATATATTATTTAAGTAGGAAATATAAGAGGTCAGAAAAATTGTAGAAGTCATATGAGAAGGTTTTTAGGTGTAGAATATGCAGAGACAGAATCTTATACCTTCTCGCACATGACATCTTCGTAGTATATCGCATTCCAGGAAGGTTGCTTACAAGGGGGGAGAAACAGTTGGTGTTCTGTCTTCCAAGAACAATTTTCGCAATAACACGTGCTGGAGCCGACACATCTTAGATCTATGACAAGAGGAAGATATATTTTTGGTGTGTTTCAGAACTGCTAGGAATAAATTATTGGATCAAGTAAATAATATTTTTAAATCAGGAATCTACTTGTCAGAAAAATCGTAGCTGTGGTATGAGAAAGTATATGAATGAACAGGAGGCGAAATATATATGTCGCTAAAGGAAAGTCTAGCACTCTGTCTTTTTTACCTACTTCGACAGGGTACTGTGTTGACGAAGAAACCAAGATATCCAAAATTAATGCAAGGATAAATTCAAAGAAATGAGCTTTAAATCTGAGCTTTAAAATTGAAGAAATGAGCTTTAAATCAGAAGTGCAGGGTGTGCATAGAAAAGGCAGACTGAAAAAAATCACAGTATATCTGAAAAAAATCACAGTGTACCAGATTTTGAATGAAAATAATGTGAAAATATCAAAAATAGATGATTGTACGTGAGAAGAGTGGAGAGGCCAAAATTGTGTTCGTGGATAAGAAATTGTGGAGATCTGTTATCTCTGCCTACCCTGCAAAAGAAATGGCGTGATGGTATGCGTATAGTTAGGTTGTGTTATACCAAGGAAGGTGACAACGTGTTAGGTTTGTTTATGATATATTACATGAGGAAAGGCTAGTTGTTTGCTTTGAAATTATATTCAATTATTTTTTAGAATACATGGAAGGATAATGTATGACAGAATACAGAATGAAGTGTTAAGGGATAATGTGAACTTAAGGAATATGCGTTAAGTAAGATGAAGAAAAGCAAGCTGAGATAGTTTGGACATGTGACAACGAATGAGTGAAGAAAAGGTAACAAAACGAATGAATAATGCAAATAACATATGAGGGGAAGGCATATGATAGGAAGACCAAAGAAAATATGGTTGAATCAAGTGAATGATATTCAAAAAGTAAGAAGCCTAGAAAGTCGAATACATCATTTAAGTTGTATGGATGTAAAAGAGACTTATGATATGAGTCGAGATAGGAAATATTGTGATCTATCCTCTCTGTCTACCCCAATAGGGAAATGGCGTAATGGTATGTTTGTAATTTTAATAAAGATATTCTTTAAATATGGATTTCAATAGATAATCAATAGATTTCATATTACTTTTAACTATCCAGTTATAACAGTAATCGTAATTCAAGCATCCCTTCTTATTATTTAATTTAGTATAATCAATACGAATATGTAAATTATTCACAAATTAAACTAAGATTTGTTTAACTAAGCAAAAATTTTAAAAAACAAATTCCGTATTAAAGAAACAATAAAGTCTTCTGTGAAATCTAATGACAACACATTTTAGGGGGATTTAAAATGTTATCAGAAACTCTTTGCCTACATTAAAAGTATGGTTTCAGTAAATGGGAAAGCTCAGTGGGGGTGAAACAAGTAGATGAAAAAATGTTTACAATTACTTCAATTATATTCACTTTTTCGCATCACACTTAAAAAAAACTTGTTTTTTTACTTCGCATTTTAACTACAAAAAAAGCCGACTAGTTTCGTAACCAAATGCTGTTTTTATTAAGTAACAATATATAAATTAAATGTATTCTGATCCTTTGATAACTGTAGCCACCTTTTTGGGGGAAACCATAAGGGGGAAAATTCTGTGGATATCTCAGCCAGCAAAGTCTTATCCTACCCAGAAAATGTTTCTCGTACATTTTCCTCTATGTAATAGTTTAAAAAAGCCTTAACAATCTACGTGGTCTTCTTAGTAAGATGTTTGAGTTTAACCAGGGGTTCAATTTCTGATTGAACAAAAAAAGTTAAAAAAGTCCCCTTCTTGTAACAAGAGTCCATTTGATAACAATACTATCACGCGCTAGACGCCGCGTGTGTTATTGCATCTTTACTGGCGTTGGTATTTATTGCTAACATGTATGATTATCGTCTTCAAAACCAGATCACAGCGTCCGGTGTAAGGTTAAGTAAATCCTGCAAATCTTCTAAAAACGCATACTGTATGATGTGGCCCATCGTCTAGATATCCAGCGCTCACTGAAAGGTGACTCTTTTAGGCCCAACTTGTGCATATCGTATAAATACCAGCTCACTCCACATCTTATTCTATTTTGAGGACACATCTCCTTCCGGGATTGATGAATCCTAGGAAAACCCCACCGTCGGGACGCCAACAACATACTTATTTTTTACGTCAACCTTCGTCCATTGGGACCGCCATTTATCGGTGATTGGCCTTTTGTCTCTTATTTGCTGTCTTCTGTAAATAAAAATTAACTTATTTTGAAATTCTTTCATTGATGAAATAATGTCACACACTTTGTTTTCATCCCGTCTCGCCATTTTTTTATCTCAAATAATTTCATCGACTTATTATTTCAGTTTTATATAATATATGTATACAAAAAGATGTTTCTCTTACAAATTGTAAATATTAAATTGAAATATTATGTATAAATAAATATAAAATATATAAAAAAAAATTAAATATAATTTTTACATGAAATATTGTGTATGAAAAATTATATTGACAAAGTTTTACTGTATCATTCAAAATTTTATGATCAAAGGAATAACATCGTTAAACAAACATCGAACTTAAAATGGGCAAAACAAATGTATTTTCCGGATTTCATATATCTATTTATGTTCAGTCAAAGACTTTAAAAAAAATGAATATACGATCAAATAATTCATGGATATCCTTGTACGAGTACATCTGAAATCAATCGGGAAGATATTTTTTTTAATGTAACTAAATAAGTTGTTTTTTCGGTACATGATACTTTTTTATCACCGCAGAAGAAAGATTTGATTTAAAAATTGTATAGCAATTATGCAGTAAGCGAGCATTGATATGAGTGATACGGCATCAGAAATTCGTGCCTACTCTGGAAAAAAATGTTACCACTGATAACGACTAAATTAAGGCTTTGATTAAAAATAACTAGCCTTCTACGACATAAAAGATTGTTTAAATACTTAAAATATTGAAAAGTATTGTCCTCGAAGATTTGATGCAAGCATCAAGTCAGACATCACGAACAGAACATCTGATTAAATTAAGGTACAATCATAACAAATTATATTTTAAATCATTTTTATTAAAACTGAGGTTAAAGTTGATACATGTATTACATTAGTTTTAAAAGTGTTCACAGTAGAAAAATATTTTATCAACTCAAGAAAACTACTGCAGAAGAAAAAAAGCTGTTGCAGAAGAAATAAAGCTATTGCAGAAGAAAGAAAGTAAAATATAAAACTTTCAGAAAGCGCAATAAAACGTCGCTTATTTCCAATTGAACAACTTAGTTAGTCGTTAGTCTCCTTTGTTCCGATTGAGCACCTTACTCATTTCCTGTATCAGATTTAAAATTTTTGAAATAAAATACAACTTCACCCTAAGATGGAAAAAATCACTGTCTAAGATTAAGTTTTTTTATTATTTTTTTGTTTTAAATTGAAAAATGTCTTTTTTTAGCTGCAACAATAACAAAAATGACAAGTGTGTTGTGGGTGCTCATCTTGGTGTATGAAAGTGAAACATGGACTTGTTAGAAGAAGGATATGAGTAAAATTAATGTTGTGGAGATGAGAGCACTAAGAAAAATTTGTAATGTCGATATTTGGAAGAGGGCGGAATTAAGACATCAGGAATGAATGCACGGATGAAATGGATGTTTTTAAAGTAAGACGAAGAAATGAACGTGATGGTATGGACATGTAGAAAGAATAAATGACTGACAGAGTATACAAGTCAAAAGTGCAAGGTGTGCGTGGAATATGTAGGCCGAGAAAAACATGGCTGAACTAAATGAATCAGATTTTATAAAGTGAAAAATATGAATAATAAAGATTGTGCATGACGAAATGTATAAATATGGAGAAAATAAAAACATTTGGAGATCTGTTATCTCTGCCTGCCCCACAAGGGACACGGCATACTGATAAGTTTGTTTGTATCTTTATAATTTAAGTTAATATTCTATTATGTGAGATTTGTGATTGTGTGCGGTATAGTGTGGGATGAATATTTTTGGTCTTTCTGGAGTGATGATGTGTGAGGAGTTGAATTTCGCAAGATGTTTCCAGTTGTAGTTGAGTGTCACTGTCAGGTTGATGAGAGCGTGCAACGGGGTTTTGTTTTTGTGTAATCAAAAATCGGAAAGAAGTATCGATTTATTTTTTTCATGCTAAATATCCTCAGTGAGATACAGGCAAAAGCCTAGTTTACTGGAGATACGACAAATGAAAGGCAACAAACCCAGATCCATTAAAATTGTATGTCCAAATAAAATTACTATATCTGTTGTTTTTCTCAAATTGTGTATATTTCTTGTCATGTGTAATAATAAATAAATAAATAAATAAATTCCTCTTTATAAGATGCCGTCTCATATCGGACGTTGGCCATCATCATGGTAACTCTTATTTTATTTACTGCAGCCTGAAACAATTCAGAAGAACTGGACCCAAATGACTCCTGTAAGCCAAGATATGCGGCGTCTTTCGCTGCCTCGTTTGCTATTTATTTTCCCCTGTACGATCAGTTGTGAATTTTGTGGCAATGATATACTGCAAGCTGTGAATCTTCACAGTTTTAAGCAGTTTCACTGAGGATATGTCTGTAGATTTTCATCTCAAAAGCTCAAAGATTGCTTTTTTTTTAAATTAAAAGTTTTGTATATGTTTTGTACATGAATGAAAGCGGATGGTAAATGCACGTTAACTATTTATATTGAATGTATACCTTCACTTAAATAATTCGTATAAACAGGTCTTATCTCATTATAATTAAGACTGACGTCTTTTTTGTAGAATCGATTTTGAAAAATCATATTTTTCATGATAGACGTTCATGAAAAATATGTTTAACGAATTATATTTTAACGAAATAAAAACATCAACGAAATAAATTATTAAAAATTCGGCTGAAAATGCCACTGAGGGTTTACAAACTAATGGGTAAGGATAACAAAAACAAGTGAAATTTGACGAATAGTTAATGAATTTGGACACTCCAAGGGATAGATTTTTTTTTATTTGAATTGATAATTACTCACCACATAATTGAATATGCGTGCTGAAACACGTTAAAGTTTAATTTAACTTTCAAATGTAGTGTTTTTTTTTTAACTTTTGGATCTGGGAATGGCATGATGATAGATATATATTTAATGGTAAAAAAAAGACAGGCGTCTTACCAACTAGACCATGGAGGTCTTCTTTCAATATGGACAGCCTTCAAAGGCAGAAAAAATACGTTGTGCTACAATTTTTTTCGGCCACCCCTTATTTTAAGAATCATGATTAGTATTGTAATTTCTAATTATTTAACAGTACAAAAATCTCCGTATATAAATACTAAAATGAGCATCTCATTGTTTTTTCCCTTTCAAAAAATCTAAGACACTCGTTTACCAATGATTTTACAATAAAAAAAATAATGTTTTTTTATGCCATCTAATACTTGAGAATTCTTACCCTAAATACAAAAAAAAAGTTAACATTAGGCCATTTCCCTTCTAGAGTAGGCAGAGACGACAGAACGGCAGACTTTCCTATCTACGTATATTTATTTCTTCCATATCCATACACGTTATTTTAGAGCTCCTACGATTTATCTTACTTCTGAAATTTCCCCTTTCAAAATATCATTCACGTGATCTTACTTTTCTTAGCGTTGTCTCCTTTAGCTCCGCTTTCTACTCACATTTGCACTGTTTATTTATGTTGTTAGTCTTTTAGAATTAATTTGTTCTATATGCCCAAGTCAAGTACAGAATTGAATCATCTCGTGCAGCTTTTAATAAAATGAGAAGCGTATTCTGCGATGATAATCAAAACTTGAAACTTCGACAACGGTTAGTCAAATGCTATGTTTGGTCAGTATTATTGCATGGAGTAGAATCATGGACTCTCAAAGTTTGTAGTATGAACCGACTGGAAGCATTCGAAATGTGGATGCACCGTAGAATGCTACGGATACCATAGACGGATATGGTCAGCAACACAAGGGTTCTTCAAAGAGCCAAAGTTGATAGAGAGTTGCTGACTAAAATTAAAATCCGAAAGGTGTCCTACTTGGGTCATGTACGTAGAGGAGCAAAGTACAAATTACTGCACCTGATCATCCAAGGCAAAATAGAAGGCCGAAGAGGTGTTGCCAGGAGGCAAATCTCCTGGCTCCGCAATATACGCGATCGGACTGGCATAAGGTGAGTTGGAGATCTTTTTCGGGCTGCCGGGGACAAAGATGTCTACCCTCAGGTGATATTCAGCGTTGAAAGGACCTGACATAGCACTGGGAAGAAGAAGATGTGCCCAAATTATTTCGAAGTACTTCTTTATCTTACTTGACACATAACAAAAAGCCTTAAGTTCATATTCATCCCTTATCCCTTCATTCCGTAATGGTGTCATATATTATCATCCTGTGTACTCTTTTAAATGCTCGCATTTTTACATTATTTATTAGACACTTTTAATTATTTTCCAACTCATTATATAATTACTAAAAAATAATAAAGCATCATTGAGGCAAAATTAGATTTTTTTAAAACGATTCCTAAAATCCTGAAACAATAAAGTTATCCCACTTAGTGCTTTCTTTTGTGTATATAAGTACACTGATTTAAACTGAAAATTAATAAACTAATCAATTTAAAGGCTCACTGACTGCCTTCTTCGTAATACTTGATATTTAAATAAACATTTAAGTTTTTATGACTCCGCCCACTAATTAATAATAAATGAAATCATTTCAAATAACGAGAAGATAATTTTAGTATCAACTTAATTATTTAATTATTTTTTTACATTCACATTTTTTAAGATATCTTATCTTACTTACGTTTTGATGCGTTGTATTTTATTATTTCATGCTACCCCCCTACAATAATTTCATGCTACCCTACTACAATAATTTCATGCTACCCCACTACAATAATTTCCTTCAGAACACTCGATGCTTTGCTGGGCTAATATTGTCAGTAGGTCAACAGGATATATGGTAATTAAATGCATTATTCTTCATGGCATGTGTCACGTCTGGTCCCCCTGGCATTGACAATCACTCTTTCAAAAAATATATCTGTCTTTGGCACCATGCAACAGCTTCTCAACTATCTGGACACCTGAATCATCCCCATTCGCGAATATTGCGTTACCAAAACAGGTGGTTTCTACCAATTCCGCGTCCACCTTCAATTTTCCCCCTCAATATTAATTTTAATGAGTGGTATATTTTTCCTCTCAATATTTAACCCAGCTGGGATCAATGAGCTCTTGCTCTGCACCTACTCGTCGTAGCATCTCATTGTTTAAAATACGATGAAACTAAAGATATTTTACGCATTTTTTCATTTTTTCCAAAAAGAGCAGTCAAATTTGACAAAAAGGACAGTATTTGTTATATTATTATAGTAATAACTTTACAATATCAAATGCTCATCAAAACTCTGATTGTCATGCGTTTAGCTGGTGACGTTGTTTCTCCCTACGAAATTTGATAGACGTATTTAATTATACAACTTGTGTATAAAAGTTAATTTTATCAATTATATCGTTTGACTTGTTTTTTTACCGAATGAAATTAACACGTAATTACAATACCTTAATGTACAAATACAACCTGAAATACACGAAACAATGAACTTATTTACGTACCAAATTAGTGTGCCATAAAGAAAAATTGTGTGACACAGTAAATAAAATATACATATCAAAACAATGACAAAGTGTTGAATTTGTAAGTATTGAGCTGATAAATTATTAAATTTATCCTGTAAATTTATTTTCGCACTGACATCAAATTGGTGTGGTGAGATGCGGACAATTGACTCCAGACGGCCCCGTACTGTGATCAACTGATAATATTGTTAAATATTTATATTTTAGTAATGGCATCAACCCGTGTACTTGCTGCTTATGCATTATTTAAAGGTTTTCTTGTGTCTTTTTTTATTTGATTTTATAAAATTATTTTGTTATTCTTTTAACTGTATGATTATTTTGTTTCCATTTTTCAGTAATTGTCTATAAATTTCAATAAAGTGCATTAAACCGTTAAAAAAATCAAAAATGGTAGCTTTATCAACCGATAAATGTGTGTTTCCATTAATATTTTTAAATAAATTGATCGGAAATATAAACAAAACATTCGCAAAATAAATTATTTAATTATTGCAAATTGTTTATTGACTTAACGAGTATTATGGAGTCACAAAGCTCCGAGTCAATCAAAGCTCGTTTTCAATTATTTTTATTTTCATTCAATTTTAAAATGATTTATTTAATGGAAAAAAAATAATACGATTTAACAAATAAGCTCATAGGATTTTACATTTGCTTTTTAAAAAAAAAACTATGAAATTGTAGGCTGCAAATACTATAATGGAAAAGGCAGAGTTTTTTACATTATCATTGTAGTCAACATTCTTCTGATTTATTGGGAAAGATTGGTGTGTACTTATAAGCTCTTCAAATTGTTTTATATACAGTAACGTGGTTTACACTTAAACTATAAAAAAACTTACTTAAGTTTGTGCTTGACTTGAATTATGTTGAACCCTCATAATGGTCTGTCTCATTGAAAATTCAAAGAACCTCAAACTCTTGAATTACCTTCTAAACTCAAAGTTTTGTATATAGTAAAATCAAGATAAGGAACAAGGATAAAAGCAAAATATTGAATAGATATCTCAAAAACATTGAAAGTTACTTACGACGAAAGCAACACCTACTCAGAAAGTTTAAATTGTACGAGTATTTCATTGTAAATTTTAAAACGTATAATAATGTCTCAAATTTATATCGGTTTATCTGAATGAATTGAATACTTCACTGACAAAAACAAATTTTGATTTATATAACGATATCACATGCTCATAATGTAACTACATTATTTTCAAGATGATTTGATAAGCAGTTACCTTTTAAAATAATTTTACACCTTTAGAGATAATATTATTTTTAAGAGATTTATCGAATTTATTAATGATAGGTTGATGAATTGTATTAACTGGGCAGTTTCTCAACACGTGATTACGGAGTTAAAAGTGACAGAGAATAAAGTAAACGGAGCACTTAATGTAATATCCAACAACAATAATTAATGTAATAAGCCAAAAGTTCCAAAATATCATTAAATAATATTGTGTTGGTGCTTATCTTAATTGATGGAAGTAAAACTTTTACTTTGCAGTAGAAGAAGAATGGAATATATAAGAAAATCTGTGTGAAAAGTAAGATAAATGCTGTGGATATGCATGTCAATGCATAAAAGAAGACGGAACGTAGATATCAGAAATGAATACATGTATAAAAATTTATATTTTAAATGAGATTAAGAAAGGAACTTTAAGATAGTTTGGACATGTGGAAATAATGAATCATGAAATAGTGACTATGCAGTATATAAGCCAGAAGTGTAAAGTGTGCGCATGTGTAAGAGGTAGATCAAGTGAAACATGGCTGGATCAAATTGACTAGAGTTGGAAAGAAGGTAATGTGAGAAATATGGATAATATAATGTAATGCATGACGAGATGTATTAGTTTGGAGAAGGATAAGTTGTGTGTTTGAAAAGAAAAGTTTAGATATCGGTTTTCTCTGCCTACTTCACAAGGGACACGGTGTGATGATTAATTTTAAACAGTACAGTTAACACTGGCCTTTACTTAATGCCATGTTTACACGAGCTTAGTACTTGTCATTAGTACTTATCGTTTGCACTAAGCTGCTTAGTGACAAGCATATTGTACTAAGATTTACTAATGCTTAGTACTAATATGCTTGTTTACACGTGGATAAAAGTGCGAGTGCGAAGTACTAATGACAAGTACTAAGCTCGTGTAAACCTGGCAAAACGCGCAGCGCGTTCAGTCATAAAATTATTCTCCAATTGAATATGCCCCCTTAAAGTCTTTTAGTATTTATTTCTAGTTTGCTTCAAAGACTTTGTATTAAAGGGATGTGGAATCGAAAGTACATACAAAGGTAATTAAAAGTACGTTTAATGAGTTATTTATGAGATATTTAAATGTCACGGCAAATGAGGAAGTCGATAATTTAAAGGGGTTGAAATTTTTTGTCTGAATTCTTTTCAACAAAATATAGAATAAATTCTTCACTTTTAACTTAGAATAAACGGCAGACATCTTTATCTATATTAAATCATTTTTATATTATATACAATAAAAATAATATACTTTCTTTGGGTAAGGTGTGACAAATTTATTAGCATGTGTCAAACTCTTCTAACAAACCAAGAATGACTTGAACAAGCCTGAAATTTAAGTCAGGTTAGTTTTTTTCTAAATCTGGACCTCAGCAAGAATCGAATCTATGACCCACTTGTTGATAGATAAGCAACGTTTTATCAATTGGGCTACGGAGGACGTCAAACAATTAAAAAAATAATAGGACAAATATATCTCTCTCTGAATCTAATTTTATCGGGTAGATTATTTATTTAACACTTAACATACATGCAAGAATAATTTATTGCTTTCAAGTAATTTCTTTCAGTCAACCAACTTTGTTTTATAATTATTGTAGGTGCGTACAAGAGTTACGTAAAGAAGTGGTTCTTTCCGAGATGAATTGAGTAAATTACACATGTGTGGGTCTGCTTTGTTATTAATCTGGGTTATTCTTTCAAGTATACAGGTTTTTACTAGTGTATAACACTTAACTGTCAATGTCAAATTTTTAAAATGCCAGATGACCGTTTACATGCATACATGTAATCACATCATTTCCCTGTTGAGGTAGGTAATGATGACAGAGCGCCAGACATTCCTATCTTGGTACACATCCTTCGCTTCTTCCACATCTACGAGTATACACGTTCGAATAAAACTCTTACAATTTATCTGAATAGTTACGTTTCCTTTTTTTTTTATTTTAATTATTTTTTTTTAATATTTCTCTTCCATGGCTCACATTTGAATTCTTTATTTTTTTTGTTCATCATTCTTCATTTCTTCCTTCTACATACCTCGTTTTCCACCCAAACCATTGTTGTACGTTTAAATAAAAAAAATGAGAATGGATCTTAAACTAATCGGACCCAAAAAAAAATAAGATAATCGATCTTAAACTAATCGCTCACAAATAAATTTAAGAGAATGGATCTTAAAGTAATCACACGCAAATAAATTTAAGAGAATGGATCTTAAATTAATCACACGCAAATAAATTTAAGAGAATGGATCTTAAAATAATCACACGCAAATAAATTTAAGAGAATGGATCTTAAACTAATCGAACGCAAATAAATTTTAGAGAATGGATCTTAAACTAATCACACGCAAATAAATTTAAGAGAATGGATCGTAAACTAATCGCACACAATTAAGAAAATATAAAGTTTTTATTCCTTATTTTCAGAGGTTTTGAATAATCTCACGATACTTCTTAAATTTGCGTTTCACGCAATAACCAAAATTGCAACAACTAATATAAAAAAAAACTCGACACTTAAAAGATTTAGATTTTATCAATGCGAAAATAACGTTTTAACGATATGGTTACAGTTATATACGCCAGAAGAGCACTTTTTCAATTTTATCAATATCCACAAACCAAATGGTGCTATAAAATCATCCATGAGATATAAAATCTTGATAAACGTTAATTATTATATTCAGTGCAATAAATGATAATTTGCGATAAAGAATTATATTTTATATGACTTTTGCATAAGCTTTTAATCATTTTACCAATATGATTGAGAGCTTTTCCAAACAGCAACTTGTATTAAATAAAACTGCTTATTTAGTTGAAATAATTCTCCTATTAATTTGTTTATACCTCTCTTTACAATCGATATCGACCATTATTACTTTATTTTTAATTTTATTTAAACACAGGATCTAAGTGAATACAGAAATATACAATAAAATATCAATTTCGTATTTTATATAATTCTATTTACAGCTGTTAAGGATTATGTGTTGACTTGAAGAACACTCAGAGATTGCTTGGATATGTCAAAGAAAAAGTTGTGCTGAAGGTATTTGTCATTTTCATGTCTCATTTTTTTGGAAGACACACGGATTCTGAATTGATTGTTTTTTTTTGGATGTTGATATAATTATATTTTGTTAATTGTTAGTGTGATATTTTATTTAAAATTTATTTTATTGTATACATGAAAAGAAATATTCATAATTTTCGAAAAAAACAACAGGTAATTTAATTCGGACACACAATTTAAATTGATCTGGGTTTGTTGCATTTCATTTGTCATGTCCCCAGTAAACTAGGCTTTTGCCTGTATCTCACTGAGGACATATAGCATGAAAAAAATTGATTGATACTTCTTTCCGATTTTGGATTATATAAAACCCCGTTGCACATTCTCATCAACCTGACAAACAGTGACACTCAATAACATGTGTATACATCACGCGAAATCAAACCCCTCACACTTCATCACTCCAGACAAACCAAAATATTCATCCCTCAATATACCGCACACAATCATAAAATCAAAAAAAAATATCATCCCTCAATATACCGCACACAATCATAAAACCATATAAATATGAAAGAACAAAAATTACTGTAAGAAAGAACACTGTTGAAAGTGTTATTATTTTGACAATAAATTAATGTGAAATGAGGTAATGAGGAATATATGTGAACTTAAGTCTGATGTGTTGAGGAAGATAACGAAGAACACTTTGATGTGGCATGTAAAACTAATGAGTGAAGAAAAACTAAAAAGATAAGTACACAGTGCAAACGTGAGTGGAAGGTGTGGTAGAGTTAGATCAAGGAAAATGTGAAGGGATCAAGGGAATGATATTTTGAAAGAAAAAAATATACGAGACATATAAATTATTGGAGTTGTATGAAAAAGGTGTTAGGATATAAAAGAGGTGATAGATGTGAAAGTCTCACATGGGATATTATGTGATGGTATACTCGTATATGCATTCCTATCGATCATTAAAAAAAGGCACGATTGTGAAATTATAAACAGAATTGTGAGTGCGCATGAATACAAAATTAACGTGTTGTAAAAATTATAAACATTAAAATGACTCATGTGGTACAAATCATCCTAGTGTGGGTGGATTAACTATTAAAAAACACAACTCAAACACAAACAATATAAGTAGCATGTGACAGGCCAGAGTTCGTAAGGCCCGGCCCATTCAGTATAAATATCAAATTGATTCCTATAATTGGCTGTCAAAAAGGAGAATTGAACAAACGTATTACCATATACTCGTACAACAAACCAGAGCTCAGAAAGCCCTGAGTCGTGAAAAAAAATGTTATGAATATTTTTAACTAATTATTTTAAAATATTTGATTAAGAAATAAAATTAATATTTTATATTGTTTAAACAGTTTAAGAGAACCCCTTCAACGTTTTCTGTTATCATATTCTATCATCCCAAAGCCCGAAACCAGTACACCAAATGATCAGCTCGAGATAGGAACAAAACCCGAAACCAGTACACCTAACGATCAGCTCGAGATAGTAACAAAGCCCGAAACCCGTAAACCTAATGATCAGCTCGAGATAGTAATAAAGCCCGAAATCAGTACACCTAATGGTCAGATCGAAATATGAACAAAGCACGGAACCAGTACACTTAATGATCAGCTCGAGATAAGAACAAAGCCCGTAACCAATACACCTAATGATCAGTTCGATATAGGAACAAAGCCTGAAACCAGAGCACCTAATGATCAGCTCGAGATAGGAACAAAGCCCGGAACCAGCACATTTAATGATCAGCTCGAGATAGGAACAAAACCCGAAACCAGTACACTTAACGATTAGCTCGAGATAGTAACAAAGCCCGAAACCAGTACACCTAATGATCAGCTCGAGATAGGAACAAAGTCCGAAACCAGTACACCTAATAATCAGCTCGAGATAGGAACAAAATAAAAGTAAAAGGAAAACAAATTCAAATTATTCTTAGTGTACTTTTTCAAATGCCGCTGCAAGGATCAAGGTCAACGGCACACTTAGAACGGTTTTTATTAATAAATCAATCACAAAACCTTAAAAAACTATTGTGCACAGTAGTGCGCTAGAGCCAACCTTATATAATTTATTTTATATTAGCATACGGCAATCTCTTCCAACTTACCAAACAACAGTTACGCGAATTCGTGTCAATTGCTGAAGGGAGTGAAATAAATACAATAAATTCGGTAGTAATGCATGATTGCATAGAACATCGTGTATTATAGTGTTTGATAAATTAAGCAATGACAGGATTGTTGATAACATGCTGTTAGAATTAGATGTAGAATTATAAAAGGAATGAGTTCAAAATACTTACAAAACAAATACATATTTCAGGAATGAATGGCGTGCATGGAAGAGGTAGACCGAAGAAAGAATGGTATATATATAGTAGAAGAAATTTAAACTCAAAGAAAGGTAATTAACAAGTGAAACAGCATGTATGACAAGACGTACGATTGTGGAAGATGCAAATGATGTTTTTATGAATTGAAAAATAACTCTACCTATCCTAAATTGGATATGGCGTAATGACATGTGTAACGCCAGCACAATCGTAACCTCGAAAATATATTTTTAATTAAGTGGCTTAATATTAATGTTATCTATAACAGCAACAATACTGAAGTTGTACGGAAGGGGAATGAGGTAAGCTGGCATGTAACAGGTAAGCTTAATCAGCTGATTTCAAAGGTTTTTGATATTTCCAAATGTTCGCACATAAAATTAGTAAAAAGTGTATTTCTTTATTAAAAAAAAACTTTACTATTCTGCGTAAAATATCTTCAAACCAACCATATAAATATTTTACAAAAAATTGAATGAACGTGAGGGCTTTAGATTTTTCCCATCATCAATAATGTAAAGAATGCCAAAAAACCAATACGAATTTAACAAGGTATTCGCTGGCTAGGAGAAGGAAAAGATGATAGAAAACCAGGAAAAACATGCATATATATTATACGAGTATGTGGTATATGACATTTAGCATTAACGTATATTTATTCGATATTTTAAAGAAAGCAAAGAAACACTCTTTTTTGCATATATTATGTGTTAACATAAGTTGTGTCCGTTTTTTTCCAAATTAAAAATGTGCACCAAAAGTAAAACAAAATGGTAAATGTTATACATCATTGGAAAGAAAATTTTCTGCTCTACAAGATATTGTTTGCTATTACGTTACATATATTATTTTATTTGATTACAAGCCTTAAAAATGGAATTTCAACTAGACGAAAGTGAGCATTTTCGACAACGTTCGACAATTGATTTTTGTTGTTTTCACTCAAAACATGTGGAACCCAAGCGCCGAACTTCTGGATTTTTCCCATTGATTTAAGATGGCGGTATACAGTCACGTGACTACAATTCATCTGCTTAGCCAATTCTACTTTGGTTTGAAGGGGATCTTGAATAATATGATTTAAGCGGTTATCATCGAAGTCCACTGGTCGTCTGGAACGCTCCATGTCTTTCAGGTCAAAATTACCGTCTTTGAAACGCAAAAAGCATCGACAAGATTTCGTTTCATTCATAGCATCTTCGCCGTACATTTCGCAAATATCGCGAGCAGCTTTGGCAGCTTTATTCTCTCGATTGAACGCGAACAGAAGGAGGGGTCGAAAATGCTCACTTTCGTCTGCTTGACATTCTATTTTGAAGGCTTGTAATCAAATAAAATTATATATGTAACGTAAAAGAAAACACAATATTAGAAAATTTTCTTTTGAATGACGTATAACCTTTACCATTTTGTTTTACTTTTGGTGCTCATTTTTTATTTGAAAAAAAAACGGACACAACTTATGTTAACACCCAATACATAGTTAAATAATGGAGCAGACAGGTGTTCAACAACTTAAGAGTTAAATTGTTTTTGTATTTATTATTTAAGAAAAAATAATAAACATAAACTTTTCATATATGTCAATATAAATGGAGTTAAAATGGCAAAAAAATGCTTAAGTTTTTGAACACAAACAATACTCTCGTTTGTGCTCCCCTGATGATGAGGCCAAATCCTTGAAACCGGTAGGGTTATACCGTTACAAAAAGTGGAATAAACAGTGTTTGATAAAAACAAATAACAATGTCTTTGCACCTCCACAATGTTAATGCCTTAACTATAAATAATATAATTTAGTTCATCTTCACCTGACGAGGAAGACAGAGGTCTTTGAAACCGGTAGTGAACGCAAATAAAACAGAGGTGAATACAAAATAAGTGTTTCATTTATTTTATTTATAAATACATACATATTTTTTCAAGCCTATACATTCTATACATTACGTTAAAGACACGCTAATGGATACTGGTGATATTTTAGTTATAAAATAAAATCTCGTGGGCTAGAAACAAATGATAAATCTGCCAGATGTAAAGGGTCTTTCAAATTGAGTGGTTTTTTTAATTCTTGGATAAAACACAGATGGCGTCCCAAACTTACCTGAGCCTTGTGACATTTGAGAAGCGTAATGTATGGCATTTATATAAAATGGAGTCGTATACGATACAACGCGTTCAAATTGTTGAATTGTTTCATGTATTGTCATCTTCGGAAACGGCGATGTTAATTGGCTACCAAGATCATGTGATCTGACACCGTTGGACTATTTTCTCTGGGATTACGTAAAAAACCAGGTCTATGAGAATGACCCTTAATCAATAACTGATATGAAGGACGAAATTATTCGCGTTATTGGTGAGTTAGAACCGCAATTATGCCAAAATGTCATCGAAATTTTTGACAATAGAGTAGACATCTTTAGGGCTGTAAGAGGTGGACATTTGGCGGATAATTTTTTTTGTGTTTAAATATCATACATTATAATTCATTGACCAATAAACAGTGTTTTGAAATCAATGCAAATTGTGTGTTTTATTCAAGAAATAAAAACAATTGAATTAATAAAACCGCTCAATTTGAAACACCCTTAAAAGCATGTTTACATCAAGTATTTACACATTTCACAATTCTAAACAATTACATAAAACACGAGAACTATAAGATGACGGTTATAATTTTTAACCCTCTTTCACTCTTACCAACTATTGTTCTTTTATTCTGTGGGGGGACTAAAGTGACAGGCGACAATAATTTAGAACTGTCATCGAAAAAATGTCATCGAAAATGTTGACTTAAGAGTGAACATCTGTGGAGCTGCAAGAGGTGGACATTTTGCGGATATTGTTTTTTGTGTTCAAATGTCATACATTATTGTTCAATGACCACTAAAAAGTTTTTTGAAATCAAAGCAAATTGTGTGTTTTATTCAAGAATTAAAAAAAAAAAATTTAAAAAACTGCTCAATTTGAAAGACCCTTTATATATGACATATGGTTTAAACTGAAAATTAATAAATTTAAAGGCTCAATTGCTGACTTTAACATATCATAAAGCCTTCTTCGTAATACTTGATATTTAAATAAGCATTTAAGTTTTTATGACTCCGCCCACTAATAAATATTATAACAATGAAATCATTTCAAATAAAGAGAAAATAATTTTAATGTTAACTTATTTTTTTTATTATTTTTTACATTTACATTTTCGTAGATAGTTTATCTTACTAACATTTTAATGAATTTGAAAGACCCTTTCGTTGCACGAAAGTGTTAAAATAAAATACGAGTAAATATACATAATCTCATTTCCACTGTGACACCTTAATATCTTTAACACGAGTTTACAAATTAAGTTGATTTTCAAATTAAATGAATAGAGTAATGAACAACTTCTTCAAAATAATTTTCAAAGTTAAAATTTAATCCCTTAATGTTCTAAACCCGCTGTTCAAGTAGTTGGTTTTGTAATACGGACAAAAATAGGGGCGGTGGTGAAGCGTTTATAAATTCAATATTAATATATTTTCATACATTATTTACTGTAAAGGCATTAACATTTATTTATTTATTTAGTTAACACTTTTATTGCAATACAATCTGGCGGGTGTATTGCTAGGCGGCAATCTCTTCCAACCAACCAGATAAAAGTAAATGAAGCAAGTTACGTGGTCTCATAAATCATTCAAATGACTATCCATCCCCACGAAATCCATAAACATATACGTGAGCACATGCCCACGAACCCCACAAAGACGGGCAATCACCCAAATATTATTTTTCATATAAAGTGAGATATCATCAATCAAAACGAAAGGAAGGGATGGTGGAGAGGAAAGGAAAAGAAAAATCAGGAATGAAACACGTTATTTTACTGACTAGAAATTAAGAGTTTTTTCAGTCGCTTCTTAAAGCATGCCAAGGACGGAGCAAGTCTTATATTGGTTTGTAACTGATTCCAAAGTCTCACTGCATGGACAGTAAAGGACGACGTAAAGAAAGAGGAGCGGTGAACAGGAAAGGCCAATAAACAATCTCTGTTTGAGCGTAGCGATAATCCATGATTGGAAAGACGCTGAAATTTTTCGGCGAGATAAGAGGGGGGGGGCAGGGCAGTTAAGGATACTATACAATAGCAACAGTATGTGAATTTGGAGTTGTGAATTTGAATTTGGAGAACATTGTGGAGGTTTAAAGTTTAAAGGTATTGTTTGTACTCCCATGATGATGTGGTGAAAGCTTTGAAACTACTAGGCTAAAACCGTTACAAAAAGTGTAATAAACAGTGTTTGATAAAACAAATTACAAAAATAATATTTTTTCATCGTCACCATCACGCCATGTCCCTATTTTGGTAGGCAGAGATAACAGATATCTATTTGATGTTATCCTTGCGCACATATCTTGATTCTGCTACTTCTAAACACCTTACCATGCATGCTTTGCTATTATAAAGGCGTTTTACTATTACAGAATTTGACATGACATATGCTATAGAAATGATAGAAAACCGAAGTTTGAAGAAAAATAGCCCGTAAGATATCATAGTTGCTGTGCCTCGTAATCGAAGATCCAGTTTGAAAGCAAAGCTGTGCTGTGGAGATTTATTTCTTTCTTTTTTCTCTGGTGAAAGTTAGTGAACCGGTGGACACCAGTAAAATCACTGTTCACACCGTTGAACTGGATTCGATAATGGTGCACCAAAAATAAACAGTCGGGGCACACCGACATGTTTTTTTTTGTTTTTTAAAAGAATAGATATTACTGAAGTCATAGATATAATTTAACCCCCGAATACTAAGCAGAAAAAATGTGTGTTTCTTTCGAGGGGAATAATATAGCGTGGGATTTAATCCAGCGACCTTGCGCTTGGAAGCTCAGTGTGTTACCGCGATTTACATGATTTATTTGGTCATCTGAAATGTGATTATGATTATGGTCTACGAGAAACGGTGAAAATGCTGCACTCTTTCTAAGTTTCAGGCAATTGCACGGAGCTACCTTTCTTCCTATAATTATGTAAACGAATGCTTGATCTGCATAATCGAGCACTAATATAATATAACACCTGCAAGATTGTCTTGGAACCTCGTCTGAGATCGATCGCTTGCCCTGGTTCCTCCTCTTCAGCTCCCTTAGTTAATTGGCATCACGAATAACCTTTGCTGTCCGGAGTATATTTCTCCAGTTTCAGTGATTATGAGGTCAACGTAGAATTTAGAAACACGAGAGATACACAAAGCCTTTAACAAAATCAAAAAGTAATTAATAAACGAATAAAATGTTTGGTGGGCAAATGCAAAAAGTTTCACTCTTTTTAAATATTTTTCTTTTCGTTCAATTAATTGACCACACACACACACTTTCAATGTCATATGATACCGGTCTGACCTAAGATTTGCTCTCGTTACAAACTGGGATTATTTGCCTGAAGAGAGTCTAGGGATAAAAGGTAGAATTACATGTAGCGGGGACTGATATAATTAATGGAGAAACAAAGTAAATAATTGTTAAATATTCTAACTGACTTTTACAACAAAAAAAGTTAAACCTCTTGAATTTGTCACGTTTACAGAATATTAATGGAGGAACAACTTTTATTTTGATTCCCTAACCAAATACATCAAATAAAGTTTTTTATGGCTGAAACATTAATAATGAAACAATTTTCAAACAAAATTAAAACTTTATTATTTGTTTTTCAAAAAAAAATGTATTTATTTCAATTTACATACTTCAGTATTCAACGGAATTCTTTTCACCCTTCGGAAATATAAAAAAGGGCAAAAAATTTCGCTTCACTTTGCAAAAAAGACCTCCCTTACCGGACGCCGGGCCGGTTGAACTTTTTTTCATATTCCTAGTTGAGGTAAAAGTTTGCGAATATTTTTGCATAACACTAGGTTAATTACAATACTGCGGAGAGGAAAAGAAAAGATTGTATAAGCTGAAAAGGCGAGCTGACAAACTGGCGAGATAAATTTTCAGCCTATTAAACGGGCATTGTAACCTGTGAAAAGGGCTTCCTCATCAAAAGCTATTTTAGATAGCCCTTTCTTTCCGCGCGTCGTCTATACAAACACAAGGTACGGTCTAAAATAAATTCTTACTAAAGATCATTCTTAAAAGTATTTCTTTAAAAGATACTTTTTTTTCGCCGCTGCCATTACTCAAAACAATTTTTAATAAAAAAAAATATACAAAAAATATAACGAAAATATTTTTTTTAATAAAAACAGCAATCAACCAACCCTCAAAACAAAACTATTTATTTATTTAAACATGACAACAAATTGTATTCTTATATAATTTATGAAAAAACAACAGGTGATTTAAAGTCGACACACAATTTATATCTCCGTCTTCTTCGTTGCTGGACCACGTAGTCGAAGATCCCCTCGCCATTCCAACGTTAATTTAGTTGGAAATCAAAGCTGTGCCGTGGAGCTTTTTCAATACTTTTTTTTCCATTTTCTCCTCTTTTAAAGTGAGTAAACCATCGGCAAACTCACTGACCACACCGCTGTACTGGATCCGATGGCACACACGTGACAAGTGAGACAGACGATCGTAGCAATCCGGCATGTTTTGTTTTTTGAAAGAATAGATATGACCGAAGTCATAGGTATCCTTATACCTCCGAATACTAGACGGAAAAATGTCTTTGTCATTCGAGGGGAAAAGCATAGTGCGGTGTTCGAATCGGCGACCTTCCGCATGGAAGTCCAATGCGTTACCGCGCGGCCATGCACCACATCTGGGTTTGTTGCCTTTCATTTGTCGTGTCTCCAGTAAACTTAGCATTTGCTTGTTTCTTACTGAGGGCATATTTAACAGAAATTAAAATCAGCAGAAAAAGTGAAAACATTAAAATTTCAACAAAATCACAATGGAAACATATTTATGTACAAACAAAATGGAAAAAAAATGACACAAGTATGCTATATCAAAAATAAAAATTACAATTGCGCTTTTAAATTAATAACTGATTTAAAGTCATCACAAATAATTTAAAATAAACAAGGGATATGAAAAAAATAGTTTTCCTTCAAAACGTTGAACAGAAATATATACGTGTATGTGAACTGTTGCATGCTGATGGCATAGAAGTGTTTGTGGAAAATGAACTACAGCGCCTGATAAGACTTGAGAACGAATGTTGCAAAATCTAGAGAGATGGTAACTACAACAGGTGAAAAAAACGATAGGTTATATTTTTCTATTAATTTCTCATGTGATCTCTCACGTAAAGTTAGATGTTCAGATCTCTCATCCATGATTCGGGCTCAAGAGTAGCCCGATAAACACTCTCCAGTCCTTCCGTGAAAAGATAAAATTGATATTTTAAACTCACCGGAATAAATGTGGTATATGACGTAAATCTTGTTTGCATATACACAATATAGAAGAAAGGTTTTCAACAACTTAGCAAGTTAGGAAAATGTATACTAAAGGGTCTTTAAATTTTTTTTAATTCTTGGATAAAACACAGATGGCGTCACGAACTTGCCTGGGCCTTGTGACATTTGAGAAGTGTAATGTATGACATTTATAAAAATGGAGTCGTATACTATACAACAACGCGTTCAAATTGTTGAATTATTTTATGCATTGTAATCTCCGGAAACGGTGATGTTAATTGGCCACCAAAATCGTGTGATCTGTCACCGTTGGACTATTTTCTCTGGGGTTACGTGAAAAGCCAGGTCTCTCAGAATGACCCGCAATCAATTCCTGAACTGTAGGACAAAATTATTATTGGTGAGGTTATAACCGCAATTATGTCAAAATGTCATCGAACTTTTTGACAAAAGAGTAGACATCTTTGGGGCTGCAAGAGGTGGACATTTGGCGGATATTGATTTTTGTTTACATCAAGCATTTACACATTTCACAATTCTAAACAATTACACAAAACACGAGAACTATAAGATGACGGTTATAATTTTTAACCCTCTTTCAATCTAACCAACTATTATTCTTTTATTCTGTGGGGGGGCTAAATGACAGGCGACAATAATTTAGAAGCTTTTTAATAAAGATTGACAAAATCTTCAAAATTTCATATTCATAAACATAATAACTTGAACCTTCTTATAAAATGTTCCTCAAAACATTTAGATTTTATATTCATAAATATATTATAAAAGCTTAATGAAGCACATCTCAAGCTTTATTAAATTGTAAATATTAAAAAAATTAATTTTTTTATTTTTATGATAAATTATCGATTTATTGAAATCGAGTTAAAATATATATTAATAGATGAATAATTAGTCCATTATTGGTGACAAGTATAATAGAAGGCAGAGTATAAAGTGAAGGATTAAGGTACTAGTTGGTGATAAGTCAAATTGCAAATACTAGTCGGTGATAAGTCAAATCCAGTTGGATATAGGGCAAGGAACTTCAGTTCTTTCAGCTTGTCAGCGTCGTCATTCTCGATTAGGACCTTAATAACTAGCACGGGCAAAAGGTGGACATGATAAGGTTCGCTGACGATATTGCTATGGTTGCTGAAAGTGAAGAGGAACTACAAGAGGCCTTAACAACTATGGAAAGCATTCTTCAAAATAACTACAGTATGAAGATAAATAAAGACAAAACAAAGCTGCTGGCTGTAGGCCGATCGCAGCACCAGATGAGAATAGTGATGTCGGGTAAACCACTAAAGAACACCAAGGAGTTTGTCTACCTCGGGAGCAAAATAACATGGGACGGTCGGTCCAAGAGCGAGGTCGACAGCCGTATACATCAGGCTAGACTTGCATTTAATAAAAGGTCGAAAATAATAGAATCAAATAATATAGACCTTAAACTGAGAATACTCCTCATCAAGACCTATGTATGGAGTATCTTGATGTACGGTTGCGAGACATGGTGCCTATCCGAAAGAGATAGATGAAGACTAGAGGCTTTTGAGATGTGGTCCTATAGAAGACTATTAGGAATTTCCTGGAGAGACCGCATCACAAATGAAGAGGTTCTCCAACGAATCGAAGGAGGAAGGCACCTGCTCAGGATCCTGTCCGAAAGGCGTGCAAGATGGATCGGTCACATAATACGACAAGAGGGCCTCTTGCATGCCATAATGGAGGGCATGACCGAGGGGACAAACTCTAGGGGACGCCCACGCCGAGAGTACCTGGAGGACCTGTTGGTGGACGTGCGCTGCTCAACATACACAGACTTAAAAAGAGCCGCACAGGACAGGGGGGAATGGAGGAGAAGAGTTCAAATTGCTGCAAACCAGTCTTAGGACTGCAACCACGGAAGGAACTAGCAACAGTTTTGGGGCATTTGGGTTTATCTACTTGGGTTCGATGCCAATTATATTGAGCAAGATAATACATATAAAAATAAACAAATTAATTTTTCTTTTTTAATGTTAGTAAATAAAAAAAGTACTTTCGCATTCTTCATTAAACCATTTTGAAATTCAATCTCGTAAATTTCGTGTATAATATATTTTTATTTAAAATTACTTTCAGGTGATTGTGTTTTAATTTTTTTAAGTACGAGTGATCACTGTAAATGAATTCATACTATTTACGAAAATTTCAGAAACGATTCATATAATCTATAATAGATCTAAAAATGGCAGTCTTTTGTTTAGTAAAACTCGTAATGCGAAAATGGTGTCAGAAGTGCCGACCGGAACGGACGGAACTGGGCTACTTGGGGGAGAATCGGCACCCCTAAACTCCTTCAACAGGGCGAAAGCGACATAAACTCACTTGTGAAACAAATTTTATACTGTTTGAAAGCTAACATTTCAAGTTTGGAGTGACATATTTAGGTAGAAGGTGTACACATATCTATTATCTTATTTTCGATTCATTTTTGTCTTTGTTTACTTGCTCTAAAGGGAAAGAAATTAGTTGCTTTAAGAAATATTTTTCAATTTACTTTACTAAATGTCAAAGCTATTAAATCAAATATTTTTGAGCTTTCCTATCAATCTGGATTCCTTAGTCTTCTTTCTCGTGGATTCTTCTCTCTTCTACAATGTTATGCATTTGGTTAGGAAAATAATATTATTCTTCTTGTAAAAGGGCAGGAATTTGAAAGTGGCAAAAAGTGATAAAAGTATGATAAATGCAACAGTAATGAGAGTATTATGTAGAACATTCATTCATTTATCATCAAAATTAACGACATTTGAGTGTCCTTTATATAACGCAGAAAACAATAAAAAAAAAAACAAAAGATAAAATGTTCCTTAAAAAAAATTATACTTTAGAATAAATTTATGTTTAAAGATGTGATACTTAAACAAACTATTGTTACAATAGAATTTTCCCAGCTAACGTATATAAGACTTTTTAAATATAACTAAAAAATAAAAATAATAATCCCTCAAGGGAGTATTATATAAGGTGGCATCAATGACAAGTTGAAATGACATGTCTCTAACGATACTGTAACAAATCTTAAGAAGTGATTTGTTCCTCTTTCCATATAAAATGGTGGAATAATTGTAGCCACAAAATCCACATGATATAAAAAAAGATAATTAATAATGTTTAAATTTTAATATTAACCGATAACATCAAACTCTTTAAATGTACGAGTACCATATATCTGACACGAGTGATTGTCTGATTTATATATAGTCAAGACATTAACATTGTGGAGGTTTAAAGACACTGTAATTTAGTTAAACACTGTTTATTCCACTTTATATAACGGTATAACCCTACCGGTTGCATGGTGTTCACCTCATTATCAGGGGAACACAATCAAGACTGAATCATATTCGACCTAGTACCCGACATACATGCTTCTAACGGTAAAAATTAGGGTTGGGAGTATGCAAGCAGTGATGAGATCATGAGACTGTTTGTATTAGCCAGATGTTCATCCTTATGCACTGACTTGGATATTTCTAGGGACTCTAATCTGCTCAATTTATTTCCGTTACTACTGATATGCAAGACTGCAGTTTGACTAAATAAATTGCATTGTCTAATTCTTCAACAGAATCTTAATAATTTACAAAAATGGCACAAGAAAAATCTGCTTCTTGGATGAATTACAAGGTTCAGCAAAAAAAAATATTTTTTACATATGAATATGCTTATAATGAAATGGTACTAGAAACTATCATAGGTTCGTTACCTCTAAGTTGTGTTCGATGAGAAGCAGAGCATTGTTTCGCATTTAGATAAAGTAACATTTGCGGTATTGTCAAAACTGAGCTTCATACTGAAACTAAGTTATGACTTTTCTGAACTAGAATAATTCAAAATGTTGTATTCTTCTCTGGTAAGAACAATTTTATTTAACAACTAGCTGTACCCAGCCACGCGTTGCTGTGGCTCAGTCTGGTTAAATGGAAAAGAAAGAAAAGAGAAAGCACACGTTTCAATTATGTTTAATTTCACAATGCTTGTGGGTATACAATATTTTTGATGTCTTTCAGTCACTCTCAGTCTGTCGCGTTTATCACCGTGCTCGCAAATGATCGAGTCACTCCAATAGGTCAATTCACGATATGATTTGAATTCAAATGAAAGATCGATTGCACTGAAAAAAAAGAAAGAAAGTTATAACAAAAACACATAAAATTGCGAAACATTAAAAAAGGAACTGAATAATATTGGTAAGTTCATAGACGTCTTTGTTCTTCGCGCCAACAATATCTCTTTCACTCACCCAATCTTGATTCTTAAAAGTGATTTGAATATAGGGAAATACTTTTTCAACCGACCCTTCTTTTGACATCACTAAATTGCATAAGTTATAGTCTTCCAACCTTAGTTCTATTACCGTAATTTACAACTGCATCTCGCGAATGAACGTATTCTTCAGAGCAAAGCTTGGTCCGTGTCAAACGGATGAATATCAAACGTTCTGATTTCTATGACAGTTCACAAATTTGCCCCAATACAACCTTGTAACGACATTCAGTGATTATAATTATTTTATCGACTTTAATATAAGGCTCGATTCTAATAAATATCAAGTTATTTAGGTAAATACATTACAAAAAACTAACAATAATGACAAATTAATACATCTTGTTAGAAATCTCCATAAAATTGCGAAACATAAAAGTAGCTTATTAAATGTTAAGGAACACAAAGCGATAATTGTAACTAATTAAATTTTAAGGGAAGACAAATAGATAATTGGAACTAATAAAAAAAAACTCCATTTCTACATACGATTTGATAGATTTTGAAATATAAACATAAAATTTAATTCTATATAAAAAAGATACTTTTGATATTCCTACTGACCTATTTCAGTTTCTATCAGCCTGTCGCTTACATTATGATGAGAACGAACCAGTTCTGAATCTACAGATCTCGATCCCCGTGCATCCTCAAGTCTGGATACACGTCGTTATGCTGCTTCTTCGACATAAACATCGAGATAATCCCCGTGCATTCTCAAGTCTGGATACACGTCGTTATGTTGCTTCTTCGATATTTTGATGAACTAAAGCAGATCGATTGCACTGAAAACGAAAAAAGAAAGTTAAAACATATAAAATTGTGAAACATTAAAAAAGGAACTGAGCAGCGTAAAAGTTTGTTTTAATTTTAATTTTTTTTTGCGATATTTCTACGGGTACTTCTTTCTAATGTACCACCAAATAATTTATTTATTTAATTAATGACATAAAAGTGTCTTTATATACAAATGAACATGTGACAGGTTATACAAGTACTTAAAATTATTGACAAATAATACAACTTTATCTTAAATTAACATGAGGATACAAAAAGCAGTAGTAATAATAAATTAAAGTCATTGTTTTAAAATTATTTAATAATTATATGTGTATTTAAGTTCAATATATGTTATGTATGTATAACACAATAATAATGTTTCCAGTTTGAGTATAATATCTTTTCCCTGTATCTCGTTTAATTTTTCTGAATTTTTGGATGTATGTGTCCCTATTCTTTTCTCATAAATATAATTGTAAGTGCTTTATATTTTAAGCTTAAATTCAATTGTAAAATTGATTAGATATAAGTTACTGATTATTTTACTAATGCAAATTTGAAAAAAGTTCGGTTAACTTTTGAAATATGAATCAATAATGAAAGTTTTTCATCAAATATAATTCTTAAGTCCATTATTTTTTAACTTAAACAACTTACCAT